>CM060733.1:9677918-10178566 GCA_030704615.1 Takakia lepidozioides
CTAGATGAAATAGAAGAAACTCCAATTGCCGAACCACTCCAGTGTGTTCATGGTGATCTCAAAGAAAGCTGTGCAACACTTCAAGTGCTTCAATTGCCTACCACTTTCCAAAAGTATCTTCAATAACATGTCCAGACAGAATAGAATGGTTTCCAGACCTCACTTAAACTGGTGAAATGTTCAGTCGACCATGATATCAGTAGGATAGTGAAGATTTTTGACGTACTTGAGCAAATATGTTGCCAAGAAGAAAGGTTGAAAAAGCAGCCAATGCAGAGGGCAGCTTGACATGCTGGTCTGTTACCTTCATACAGCCCACAGTCCACTAGATTAAGTACCCTTAATATGCAGAGATTAATTTCTTGAAATAACAACTCTTTCAAGACAAAATACTCATGTGCCAGTCTTGTAGGCAGCCAGACATGACCTACAGCTTCTGAATATGTGAATAAACAAGACAGTCTGAAAATAAAAAAAACTCCAGGCCCTCTATCTGTCCTTCTTACCTCTCTCTTCCACCTTATACCCCATACTGTCAAACACGCTTGGCTTCAGGAGGGGGAAAACCTCAGGAGGCCTATGGTTGTAAGACTTTATAATGCATTAGCTGTGCAGGAACTGTCACTGGTAACCAAAATCTACAGAATACAGGCCTTGGGTTAGATGTGTCGAAAAGACATAGCACACTTTTCTTGGCCAATTAAATGGAAATTGAGCTTGACTGACAAATGACGAGTATCTCCTCTTACAATTCTACATGCATGTTCCATAGAGAAAACAAAGAATTACCGCGGAAAAAGTATCTGAAGAGATGGGCCGCTTACAGGAGGATTGATCAGAATCAGCTGCTTTACTCTCTCTTCATTCCCTTTTGCATACTGCAATGCTGCTGGTGTAAAAAAACCCTGTCGCCACTCACACCCACGGCCTCCACCTCGATCAGGGTCATGGCACTTTGCCTCAGGACTCTCACACTATACATTAACCTAAACTTAAGCGGAGAGGTTGGCAGCAAAATTTACCTGGACAACGAGAGTGAATTCCTTCAAATCAAGAGCGCCCACCAACAACGCCAATGCCGTTGCATATTCTGCCAAATCCTCATTTCACACTTAGCCTTTCAAGACTAAATCACTCTTACTTCCATAGGCCCTCCCGTCACTCTGTGACTGGCAGTTTCACCTCTGGCCAAATTGGAGGGTACAGCAGTAGTACTAGAATCAACACTGTTTCCTGGCATGATGTCTTAACCAGCTCATACATCAATTTTCTGTAACAGGATTGTTGTTGGCGGTGTGCATGAGCGCTATGGGGATGTTAGGTAGGGCTGTACCCCATGACCCTGGCCTAGTAGGGTCATTACTCTGTGGGGTCTATGCCTTTAAAGGTATGTCAAAGCCAATTAATTTCCAAAGGGAACAATCAAAGGGTACATATCCATCTTGTGATGAACTACCTTCTTTCAACCTTTGAATTTTGAGATTCATCCATCACTCTTTCAGATGAAAATAAATAAGTCAAGAAAAATGCTTTTCCATCCCTCAGAAGCAGCACTGGCAATGGGAGAGCCACCTACCATCTGTAGTGTAGTTGAAGCCATACTTGGGCTGTGGCTTATCTGAGAACCCAAACCCTGTCCAACAATCAAAGTTTTTTCAGCCCTTTTGACTCAATGCTGCTCCTGCTCCTCAAAAGTATTCATTCTCTTCAGAATTCCTTGACATTTCAGATTTAATTTTAGACGCATCAAATATGGGGCAGAACCCATGGTAACTTGCATGGAATTGCTCCTACAGGAAACCATTGGGGTAGGGTTGGATGAATACCCAGCCAGTCAAAGGCAACCACATGGTACTCTGATGCAAGTAATGGCATCACTTTGCGGTAGGAATATGCCTGTACATTCACATCACACATCTATGACCAAGATCCGATATGAATTTCTCCCCACTTTTTATGCCAGTCTTCACTTCCCCATTCCCAAATGCAACAATTAACCTCGATAAATATTACCTTCCACTCTCAGCCCCTTCTCTCTTCAAACAACTGATTGCTTCTCTTTTGGACTTTCAGACTGTAAACATGCCGTCTTTCTGGCTTCGATCATAAACTGCTGCTCCCTTCCCCTGTCTATATGTATTCAGTGGATAACGTGGACAGAAACATGGACTGAAGCTCTGGTCACAAATCAAGCAACAGGTCCAGAGCTAGTACCTGGGATGGAAAACCATGGAGCAGCAATACAGAGGGCTTGCTCCGATCACCCTCCTCAACGTAGAACCATCTGCTCCATGGAAGGATACAGATTAAACCGCAGAAACTTTGGGGAAAACGCCTACCTCCCAGGTTGACGTGGTAAAAGGATTCAAATTTCCATGGTGTTCCATAACATGATACATTACTAAAACATGCTCCAGAGGCCAAACAAGTCTCGATGTAGGGGATTTTCTTTCCACCTCAAGTGTCACTAACTACAGGATGGATTTGTGGACTAGGACAACAGAAATGTACCTGCAACATCCATAGGAAGCTGAAAGAGCATATGGGACAAAGAAGAAGTGAAAATAGGTCAGAGAAGTGGGGCCAAAACAACCAGCTACAATCTACAACCAACTTCAAGTGATTCCTTAAAGTGGAGAGCCTTGTGTAGCTATGCGGGAAGGCTCTGTCAAGGAGCAAATGTCCCTAAAATGGTAAAAATAGCGACTCGTGGTGAGGACAGCAAAAGAAGAAATGCTCTTCAGTCTCCAGCCTGCCTTGCTCGATGCAAGCTGTACAGAGGCATTCCAATTGGTACAGCTTGTCCCACCTGCTGGTCTCGATCCGTATGCTATGGGATCCCACCCCGAGTCGTTCCAATGTCCTTAAAGAGAGGGAGAGAGAGGAGCAGGTAAGGAAACACGGAGGGGCAGGAGGGGAAAAGACTTTCTAAACCCCAGAGAGGGCCACAACTGCCCATGGGAAAGGGAGAGACGGATCACTGACAACCTACTTTTGAAGTGCGATGGAGGAGCAGATAACAACAGAAGATGGCTCATTTATAGTGTTTCCTGAGAAGTATCACTGGATTTTGAATGAGATGATCCTGTGGAAACCAAGGTAAGGAACCCAGCAAATCATTGCACCAAGGTTCCAAAAGGCAATGAAGCTTGATAGGTTTTAGCTATCGCTCACTGAGAAGATCTCTCCCTCAACAAGGTAGGAAGTTATTCTGCTCTGAGTTGCATACAAATGCATGTCGGGTGCACACCTGAAAGAATCACTAGAAGTCTGAGAAGCTTCGCCCATTGCCAGGCCAAACAAGGGATCCTTAGCTTTCTCTAATCCCCCTTCCACTGGATAAGCCTTCACCTGCCATTCCACCACCTCCTGTTGGTGAGTTGAAGCCAGATCTGCTCAATAGTTTTGGATTCCTGATAGACTGTTTATCCATGTGTGGCTATGCTGCAGGAAACACTGTACCATAGAATTCAAGGAAGTGACTCACTATTTTGCCCCGGGAGTACCATTCATCAGCTCGGCCCACCTCATCAGAGTACTTGCCTGCCATATCACAGCGATCCTATGTTACCACCTGAAAGGAAAAAGTTGATATCACAGCTGCATCCAAATGTGGCCATGAATTAAGGAAAACCAAAAGTGAAAAACTGTTGGACATGAACATACAGCCAGTCATAGATTCGTGGTCATACTCGAGAGGGTTGCTTTCTAGATCTCACCACCAGTGAAGGAGAAGCCATCTCCCATTGATACCGGAGCATCAATCAGATAGCCCTGCAACAAAAAATCCACACTACTTGTAAGAGTGCACTCGTGCAATCCCTTTTATGACAAGCTCATGTGAGTGGGGGAGTTACTTGACCTCTACATGCACTAAGATAGTGTATCCAAGAAACATGCTCATAAATTGTTGGCAATTTTACAGAGCTCGCTGCAACAGTGTGGCAGTGGGGAAAAGACGGAGGGATAAAATCTTCGACTAAATGCTAGCAGCCTGCTACTTGTACCGATGATGAATCCGTCCGGTACCTTCACCTATTTCGCTTACGACAAAATTGCACATCCCTGCACAGATTCAGCTCTAAAGACCAAAAAATCTCAAATGCTTGTAGATATTGAGTACAATTGACCCACGTTTTCATGTGAAAAGAAACTACAGTCGCGGGACAATTTTGCAGGAGACAAACTGAGCAGGTGGCTCTGTAAATTCTCCACGCCGAGATGATGAGATTTACCATGGACGCAAACAAGAGGGAAGAAGAACGCAAAATGATGGCCAGACAAAGTTAAATTTTCTGAAACGATGAATGTTCATTAAGAAAACAGATCTCCAAAATGCAAACAACGACAACAGTATCAGACAAAAAAAAGGCTGTTTGTGAATCGTTCAATGAACGTGCCAAATGTACATCAATTGTGTATCTCTCTACTTGCCTCGTCGTCGTCGTCAACGTGCATAGCTCGAGGAATTGGCAGGCCTTTGTGCGCAGAGGTCCTGTGAGGTGCCTTCCAAGCCATGAGACAAATTCGACTCGGGAAAACGGATAATGGGCATCTGGGTTTAGGGGGGCCAAAGAAACGAGGAATGCCCACACACGATTGCACATCGAGCACAGTCTTGTAGACTGACAACATTGCTTCTCGACTCCCAAACCAGGCCCCAGAAGAAACAGGCATACCCACACGCTGAAGATCTGAAGATCATCAAGAGACAAATGTGTGGCAATTGCAAACTCTGGGTCTTCATTTCAAATTTCTCAGTTGGGTTCTACTTCCTCGGGATCTCCCAGAGCATTTTCGAGGCCCAAATGGAGCAAAGGACGTGGCCTGCCTTCCGCCATAGCTCGACCAGCGGGCTATTGCCGGTCACTCTCTCCGAACCTCAGGTTCGGAATTCGGACCGAGGAATTCGGACCGAGCCAAGAATGGATGAACACTACTGTCCATCCATATCCACAACAGACTGACAACGTACAATACGGTATACCTGAAAGCAGGTAGGTACGGGTATAAAGCAAAGGAATACGGTCACCTAACTCTGTCTGTGCAGAAGCCCCGTGGGTTGACGCTTCCTCTACTCCTTCCTTGCTGGAGCGCACCAACCGGCCTCCGAGCAATTCTTCAAATGATCGGTGAGGAGTGTGTGCATCTTCATAGCCAAGGTAACGATTTTGGAACCGAAAGTGGACAGAGCTTCCTCAATTCGTGTGGAAGACGAGGATTCTCAGATCGTTTCGGAGAAGGTGAACAATGGAAATGGCAAGTCACACGCTCTCGTCGCCACATTGCCTGACACGCATGTCGGTATGCACGACTGCCACCAGACCCACATCTTCATCTTCGGGATTCTACAGGAGGAGAACGGTTCGGTTGTCTTCTAGCTTCCTTGGAAGCAAAACTGTGCTGGAGAGTGACACAAAGTGTAAATTGGCGAGGGAGGTGGGGAGGTCAGTGTGGAATGCCAGTAAATTCTCGGGGGCTTCTTTCTCACAGTTCGGAAAGGACGCGGAACGTATCGCCGCCAAAGAAGCGCTCCTTCTCGCGGTCCTTTTTCGCTCTTTCTTTCAATCTCACATAATCAATACAATCTTACGGTGGTTCATACTGGTTAAATGTAGGTCTGTCTGCTTAGCTTCTTTTCTGTAGAAAGGCTAGTGGATAAGAATTATGGTCAGTTCTTATTCCTTCCAAATTTTTAGTACAAAATCATTAGCTGCTTGGAACAATTTGAATCGCGTTAGCTCACATGGAGAGTCCAACTTGTTTTTGCTCTAGTTGCATGGCTCTCACTAGAGTAAGCCTGTTAGAGTCTCTGCACGAATCCCTCACTGCGTTAGGAGCGCTTTGATGAACTGACTTTTTGTAGTGTTTGCAGATCGCAGATGCTGGGGCTGTGGAGGCGCCCACGGCAAGAAAAGAGGACACTGCGGACCGAATTGCAGTTACTGAGAAATTGCTCAGCTTGGAGCGCTTAAATCCTACCCCCCGGCCAACTACGTAAGTTCGCCTAAATTCCCTCTCTCTTTCACAAAGGTATGCACAGACAGCACACCTACACACCCACTGCAGGCAGCTGGAAACAACCCTGAACCCTGTCTTTGGGTATGATTCTGAAGTTATTATTGGCTTCTGATCACTGATGGTGTCTTGTGTTATTCCTCCCAAGAAGCCCTCTTCTAAGAATTGAACAGAGGGTCACTGCAGCTCTGCAGCTCTTCTATTGATTTTGGGAGGCTTTGTTTTGTTGTTCTCCATGTGATTTACTTTATATTGTTCTCTAGTAGTTTCACTGTTCAAAATCTTCTGAAATTAAGCCTTTTGTAACAATCCACAAATTGGGTAGAATGTACCAATAAGATATTAATTTGCAGTAACAAACTGGATATAGTAGGAATTCAAAACATTATGAACAGTTTACTGGTCTGTGTTGATGGGCGTAATGGGTGGTTGGATCAGGTCACCATTGCTGGAAGGATTGTGGCATTTCAAATGGTCAGGAGCCTGGATCCCCAGTGTGTTTGGTGCACAGCTGTTGGCACGGTACGGCCCTTCCCTCAGCTTTCCTCAGTCTATTCCAAGAATGCAGTTAGAAATTGGGAGGTGGAGAGGATTTCGCTTGTCTTATCGCTCAGTTCCACAAACTGGTTGTAGACTCTACGTCAATGCTCCTTGTGGACACCGACAGTAGACACTGACGACGCTGCTCTGGCCATGAAATTTAGGGGGATTCCTCCATCGTTGGCATCTATCAGCTCCTTAAATGTCCTCATTTTGGATGGGATTGCAAAGGCAACAACAGGCCTCAAATTTCTGAACACGGTAAGTCTTCTCCTGATAGTCCCTTATGGTTCCAACTGGGGATTTATCCGGCAATGTCAAGCAGGTGTTTTGGAATTGCAGGACCCTGGTCCAACATGTAATCTTGATATATCACTTGGTTACAGAACCACATGTGAGATAACTGACTGCCCCCATCTTTGTGGAAACCAGGTGCTTTTGGACCTGCAGGACCCTAGTTCGACCTATAAGCTTCAAATGACTATTACCGTGTTACAGTTAATTCAAGCAAATACTTGGTGTTGAATTTTCACTCATATTTACAGTCTTGATCTTATATGAATTAGTTGGCAGCAGCCCAAATGTCACCCCAATGACTTTACTACACTAACGTATCTTTGTCGATTACCAGGCAATGCCTCATGCCATACATTGCATTTCTTTCCTTTCCTCTTACCATGACTGTTTACCTGAAAGCTGAAAGGATATATCTTCTTGAGTTTCGTCTTTGAATGTGGATGTATGCTGGTATGTGACCTGCTTGGAGTTCAAGATGCTAACCTGCGGTTGGGCAAACAGATTGAGAGCAGCTTCACGTTGTCAATAAAGCTCTCACCAGAAGGGCCCACCACTTTGAAGGAGGCATTTGTGGAAGGGGCCTTCTCGCCTCCCAGCGTGACGAATGGCAGAGTCCCCTCTCAGCTCAAGGATTTGTATGACCAACTGGTTGCCTCCATTGAGCGCCTGCCCAACCCTGTGAAGGATTTCCTCACCACTGGCATGAAAGTCCCAATTAGTATGTAACATACGCATATTCTGCTTTTTTGCTATTTTTCATGTCAGAGTTTTGAGCCACATGGTATAATTTCAAATCTCAACTCTCTCTCTCTCTCTGGTTGTCTCAAGGAAGTCCCACTAAATGTGCCCCTCACAAAGATAGGGTCTGTTCCCTCTTGTTCCGCCTAAACTGGGCGTGGGGTCTATGGCAAACGTCATCTTATGAGTACATTCCTCTCTGGTCCTGCTCTGTGCAGATGTAAAGAATTTCTTTTTCTTTCTCGCTTATGGCACAAATAAAGCATGATACAAGAAAGAGAGTGGGGCCCTCAACAAGTAGTCCAAAAACATATAATCATGGAAAGATCCCCGTGGAAGTTATAGAGTTTCTTTCTCTCTCTCTCTGTTCCTTGTGTGGATGTAATAAATTGCCTCTCTTCTTTTCTGGTCCATCAAGGATTTAAAGCATCGTTGACTTTCTCATGGACTTCATTGATTTTCTTCCCCTCCATCATCTCTTTCTCTTGCTATCTCTACTGTCATCATAGGTTGAGAGGGTCTCCATGGATGTAAAAATTCTTCATCTGCCACCTTTCCACTCACATTCCTGTAGAGAAACTGGTAGCAGTTCTGTCTTCTCATCCCTTTCTCTTGGAATTTTTATTCTGACAATCAGGTTCTTTTGAATGGGAATGATTGCTCACAGGAGGAAAAAATGAACGGCAACTTCTCATATCCTACTTGGATGATGAAGTGTTGGTGTGTAACTCTCTTTTTCCCCTTTTCCTTCCTTCTTACTTTGTGCTGCTGTCATTGTCATCTTCCAGCTGCTAAGAGTCCAACAGTCTTATGGGAGCCTATCACATACAGTCCTCTTCACAAAAAGAGTTTGTTTTGGGAGGGTGTTCAGATTGCAAGGGACGAATCAGGGGTGCCTGGTGTTCTGTACCGAATTGAACAAACCACCCCTATAAATGAGCCAGAGCCAGTGTCGGCCCCTGAATATGTGAGCTAGTTATACTTGCTCACTCTTCTTGATAACCATGGTATACCCCTTCACAGAGGTCTCTCAATAGGTATTATTTAGGCATGGCAATGGAGAACAAATAACTGTACATCACCTGATTAGATGCAGTTCAAAGTGCCTCCAGCACAGTAGGCTGAGCGCATAATCCATTATTATTATCGTCACACGAAAATATCCCTTGAAGGAATTTTAATTTCCAACCATGAGGGTTGCGCATAGAACAATCTGGGATCCTTGTTGGACTCAATATCTGATCCCCCCCATAGGAGTGAGAATTGAAGACCTGAAATCCCCACAGATCACTTTGCTGCCAACAAAAGGCACTTCCTTCAAGTTGCAAATATCAGAAGGGACTTGGGTGAAATCTCCATAAAATTGTTGTGCTGTTCTGGGTTTTGGCCTTTCGCAGCAACTGTCTAGCTTATGACCCTTTCCAATGTTAAGAGTGAAATAAATAGGTAAATGAGTGATATATTTGCCACCAATATCTCTGGAGGGTATCTTTTATCTTCTTCAATCCCCCACGTTGCTGAAGAGGGAGGGATTTGAAGGACGGTGACCTTCATTATTGTGAATGGAACCCTTTTGGCAGGGGTCACTGTTCCTTTATGGACTATTCTGAGGGAACAAGTGGATCCTACTGTGCTTTTGTGTAGTTGTGTCATATCGCACTCCACAAGATTTGCAGGGGTCTCCCAGGGGACACGATATACATGGGTATTCACAGAGGGAGACTATCGAATTTACTGACCTCAGCAGAAAGAGGAGAAGCTGGTTTTGGCCCTCTGCAAGCTGACGGATAGGCAGAGTTTGAGGTGTTGTGATTCAGATTCTTTGTATATTTTTTGGATAATCCATGGAAGAAGCAGTCTTTGGGGATCTCAGTCTCCAAACTTGTATTCTAGATCAAGGAAGTGTGAAGAACAGTTCTTGAAGCAACATTCAAGTGAACACTGGAATGGTACGTTGAGGACACTACACACGCAATGTTGTCTTCATTGTTCAAACACAGATATTTCTGTCTCAATTCTCCTTTTCTCCCTTGCCCACTGATAGAGTAAAGGAGACATAAACAAAAGCTCTGTAAAGCTTTATAAAAGACCACAAATGAGGTTACTGTGCAACAGTTGACCGTCAAGAACCTGTAAGTGGAGAAATAAAACCCAATAAAGAAAGGGAAATGTAAAGACAACAAAGCCAATCACACTGATCGAGCATACATATAATGGGATCCAGTTGTCGTTGTGCTGGTTGCATACATCTCTGAAGAAAGTGATCAGAAGGATAATCTATAATAACACGTCCCCAGCTCGTCCCCGGGCGAAGTGAGGATAGAGCGCAGTAACTTACTAATGTCTTCTCGCCATTCCAGTCAAGTTACATTCGAGAAAGTTGGGAGGGAGTACACTGGTCGGGCACAACGGTATTTGCTGAAGATTTTGGGGGGTTTCCAGGAAAGTTACAAGAACCGCCCCATGCATTAAGAGGCAGTGGGTATCGCAACGCTTCCAGGTGTTCTGAAAGCCAGAATATACAATAATATCATTGTCAACTTTACTCCAGAATTCGATCAACATCTTCACATTATACATAGTTCACAAACTGACTCCATACAGAATTCTGTGGATGGTAGCCATAGCTTTTATACCTCAGAACCGCAGACATGCGGCCCATTATATGCACGTCCATTACCGTGAGTGGGAAGTCCCACCCATACTTTGCAAGTTTAAAAAATCTACTCTCTATCTCGTGTCAAAACACAACTTTCTCTGTCGAGGAAGCAATTGTCCAGCTGCACGTTCGATCGATAAACACTACACCCGTAAGGAAAACGGATCAAACTGCGATGGTTATGGTGGTAGCTAGGATTTGGCTTTGCAGAAAGCCAGTGGGCAGTGGCAGAAATCTCCACCACCTTATCTCCGAGCCAACAAGTGACTGGAGCCGGCGACTTTGGAAAGCCCGAGTCTTGGCTTGATGATGCATGAATAAATAGGATTTGACTGTTGAGAAGTATACGGCAGCGGTATCTGTACATGCACTATGGACTATATGAGACAAGTGCTAATATTGCAGGTATGATCCTATGCCCACAGCCAGGGTATGTAAAACTAATCTAAAACTAACGGCAAGATAACGCTTCAAGCCCGCAAGATATGGCTGCCGGAATTCTTGGTTTAGATCGCCAATGCGAGGCTTTTACCCTCTTGACCTTGCTCGGATGTCTGCTGCTTTAGTGCAGTAAGGCCAGCTTCCTTCAAAATTGTTGCGAGGCCTGCAACTGTTCCTGGCCTTTGAGAAGATCTTGGCTTTACTGCAGGGGGTTGCCATTCGACGTTGTCCATGGTAACATCAACGTCCGGATTGAGATCACTCCAAAAACCGCGCAACCTGTTAGCACCACGAACAACTCCTTCCGGCTCCTCTTCTTCTAATCTCTTGCCATGGCCCTTGATTGACCTTGTAGATTCAATCCCATTCTTCATCTCTTTCATAACCGGCCTCGACTCGGTTTTCTGATACTCCGCCTCCATCTCGTGGGTAAACTTGGAGTCCCACCCTGTGCCCCTCACGGCAATGCAAGCAATGTCTACCCCAGGTGATGAATCTGCACTTCGTTTATGTTGCACTAGTTCATTTGTGGTCCGCCGATAAGAAGAAAACCATTTGGCCCGCATGTACTCAGGTTTCCGCCACGGTGGCAAGTGCATGCCTCTTTTCTTCAGCGAGCTCCTGACGGCATCCGACATGAGGTTCACAATCTGCTGTAGTCGATCACCTTTGCCCACAAACAATGTGGGTAGTTCTTGCACAACAGCATGATACTGTCGAGTGGGACGCGCAATCTCAAACTGAGCTCTGAAATCTGTATCTACTATTATCCTCTCCTTCCTGCCAGTCAATTGTTGGACCAGGATGACATCGATGTAATCATAGTCACCTGCGCATCCCAGGCGATCATCAATATCTATATCCACAGTTTATGCTTCTCAAGTTGTTATGGCAACTTCGCCTACTACTGCACGGCGCTAGTTAGGTACAGCTCACACCAAGCTTCACTCCAGGATTGGCATCCTGCACACAACATCAGTAAAGCTCCCACACACCGCAGACATAATTTAGCTATTGTCTGGATTGTGAATGTTCCTATTCAGGTGTTTTACGTCGACTGCATATGGATATAGATCTATACTGTATCCTCTTTCAAAGCTAACGATTGTTCTTGATCTGAAAGCTGCACACGTTCGATGATGCTGTGCATAAAAAAGGTATTCACCTCCGGCAAGTCCACCAGCATGGGCCCATCTTGACTTGCAAACAGCTGCATTGTATCCAGCTGCTCTCAGATGCTTCAGAACCGTCCGTTTCAGACAGCCGTTTATGCATTTGACACCTTCCTCTTTGCAGATCACATCCGCATCCTCCTTCACAGCCTGCACTGCCTTCGAAACTTCTGACAGCAAATTTCTCTCGCTCGGGTTGATGCATGAAGTCAAGCCCTGAAACATTGCATCATCACAAACGAGGTGATTCTATGCTCCAACTGTAGTGAGTGAAAGAGACGATCTCACGGAGTAATGCACTACTGTCTTAAGTACGACAAACATCCAGAGACAGGGAATCTTTAATTTCACCTGCAAAACCGCACATAACTCTTCTCCAATGCTGGATTTGCTGTCCTCTTCGTCGTTGTTATAACAACCTGTCCCATTGCACGTTCCAGTCGCGCAGTTGCAGCGCGCTCGCCCACACTTCCCGAGCTCCGTGTTATCCTCCATAAACTCGTGTACCATAGCTGCCAAACATACAGAGCTGGGTTCATGTTCACTCCCGCTGCTACTGTAATTACAGGCTTCTCTATCCGCCTCAAATCCATGATGGTAGCCATACAGCCTTGCCCTCACTATCTCCGGCAAAGGATCTGCGACTTGCTTAGGTCGGGCGGATTGCGGACACGCTTCAAGATGGGATGCCCGGAAAGCAGACGGCATATTGAGAGGAAGCACAAGAGCAGTACGTAGTTGTGTCAGAGGAGCGGGCGTCGCAGCTCTTTCCTCCCGCACTTTCTCTAATTTTGATGTTGTTACGGACTTACTGGAATTCCCTCTGCTTGTCTTCGACGAAGACGCCAGAGGCCTGAGCGTGAGAAGACCGGGCATTCTGGTATTCCTGAAGAGACCAGCAATCCAATGTTGTTCAAACGAATCGGTGATCAATCAACACTTCCTGATCCCTCAAATGGGCGCCCGATCACGAGCGCCCAGTTACAGAGATACCATATTCTCTAAGACACGGATAAAAACGACTGTAGCTATAGGGAGCTTAGACTCTCATTCATATCGTCCTCTGCCAACTGTGCGCCAGAGCTCGTATCCCACTAGACAAACGATCTATCCCTTTTCTTCAGAAAGAAAGAAGGGACAATCCCATATGAGATTAAAAAAAAAAGATGTAGAGAGCTGTGTATAATCCAGAAACCGATCGACACGAGAGAGAGGATTAAGACTCTTGAAACCGCAACTGCGACAGACAACCTCCCCAGCAAGGGGCGATCTTGGCCCAAAGACAATCACAAAAACCAAATTATCCTCTCCGATCTAGCGATCACCAAGGCACACAGCGCATGCTGAGAAATGGGTCGATCGTCCAGAGAGAGATGGAGAGAGAGAGAGCGAGAGAGGAAGAGAGAGAGAGAGAAGGACTGAAGAGGTGCGAGGGCGAGGCCGTGTGATATACAAGGGGGCCGGGGGTTGCCCGGCAGGGATTTCAATTCCGGGTGTGGCGACGCGAAGCCGGCGCGGCCGTTCCTCGGGTTTCCGTACCCGATGAAAAAGCGGGCCGACGCCCTCGGCTGAGCTGGTTTCCTGGTCTCCGTGGCTCGCCGGCCGCCGTTTCCCGCCGGGCTACCCGTTGAGTAATCTACGCTATATAAAGAGTATAAACAGCTCCTTTTACCTTTTGTGTTCCATTTCAACGGACTTTTTGTACTTCCTACTGTAAATGTTTCTGCAGCATATCCTGATTCCTCAGTACCAGGAATTCAATGAATATCCTTTTTCTCGGGAGCCAATTAATTTAATTTAATTCTTTTATCCAGTTAACTCTGAAATTAGGCTGGCTAGTACCCACAGAGGAAAAGGAATTTCCTCAAAATATAAAACGAAAAAACAAAACGAACCCTAGTCATTTAAGACTGTAGCACCTTCTTAGGTATCCTCTAGTGTTGGGCGGTTACCCGCCGGGACCCAGGTTAACCGTCGGTTCAGGTTCAGGTTAACCGGAACCGGGCCCATTCCTACAGAACCTGACCCGGAACCTGCCAATGGGGATCGGCGCAGAACCGAACCGGCGGTTCCTGTGAGAACCGGGGCGCATGGGGATAAAAACAGGTTCCGGTTCTTGACCCCTTGGTGGGGCTGGTTGGCCCAGGGCAAAACTTATTTAATGCTCTCAAGCTCATGAGATCCTGGGTTCAATGCTTGAAGGCCATGAGATTCTATGTTCAATGCTTCAGCGCCATGAGATCTTGGGTTCAATCTCCAGCTCCATGATATCTTGGCTAAGTTCATTAATAAAATGTTTGAAGATGCCAATACTTGCCAGGTAGCTGAATAGTACTTTCAACCCATAAAATTTTACCCATTTTCTTCTACCAGTTTATTTAGAGTATTTTTGTTTGTTTTTTAACTAACAAAATCGTTGGATTTTAGTTCAAATATGTGAATACACTGCTATTTAATCTATCGGACTGATAAAATATTTTAAATATAATTAAATTAAACAAATATATTTTTAAAATAGAACCGGAACCTAACCGGGAGCTGATGGTTTTTATCAGCAACTAACCGGTAACCGGAACCACCCCCATGTTTAAAAGTTGGATCCGGAACTGGACCGGAACCGGCTCAATAAAAAAAAACCGGAACCGGATCCGGAACCGTCTCTTGAAATAATTGTGGAACCGGAAACGAAGGTTCCTTCACAAATGCAAGAACCGCCCAACACTGGTATCCTCCGATGCAAATTACTAAAAATGACACACGGTTAAATGAAGTTGCATTTACTATGGTGACTCACAAATTGCCACCTGTACTCATATACCTATATCCCCACCTGTATTATCACCGCACCCTTTTATCCAATACTGTGAACTGTCAGTCCCATCCAGACAACTCCAAGACAATCATTCCAAGAAAAAAGAAAAAAGAAAAATCATTCCATTCTCCTTTCTCTCCAATTATGAATAGAAAAACAAGGAAAAATAACCCGAGTGACCGTCATTATTCGCATATACCAACCATATATATATATATATAATAAGTGGGAATATGCTGAGTATTGGTCTAGCATAGCCGCCATGTGGGATTGGCAGGGGTATATGATAAGGGCGGGGTGGGGATATGCTGCAGAGTGTGGGGAACACACAAGGCACAGGCATGGCCGGGTGGCACAGGGTTCCACACAAGCCTATTCACACACCCAACGTGCACCCCCTCCCAAATTGGGGAGGGACCATGTGAAGTGGCGGGTGGGCCAGGCCCGGGCCCGCCGATCCACGATCAGAAATATTCTTTTGGATGCTTGGAACATTCTACCTCCACCAATGTGGCTCGCAAGTGAAACAAAACTTACCCCCCCTTCGACAGATAGAAATTACCAGAGAGAGTGAGGGATAACATCAGGTGAGTCACATAGCATATCCCGGGCGGGCGGCCCGGGTTGGGGAGTCAGCGTTAGATCGGTCGGGAACGTGTTCGCCATGCCAGACACAGTCGTGGCAGAAGTACGCAAACCGCGCGGCACACGCGCGGTGTGAAATATGGGCAGCGCGGCAGGTGCCGGCTCATGCAGATGATGACATATAGAGTCATACGGCATGAGAGCATGGGGCATGTGGACATGTGTGCTCATGAAGGGCCCACGATGAATCCACGTGGTCCAAGGATGAGATGGGGGCCGTCGATGAGACGGAGGATAGGACATGATGACCCCACTCTGCGCACATGACGTACCATCCGACGTGGTGACCTATCCTGTCGTGCACGTGTCCGTGCGCTGCTGTGCTTATCTGTCCGTGCGCTTATCAGCTGCCAGCTTTCATCCATGACCGTTTTCAGCCAAGTCAGACTTTCATTCGTTGACTGTTATTGACTGACACGACTGTTATTCGGTGAGTGACGAGACTTCCGTCATCCATCGATACTGTAGCGGGTGACCGGCCTGGCCGGGAGCAACGCAAGCAGGGTGAGTCGGCGACGGACCCGGCGACCGGTTGGCCCAGCACGTGCAATGCCACGTGGCAACCGGGGTCGGTGGCGGGGTGGATGATAGGGCAAGTGGAAGATCAGCACATCTGGTCGGGGCGTGTCGACGTATCACCGGACCATTTCTTGACTGCTTATCTTGGTAGATTAGAACTTACCTTGACACAGCCAGTAGCTTTTTTACTGGTAGTATTCACGTGACTCACTCTGCTGGCATGGCGGATCGTATATAAAAACAAAAAGAATGGATATCTGGAGCATCATCCCGCAAAAGGGGAAAGTGAGAGGGAAGAAGAATGATGAAACCCTGTAAAGCTTTATTTACAAACTGACATGAAGAAGATGGTCAAGAAGAGAGAGACTTATGTGGCAATTCATAATCTGAAGGCTGGTGGTGTATATCTGCATGCTATCATGCAACCAATGAGCTTCTATGGCATCAAATACGTACCAATTCTTTTCATTACTGCAGTCAGCCCAGTCGGAAGTTGAGAGAGGCTGGAAAGAAACAAGCAAAGATGAGAGAGATGAATGGTTATGGTGGAGGGGCGATGTAACTAGTGGGTGGAGCCCTTTGAGGGCTGGAGTTGCTCCATGTTTGAGCAGCAGAGTGAGCTCTAGGTTGGGCAAGCCACCATCTTTGAGCAGCACAAGGAGCGCACTGGCAACGGTTCAAACAAGGAGCCTCCAGTCTTGGAGTGGACCATTTTGGAGGCGAGGAGCTGGCACTGATGGGGTTCGAAGTGGGGCTGCGAGATGGCCCCCACGTAGAGAGCGGACAAGCTCCGAGCGTGGCCTTGGCGGCTGTCACTCCATAACTGCTAACCGAATAACTTAAACTGGCGCTTGTGTGACTGGCCTGCCACTCTTGCAGGTGCTAACTGCAGCCATGGTCTTGCTGCTCCTCCTTTCTTTCAGTTTCTCTATATCCAAAATCAAGGACTGTGGGCGCTTTCGCTGTTGAGATGTAACAACCTCTCCAAGTCGTTTGCCAACCTCCAAACTCCTTTTCAAACTCCTTTTTCTAGGGTGGAAATTGCACCTAGGGAGGGTTAATATAACTATCCTCATTGTCATCACATGTATTGTTGTATTCAATGCAATGCCATGAAATTTCATTCATAAGAGATGACTCCAGTAACAAGAGCAGAGTGCAGTAAGAGTAACTGATAAGGGCACCCCAAGATGCATGTGCGGTACAGAGGCAGTAGAGTAGAACGCACTTATCTCTTGTACACTGTAGCGCTACAGCCCTGTCAGTGACTAGTGACCACCCATCTCCCTACCGAGTCAGTCATCACAGTACCTACGTATATCACTATCAAGATCCGTCCCTTAAAAC
Source organism: Takakia lepidozioides (assembly GCA_030704615.1). Lineage (NCBI taxonomy): Eukaryota > Viridiplantae > Streptophyta > Takakiopsida > Takakiales > Takakiaceae > Takakia > Takakia lepidozioides. The sequence goes on from CM060733.1 coordinate 9,695,107, forward strand.
CAGAAAAGAAAAAAATAATAGCTAGCAGTACAATTAGTAAATGAATTACTACCGTGCCCCAAATTAAATTTCATGTATTTATTTTATTTTTCAAATTGGGTTTTATTCTATATGAGGTTCTCTCTGAAGAGTTCTTGAGCTCAAATCTTCTTACTTGAAGAAGGAAGAGCACGTGTAGGTATTCCAGGAAGGTGTTTTCAGTTGATATGAATGCTTAAGACCTGTCTCTTTACACACAACTCATCAGAATGATGATGTGAGTTGCCCTCTGAGGAATGTATCTTTGGGTGGAAATGATAGAATTAGAGGTTGATCTTCATGTACATCAGATACTTATAATGTCTACATTCATGGATAGGTGTTTTTCCCTTGTGATATATCTTTCATGTACTTGTTAGTACCAGATTTATTTTTATTATTTTTATTTTTATTACAAAAGAAAAAAATATGGGTATTGTTATATGGCTGACTGATGAGGTGGGTTTTTGTTCAAGAGGTCTAGATCTCAAATCTTGTCAATCATTCTCTTGAGCAGGGTAATCTATTTTGTTTTCTTTTATACGTTTTTAATCCCTTTGTAGCCGACCTGGAGGAAAAGCATCCAAGCAAAACCCATGTGTTTGGCATGTGTACTAATTACCCACATGCTGTTAGTACTAACGAATGATGGAAGTCACAGTGTGAATGAAGTGGAATGATGGAGGAATGAGAGGTTGAGGGGATTTGCTCACTGCAACTGGATACAAACTCACTCAAGCCCGGCTTTCATCTCTTACAAAATCTCATCAAATCCTTCACTTCATTGGCCCCAGCTGTCTGTTCCATTTCAGGCTCTGTCAAGAATGTTGTTAAGAATAAGAAATAAAAAGAATGTTGCATATGTAAAGCTCCAACACATCTATCCATCTCGCATAGATTTGTGTCACCCAAAAACAGTTCAGAGGCTGAGCTTCTGGACGATAACCCCGCACCGGTTTTTTCTGAGTGCGCATATTAGTCATTGATAAAACACCCTAATCCGTGCTAAGTTGCTAACTACAACAAGTTTCCATTTTGCCCACAAAGATATGAAGTTAGATAAACAACTTGACCGTATTTTGACCCTTGGGTCCTCCAGGCCCACCAGCGACCTAATCTAGTGAATGTAAAAACACACTGTTCACCATGGTGAAACTATGTTGGATTTCAAGTTGACCCAATCCTGACCAGGTACAATGTACCTCATGGCCAAAGCCTATTCTAACCTAAAACTGAAAGAGTGACTTGGCCCAGGTTCATTGAATCTGAATGAGGTGCATCCCCCCTGGAGAGATGGGATGTCTATAATTCAGCAAATGTGAGTGATGTATTAAAAGGGAAAGTGTTACTTGAAACTTGTGTAACTAATATCTGCTAATATGTAGGTGCATGCATGTGGAAAAATGGGAATATGTGTTTCCCCTACTTACGGACTCACTCACACATTCCAAAAGTGTTGGGGACTAATTCACTTGGTGAAGGTTTTCCTTGTTAACCCATGTGCAGTTGTAGGCCCCATTGCTTTCCATAGAATGGATGTGGGTGGCAGGCTCATTTTGCTGTTACTCAGAACAGCATCTTATGATAGAACTTTGACTCATAGTGATGACTACTGGGAGTTAAGAGGAACTTAATGGCCTCTGTACCTACTGTCAAGCTGTGTGTGTGATTGATCCCTTTAAGCATCATTCGTACAGCCTTAGTCTGGATATACCCGTGACATCTACCTAATGATGTCAGCAGGGGATGCAGCAACTAGACGATGAATTCATCCATTGACTAGGAGGAAGAAGGCAGCAGTCAGATCTACTGGGTCCCATAGACTGGCATCAGCAAGGTGGAAACACTGGAAACTTCACCAGTAGGCTTATAAGCAGGAAGATTAAAAAAAAAGAGTAGAAGCGTGAACTTACAGGGCCCTTCACTCAGCTCAGGCCAGCTTGGAGGGCCCAATGGAAGGTTGAAGGAACATTTTGAAGGATTGAGATCCGGATCATAGGGAAGGACTCGTCGACATGTACAAAAGGAAAGAACGGATATGCATTACAATGCAGAGGATACCACTTTTGAGTAAATTTATACAGGGAATTGTCAACATCCCACTAGAGCTTGTAATAGTGAGTGGGAACTGAAGCAACAAGGTGGCCGGTAGTAAGAAGAGCTATGATACATCTACCACCAAAACACATTCTATAGACAATCTACCATCAACCTCCCCAACATAGATCTATATTAATTATGTTGTTCCTCAACAGTCGTATGCACCAGGACCTGGTATGTCGTTGATCGGAGGATTCCAACGTAATCCTTTTGTAAATCTTATGACGGGTGGGTTGACACATCTCGAATTTGCTTGTTTCCCCTGGTCCAGAAAATAAACAGAATTGAGAAGACACAACGCAATATAACCACTACACCTCCCTCTGTGGACTACGTTGTTATGTACTCTTGAGTCTCAATCTCCAATGACAGTCCAATGACAGTCCCACAGATCCACACTAGACCAACTCGATTTCTTGTTGGACGTGTGCGATGACTCTAGCAATGAAAAGATCAATTCATCTCCACACCCAGGTCCTCCCACGCCCTCACAAGGGTCATTCATAGCTACAGTTAGCACGGAATCTTGAATCCATCTCACGGACTGGACCAGTGGGTGAAAACCACATGAGCGCTGGGCCGATTACAGTGTGTTTTCCATGTGTGTTCACTGCATTTCTCTGTGTGACGGATGTCTTGCTAGATGATGGTCACCCATTCCTTAGGCCATGGAGGCGACCAGGTGGAAACACAAGTGTTAAGGGAATTAGGGGAATTAAGGGATTCTCCCTTAATTATCTGGCAAATCCAGGGCTAGCGGGCATATGTATGTTTGACATGTAAGCATCAAGCACACATTTATGTGACAGAAGTTTGCTGCTAGAGTTCCTAGTTTTAAAGTGGAAAGCTCAGCGATAAAACCTCTCTCTCGGCAAGTCAAATGAGTATGTTATGGATGTTGAGAGGTAGAAGAGATATCAAAAACCTTGCAGACTTCTGGCCAGGAATTACCCCCAGTGACTCCTTGGAAGATGCAATACACCAACACTCAGATGGTGGTCAGTGAAGTGATACTCACTATAGATGATACCGATTTGTACGCAGCAGGCCCTGGGGAGACCTCACCATAATGGGCTTTATCATGCTCCTTCGACAGAAATACCTTCATTCATACCATAATAGGTGCCCACAAAAACTGTTAGAAGTCTTGGAGAGTAAGACCTGCCAGCATTTGTGCTGGCAGGGCTCAATACAAGACACAGTGGCAAATACTTGAAAACAAGTAAAAACTTACCAAAAATTACTAGCAATCTCCATAGAAGTGCTAGGTATTTGAGCACAGACATTTGCTGAAAATGACAACCTACTCAGACTTACAAAAACAAAGGAAAAGAGGAGGGTAATACAGTCCACATTTTGCCTCCACCGATCACATCCTCAACCCTCTTGACTCAAATCCGTTTTTCAGGTCCCGAAAATGCACATATAGAGGCATGCAGACTTGCTCATTCTTCTCAGAAATCCCGAGTCTTAAGATATGGCTTCCCTCTTGGATAGTTGTTTTATTCTTTCTTTCTTTCGTTTTTTTGTTGTTCTTTTTCATTCCATTTCATTTCCTCTACCACCTATATCACTTAGAAATCCTCCTGGCTTTAGCAACATGTCATTCCCCCTCTTGGGCTGTGTATACCATTGTCATCACAAAGCCAAGCTGCGGCACCCGTATGCTCTACATCCCTCATGATGGGGACACCGACTATGCTTCATTCCATTTGAACAAGCCGGATGATTGATGACCCCGATAGCCGCATAAAAAGAGGGAAATGAGGAATACCTTGTTCATTCTATCACGAGAGCACTGCGGAAAACTGAAGGCTGGGACTGTGGACTTTTGAGATTCCGTTTGCCTCCCTACTGATCCTCCTATCTTGTACTGCCCTGGTCCTGCGCAATCCAAATCAATCTTCACCTGTTTTATGCCCACCCAAATCGACATGATTCTAGTCAAATTAGTCTGTCCAAGGAGTCTAGCAGCCCAATGAACTGGAGCACTCTTGATTTCAATGAGTAAACCAGAAAAACCTCCACAATACAATACATTCATATGACATTTCAATGAGCCAGTATACAATCCAAGCAAATGTGAGGGTATCAGCACCTGGAATAAACGTTAAATAGTGTCTAATCTAGCATATGAGACACATACACACTCTCTAGGGAACATATATGCAGATCCAATGAGAAGAAACAAGTTGAATAACCTGGTCCCTCTGTCCCTTGGTAAAGTTGATGAGGGGGGCTGTTCGGTTCTTGGAGTGTAATTGAGGGCCAAAGGTAGTCTTTGCACCATAGACAGAGGGACCTGGTGATTGGGAACCTAATTTAGCCTTCCCCCCCATACACACCAAGTCTTATCAGCATGCATGCCAAATGTGAGGCATGGTGTCCCTACAGCCTTTGTGGAGTTTTGGTTTTTGGAGACAGTGACACAGTTATAACTCATGTCCTTAAGTGGCATCACACTACCATGCCAGAACTACAAAGCAAGGAATTGTACAAAGGATTACGAAAGAAGTATGTGTCTTGAGCTGTGCTCAGTATGTAGCTTAGTTTTTTGAACCCTGTGTAGCACCTCAAAGGCAGTCTTCCTATGGCTCGAGAGACTCCATAAATAATGCTTCAGCAAGCATTCTTCTTATGCCAATCAAGGTCTCAGGTCTTCAAGGTAATGTGCTTACATTCAAGGACAGGACTCCCTGTTTCTGGACATTCTATCCAGTAAGGCACTAGTCTTCATGAACTTGAAGTCACTTCTGCAGATTGATTGCTGCTTATGCTGTGGAGGGTTAAATAATAGTGCTACCTTCATGTTCATACTTTTCCACAAGATTTCAGAGAGTCTTAGGTTGGCCAGCTCAACGATGAATAAAGCCTGTGAGTCATTCTTCCATGCTAAACCAAGGTTACACAGGCATTTCACCTAAAAAGTGATGTACATCCTGTGTCAATAAAGAAGCAACAACGGTGTCCCTTGCTGGAGGGAGAAGTGGGGTGGGGGGGGGGGTTGGGGCAGGGGTGGCAGGCAGTGAGTACCTTGTCAAATTCAACACTCAGGTATACATTATTGGCTTGATCTCTGGTTCCTCTTGAAAACACGTATTTTTCCGGTGACTTCTTATATGAGATCACCTGTGCAAATAATCATAAAATTGGAAATGGAAGATGTTGTGCCAGGTCCAAAACTTGAAACACTACTATCTTACAATCATCTTTCACAATTTTGCAAAGTGCCCGACAAAATATGAGATGGAAGACAGTCGTACTTTCTGTCATCCTGCTCACCTGGTAGTACTCAGATAAGTTCCACAGTTCAAAAAGTAAAGCCTGAATTGCTTCTATGTAGCATTTGCCTCAAATCCAGAACAGATCACAAATTTGATCAAGCTTTTGAACTTGTAAAAGCACATTAAATCCTCCATTATTTGGAAACAGGGCTGTCAACATATGGGGCCACTCAGGGTACCCAGCTCCTGGGGGAGCTGCAGTAAGAAGCCGTTTGCCGCTCCCCACGGAGCAGCAGCTTTAGCTACGTGGCTCCCTTAGCAAAACACGACGGGGTGTCCATCTTGAATTTAAAAGAAATTGGCATTATATTGCTCAAGAAATCCAGTAGACTCCACTGTTTCACAGCTAGCAAAGAATCTCCGACACTCTAATTTCCTACACATCTATTGACACCCACAATTTGCTAGAAAGAAAAAAGCTTAAAAACCCACATCCTCTTATTTGACCATCTTTGTTCGCATGCAGTTTCAAGTTCCAATAATCTACAAAGTCACCAATATATAACAAGTACAAGAAACAAGGAGACAAACCATAATCTCATCTGAAAAATACCTGCGGACCAAAAGAAGATTTTTGGTTGTCATAGGCTCCGGGTCCTGGCTCAGCATCAGGTTTTCTCTGCACAGAATGGCATTAGGGGGATACAATCGATCAGTTCGAAACAAAAAAAAAAGAGAAACTTAAGGAAGTTCACTGTGAGCTCAGAGAAAAGGGACCAGAACACCTGGGCCCCAACAGTCCACAGTGAAACCATACAATCACTACAAAAATTTTGAGGGATTCTCTTAAGTTGGCAAGCCGTGTGCCAAGGAACTTTTAATCCTCATAGAAGAAGAAGCGAAAGAGAATGAGAAAAAGAAAAGAAATGAGAAACGAGAAAGAGAGAGGGGCCACAAACAGCCCAAAAGCAACTAAAGCTCAAGGGATTGTCAGCGAGTTAATGCTTCATCAAGGTATGCTGCCAGGCATTTCTGATCCTCGTAATGGCAGACCTCTGTGGTATCCCGGAATAGACATTGAATATCCCACGGATCTCTTAGCATAAGGGGCAGTGGAAGAAGTTATGTTCTTCTCTTTCTGTTTCCCTGTAGATCCCAGCGCAAGCGGGCCATAGTCAGTTTTCAAGATACAGATTTTTCCCACCTACCAGTCTCTATCCGCAGACTGCGGAAGCCCACCCTGAACCTCCCCAGTGCCTTTAGAAGAGAGGGAGATAGAGCTGCAGACAGGTAATTAGGCCACAAGATCCCATCATCACGTAGAACCAGTCTCCCAATAGATTGTACTCATAAGACGTTGTTTGCCGTAGCCTTGTGGCCATTGACCCCGCGCCCAGTTTGAGCGGGAACAAAAGGGACAGAACCTACCTCTGTCAGGGGCTGACGTTGGTAGTAAGACTTACCTCCATATATAGAATTAATCCGGGTTTTCCAGATATCCTCTAGAAATCCCTTCACACAAGCATCAATCTGCTGTGTGTGATTTGCCCAAAAACTAGGCCTCAGGAGGGCCTGGGCTTTTGGCTCAGCCTCGAGACTTTCAAAGTTGGTAAACAGGGGTACAGGCACAATACCCTTAAGAGATTTGAAGAGAGCGTCTCTTTGGTGAGAGAACCCCGGACAGTGTATCAGAAAATGAATACTGTCTTCAGATTGCCCACACAACGGGCAATTGCACTCTCCCTTTCCTCTCTGCTTCTGTTTGCTGTTCAAAGGTAGGCTTCCTGCCCTGAGTTTAAATTTCAGTCTAGTGCCGAGAGTGGGTAGACCCTTGAGGTCATCCAAGATGTCCTCCCCCGTGTCACAGACTGGAAACAAGTTCAGGGAAGTTTTCTGCCTAACTTCATTTTCATCAGACAATCTCATGGCAACAGACATGTCTCCCAATAGAAATGCAGTTTTGTTGTTAGAGTGGCTGCTCCTACCCTGTGGAAGAGAGAGAAAAACTCTAGCATCACATAGGGCCAGGAAGGTCATGGTAGAGCTGCAGCTTTGTTATACTGTTCGAGAAACTTTTACATTTGCAGGAAGCCAAAGGAGAAGTAGAGAAAGAAGCCGTTTGTCATAGCCTTGTGGCCATACACCCTGCGCGCAGTTTGAGGAACAAGAGGGAACAGACACAACCTTTGTGAGGGGCTCACTTACCTTGGTATAAACAATTGGTTCGGGCTTCCCAGATTTCCTCTAGCACTCCCTACACATAAACATAAAATCCAAGAGCTGCCCAACAATTAGACCTTGACAAGGCCAGGGCTTTAGGCTCAGACTCGAGGTTTTGAAAGTTCGTGAACAGAGGTGCAGGGAAGATGTCCTTAATGGAAAGAAAGAAACAGAAAGAAATGTCCAAACGTCCATGAGGAGGGAGAGAAATGAAATGAATGAAATGGAACTTTATAACGTCCACAAAAAGCTCAAAGAGCTTATGGGACAAAAGAAAAGCAAGAAACAAGAAAGAATAGAAGACAAAAGTGTGAGAGAGAAATGAAATGAAATGGGTGATTTATAACGTCCGCGGAAAGCTCATAGAGCTTATGGGACAAAATGGAAGAAAACATGAAAGAGGGAACAAAACCAGAGCCAAGAATAAAAACTATTGAGAGAAATGAAATGAAATGAAATGAAATGGTGCTTTATAACAAGAGAGAGAGTAAGATTTTTAATACACAGACACTCAACAACAATACCAGGTATACCAGCTACGAAAACATACTTTTTTCCATCGACTGGCACTACCAATTTTGATTTCAGGTGGAGACTCGCACTGCGAGGTGGGTTGTTTTCCAAACGATGACATCACATCATAGGTAGGACCTGTCAGCAATCCGTGATGCATCTCACATTTAAATGTTGGTCCCAATGCAATAGTAAATGCACTTAGGATTGAGTAAGCCACAGAGGGGAAGAGAAAAAAGACTACAACGTCCTTCTGGACAAAGTAGAGCAATAAGAAAATCATATCAGAAAACTATGCCGACAGAAGAAGTGCCCTATGCAGGTGGGCTGCAAGGCACAGGGCAGCAGGTGGGGGAATAAACAGAGACGAAAAAGAAAGGGAAAAAGATTGTGAAGAGCTGACAAATGAAGCCAATAGTAACTTGGAATGGCTTGGTATAATAATAGTTCATGCCTGAGGATGAGGCAGAGAAGAAGAATACCAGGGCTGAAGTTTCCTGGCTTTTTCTTTGCCATTGCTGCACTAACATAAATCTGCATCCATGGAGTCAAACCCTCCCTTAGATTGACTTTACCACCCTTGAGATTGTTATAATCATGTACATTCGCGGTGTTATCATACTCTATATCATTATTTCCATTGGCCATGCACATGACGTGACTTCATATTTGACATCATCTGTTGTGCAAAGAAGTACACCTTGGACCGAACTTCAACAAACTTCTGATGAACTAGATTTTCACCAAGGTCCTTGTCTTCTATGAGTATGAACAAGAAATCTTAAAAACAATGTGTATTTTGTATTTTGTGCTAGACACCATGTTGATCGATGCAACGGAGCCATAAACAGTAAATGGAAGTGACGCCTTGAGCTTCCCAGTTTTCCCAATTACCAATTTCCTAAGCATCAGCAAAGGATGTTACAGCCTGTACTACACTGAACCTCTGCTTGTGAAACTGGTGTGGTTTCTTGTGTCAACTTACTAGTCAAGTTGGACAAGCTCATTGTCTTGGATCACACAAGATGGTTTCATAAGCTCTTTAATTTTCTAAGCAGCCCCAAAGGGTGTCAGAGCTTGTACTGAACACAACCCTCTGCTCGCAAAACTGGCTTGGTTTGCTGTACAACTAGTTTGCGGACATCTTTCCACAATTGGTTAGTGGTCTAGAATGATCACACAAGATGGTGCTATGCATATTGTAATCCCATCGATGCTTTGTGCTGATGCAAGCCTCAAGATGACAACATCAATAAAACTATTCCTGATCCTCTTACAATCAAAGTAAATCTCATTGTGATGAGACTCAAACCTTGGCCTGATCATCTCGAGTAGAAGACCCAAATCCAAATGAAGGTGCAGTTACCCTCTTTGACAATGCCTGCTCATTTACCCATACAAATGGTCAGTGATACTTTTCATGAATTTGAAAACTCTCCACAGCTCAGGTCTGTATGGCTTTTTGGTTGAGTGTATTGTCTGGGGGGCAGGGGCAGGATTGTGCAGAATCATGACAACGATCAAAACCTTTTTCAAGATAAAGAAACTAAGCACAAATTAAGTGGATAATAAGAAGGGCTGAGAAGAATTACTAGTGAATTATAACCAACACAAAAATTGCTCCAATCTCACATCCATAGCATGTTACCATCTATAAGAACTCTCGGTGTACTGTTCCATATGCAGTGATTACAAGCACTCAGGGATGCTTCTTTCGTTTCCAATCACAGCACATAGGCACAATATATTAATAGGGAGTGGAGCTTGAAGCTCCCTAGTATAGGAAATTTGTAGAGGACTAAGGCAAGAAGCCTGGTTCATTGTGGCCTTGAGGCCTTGTTGAATTTGATCTTCACCTAGTTCCATTACATAGTTTTCCTCTTGCTTCATGTGTAGTTGCTTTGTTAGTCTCATATTGAAATCAAGAGCTGTAATGTCATGAACTTAGTGCCAAACCGACAGCAAAACCATTCCATCCTTCCTGTCCGGCTAAATCTCAGCTCACATAGAGCTCAGTCAATAGACCAAAATAGAATGTGCTCGAACAGCCAACACCTATTGATTTCTTACAGATGATGCTTGCAATATCCAACTACGTAAACTGAGTCCATTGGAAAGACGGAGATCAGAAACAAATACGGAGCTTAATCATGCGGCAGCACTGACCTGTGGTCCAAAAGTGGATTTAGTAGTGCGGCGATGTCCCCTGGGCGGCTGCCAGTTTCTGTCTAATTGAAACGCTTCAGTCACAGGTACGCGGCCTGCTTTAATTCTAGGACGATCGCCCTTCATCTTTAAAAAATGTTACCCTGCCCTCTTGTTACCAGCTTGGAAGGGTCTCATTCTCTTTAGCCCCACCAACTCTACATCTCCCACCAAACCACTGCCACCCAGTCTCCATGAGAGAGATCTTCGGGCCTCCACACTCAACCAGTGTGATCAGTAATTATACAGCCAAGAAAAATCTGAGGAAATCGAACAGCACAATGCTGACGTCTTCGCTATCGTACACAAAACTGCTCAAAAACGTATTCCCAGAACGTCACGAGTCACAACCACACCACCATGAAACGTCTATCCAGTTAGGGCCTCTGCCGATCTCACTCAAGAGTCAGACAGGGCGACCGCCATTGCCTAGACCACCACCGGTCGAAGCCGAGACTTGTCAGGCGACCAGCAGCTGGGGGTGGGCAAATGTCACGCGAAGTGCTGGTCGTTGAAATCTAGGTCTTAGTCAGAATCCGTTATAAGACATGGATGTTGTTGACTGTGGAGCTCATTTCTTAGGGTTCACTACGGTTGCTCTCAAATCATACACGGAGGTGGTCATTGTTGAACTTCTGCCTGGTGGGCATTCTTGGGTGGGTCAGATATCATCAGTGCGGACCAAGTGGGATATTAATGAGCTGAAAGTTGCACTCCAACTCAACGTTTGGAAGTATAGTTGACTGTGAGATCCTTCTCTTCGCCTCTTTATTTCTCTCTCTCAGAACTCAATTGTCTTTCAGAGCACTTGGACTTTGGTGCATTGTGGGTCTTGTTACTCAGGACCCTGCCTGGGTCACTGTCCACAGTCGAGTGGCCATCTGTGTCTCGTTTAACCCAATCTTCGCTATAGGATTGATATTGTAGCTACGATATCTTGAATTTTTAACTCTTCTTCCTCTTCTGTTGCTTACGTATATGATGCACTCAAAGGGAGAGCAACCTGTCCATGTCGCCAATACATACTGCACTCTAGTCTGTGGTCGGATGGTCGGAATTGGGTTGATTTTATGATAAATTGGTCCAGCAGCACCAAAGGGCTGTCTAGAGTGACCCAAATGTTAAGAATTTGTGCATCTTTCTTCCCCAATCCATTGAATGACATGAGGTTTGCAACAAACTTTGAGCTACATTGGAAGGACCCTTGCCAGAGCCCCTTGCCAATGTGCATCATACGAGTTTCTTAGTATTGTAGCAATTTCATTTCTTCAAAGAAGGTTTCAGTGCACATCATGCAATTTTCATAGTATTGTAGCATTCCATCTGTCGACAGAAGCTTTGGATCAGTGAAGCAGGTCACGACGAAGGCATCTCTGACCACATCTTCACCAGATATTGTGTGATGAATAGGGGAAAGTGCAGGCATGGCCGGACTGGCGCTGCGCAACGTATTTGTCTATGGGACGTTGCTTGCTCCGGAGGTTGTGTCTGCTCTCATCCATCGGAGCCCTCCTTCTTCTGTGGCTTTTGTTCCTGACTAGTAAGTTTCCTCGCCAGTTTCCTCTCTCTCTCCCTCTCTGCTGCCCAAACTGGGCGCAGGGTCCATGGCCACAAGGCTATGGCAACGTCTCATAAGTACATTCTCCCTCTATCTGCTCCTTAAGGCCCTGGCCCTGTTGGGGTCTAACTGCTGGGCAGCTCACACGTTAGATGCTTGTGTGAAGGGCTTTCTAGAGGAAATCTGTAAAGCCCAAACTTATATCAAGGTAAGTCCCAATGGAGTGAGCTAATCTCAAAGGTAGTGTCTGTTCCCTCTTATTCTGGCCAAACTAGGCGCGGGATCTATGGCTACGGCAAACGTCTTATAAGTATGTTCTCTGCTCTGCATGAACTCAATGACAGTGCCTTTGAATCATCCATCTATCTGCAATATTAATTTTAAGTAGGAAGGGCTGGATGTATGGCAGTCATCGACACAGCATCAAGGACTGCGTCTACCCTGCTATTGTGCCAGCTATAGGAGACAAAGTGTTTGGCAAGGTGGCTTCCTAATCTGCCTCAAGTGTCACTTTGTGTATTCACAGTTGGGATCCCTTCACTGCCCTTTCGACTTGTGCATGTATGCTTCCAAATGGTTATGCTGAGTGACCATTGAGGTGGAAGTGTTAAATTTCTTTCTTGCTCTCGCATTGCCAATCATCAAGGGCTCCGGATGAGTTACATGACAATCTCATGAGCTGATTCACAACCTGGTTTTATGAACCACTTCGAAGAGGGTTAGTATGTGTTGTGTATTATGTTTTTCCTTGATTGCAGCAAGGATGGATAAAAGGCCACAATGTGCACAGGCAGTGATTGCATGATTCTCTTCTCGTCTTGACCCTCACCTGGACACTAACATAGGAAAGTGAAAAGCTAATTCAAGGAGGAGTGTGGAGCAGGTACTACATGATTTGACTGAACATGAGCTGGCAGTGCTGGACGAGTTTGAGGACATTGAATACTCCAGGGTGGTTGTGAAATCCTTTGTTTTGGTATCGATAAACCTTTGGATGCTGCACTTAGTCTAGATTATGTCATGAATCTGTCTTTATGTTTAAGTTCATTTATTCGTAGTCAATTAGCTGGCCAACATTTGATGGCTATCCCTTACTGGAAGCTAATCTAGGCTGTTCATACTTGCTTGAATCTTTTAGTTTGAATGTTGCAACATCTGGACCTCAGTGGAACCACTAGGAAAGTTTTAGTGTTTGGCAATGACATGCACAAACAGCATCTGGATACTTATGTCCTAGCAAAGTACAGCATGATTACAAGGAACTTTGTGTGGAAAATGATTGTGTAAACTTTCAAAATCTTCTCAACAGGATGATTCTGCAGAGCAAATAGCTAGTGCCACGGAGGAAGTTGGCAGCCCAGTGCAAGCGTACATATATGTATGGGCCACACTCAATGATGAGCGACTTTATGGGGAGTGGGATTATGAGGTACTTTTCCCTATACTTTTTCACTACAGAATATACTCATGCCAACCACTACAGAGTCTGGGATAAGCACTATGGGATACTGCCTACCTTGTAATGTGTCCACCCCTCTTTTACCCCTCTTCTGATGTGGACCATGGAATTTCTAACTACACACTACCATACAACTTTGTTCCCCACCTCCATGTCTATTATAACTTGAAGAATGTCCATGTTGTGCATGGAAGTGGTCAGCATTCTGACATGGCAGTAGGTTGGGCATAGGTGTGGAGAGAAAAATACCTTGCCAGCTTTTTGGCTCAGTATTGACTGGTGGCAGAAACCCTCAGAACTTGGGATTGTTCTTGTATAGCTTGATGTGGATCACTCCTACATAAATGGCTATGATGTCCACCTGCATATAGTGATGAGGAATGTCATCATCATATGATGAGTATAACGGATTTGTACTTTTCAGTTTCAGCATGCTTCACTTGCATGAATATGAGCAAAAAAGGTGTGGGCACCCCTGAAGACTGGTTTGCTTGTTGACAAAAATTCGTAGGAATGGAGAAGGGTTCATTTGGAGGACTACACAAAAATGTGTAAAGCATTGGAGGCCAAGTTGAGCAAGCTATGGCATCGCAAGGAGATAGGCGAGCCCTTATGATTACAAGGGTCATCTCTGTGGGCATGAGCTCAGTAAAGTGCCCTGAAACAGGACAAATTCTTTGGTGTGCACTTAAAGTGAAGATTCTAACCATGTCCTTGTCAATATTCTCTGCACCATTCATGTTCTCTAGACAGAGCTTCAAAATCCAAAATTCTTCGAAAAGGACAGATAGGGGACTGTCAACCCTATAGTGATTTGCTTGAGGCAGCAAGAGAGTATGGACACATTTAGTTGGAACTGTTTCTATAATTGTATTGCATATAGGACAAAAGCGGATAAGCAAATGATATTAATTAAAGTTGTATTGTGATCATGCCCATGATGTCCTCCTTTGGAAGGTTTGGCCTCTTTTCACTATGCAACTTAAGAATGTGGAAGAATGTTATGCATTCGCTTATCACAAAATGAATTCAAGTGCTGCAAGAAAGGTGCAATCCTCTCTTCCAACTAAATGTGACCCACATCTAGTGAGTTTCCAAGCACACCAAGGGAATTGAGGCTTTTTGTCAGACTTTGTAATTCTTTTCTTCTGCTCCCTGGCTAATAATTCAACTGACAGAAGTGTCAGCAGAGTTATTAACAATGCTTATGTTGCTTATTTTACCAGTAATCCCACAAGAACAAATCCTATCTGGGAAGTGACGAAAGTGGCTGGCATCCCACACAAGATTTGCTGGCATAGCAATCTTGGAGATATATTTGGTGGGGAGACATACTTGGTGGCAGTGTGGCAGTCACCACACACATGGAAAGAGATCCCAGGGGGAGTCTAAAAGCAGTGCCACTTTCTCACTGTGGTGGCAATGAGAAATTTCCTTATGGTGCTCCTCCACATCGTGTAACATAAAACACCTATAGACAATCTTTTCAACTCTGAAAGTTTCCTCAATTTGTGGATGAGATGTCTTCTACAACGAATGTAAGCACCCTTTGTCCACCTCATTGAGCCTGGCTCCTTCCTAATGTGCCTTTCCTCCGTGCTTGTTTCTCTCAGTTGCTTTATCATCCCACATGCCAGCTGCCATAAAGATGTTCGATAGCAGCACCAAGCTGTAGGGTGCTGTGAATCGCACTTGAAAAGTCATTTTGCTGCACCTTCCGCTAGCTCCACATTGCCATGGATTCTGCAGGCAGCAAGCAAGGCCTCACACCGTAGCATGTGGTGCAACTGCCATCAATATACGAATCGAGACGTTTGTTTGTTTTGTTTGTTTTGTTTTGTCACATTGAGATGTCCCAAACCGTGGGGCCCCAGCATTGGTGCTTGGTACCCTTGGAAAGCCCTCCACGAGGAAGGGTGCATAGTCTCATGATTTTTGGACCTGCGGTGTGGCAGATGTGGAATTTCAAGTTCTTTGGCTCGCTGGAAATTCAGGAAAAATAGCAAAGTGGGCATTCCTGGGACAATGGGAGGAGCCTCCACAGACTCTCTTGTAAAAGAATGATGAGATGTGGCTAAAATGAATTTGAAGTACTTTTCTTCGCTGGACAATGATTGGTGCCTCGAAAGGAGAGAGATAAAGGGGAAGGTCTCCGGTTCAAATCTGGTCGTAAGCTCTGTGGAAAAAAAAAAAATTAGATACAGCTTGCTTCATATATTGATGCACTTGGACACTTGGGCCAACGGCACAGGCTACCCTAGTTTTTATTAGTGAAGACCTCTGCCCTGTCAAATCGGCCTGCATAGCCAAAGACATCCACCATGCAGCCTAAACGCTCCTCACTAGGGCTGAGCCCATGATCTTGACTCATGGAGTCAAAATGGTGATGGCTTCCTTCATCCACTAGGCCACACGACTGCATGCAGAGAAGAGATCCAAAGGTGCCACCGGCCGGCTTCAAGCCTATCTGTTGCATTTGAAGGCCTCTCTACCTATCCTGCAATCATTGTGTTGTGTGAGACCATATTGTGTTGGGCCACAGTGTTGAGCATTTGACAAGCATTCTTTAAGCTGCTACATTTGGCATACTTGTCAACCAGGGTATTCTCCAGCACAACGTCTGGCCTGATTCCACTTTTGGTGATGTCAGCGTGGCTCTCCTGGCCTTTTTCCAGGTCTGCGATGCTGGCACAAGCTTTGAGAACGAAGGTGACCTTCTGAGCCATCACCCCTTCCTGTATCATTTGGTCATAACTCTCAAAAGCCTCCTGACCACTTCCCTGCTGACCATGTACTGCAACCATTGCACTTCATGAGACCACATCTCGTATAGACAAAGTGTCAAACATTCTCCGCTCATCCTACATGCTCCCACACTTGGCATACATGTCGGCAGAGCAGTTTCCAGTACTATATCTGATACCATGCCAGCTTTGATGATACCAGCATGGACTGTTTTGCCCTTTTGGGGGCTCGTAGGCTGGCACGCTCATTGCCAATGCAGTTGATTCTGACCCTGTCTGGGACCAACCCTTGGAGTTGCATTTGCTTGTACATGTCAAAAGCCTCCCTACCACAACCATTCTGAGCATATCCTTTGATCATTGCACTCCAGTAACAATAGCATACATGTCAACAAGGCTATTCTCCAGAATGATATATGATGCAATTCCAGCCTTGCTGATGTTGGCATGGACTTGCTTTCCCTTTCCAAGGTCTCCTTAGGCTGGCACATGCATTGAGAATGGAAATCAATGTGACACTATTGGGTGTCACCCCTTTTTGTTGTATTTGCTCATACATATCGAAAGCCTCCCCCCATACCCACGCTGAGCATATCCTGCAACCATTGCACTACATGAGAGCACAACATGTGGAGCCATTTTGTCAAACTGATGCTCCCGCATTTGGCATACATGTGAACAAGGGCTGTCTCCAGAATGATATCTTGTGCAGACCCAGCTTGTGCAGACAGCAATATGTATTAAAATCGGCTAGGGTGCCTCTACAGCACCTCTTTCATCCACGCAAACAACCCTCTTTACTGAGCTTTTTGTACTCAATGTATGTTGACCTTCCAATTCCGTGTATGGGGGCTGCTATTTGGACTATTCTGTGAAAACCATGAGTGAGATCAGGAATGGCTCAAAAACAACCTCACACAGAACAGGATAAAACATCCTGCTTCCCAATTGCGAGCCCAACACCCTTGCAATGGATAGCTATGACAAATTCCCAGCGTTCCGGGAAAGAGAAGTGGTTTACAGGATTTTGTCCCTTCCTCGTCCTTCCTCCCTTAATTATATATTGGAGGTCCACAGGGGAAGAGTTAGAGCTATCAATTCCCAGTACCCTGACCAACGGCAGGGAGAGATGTACTGATTGACTGTTTTTTGCAAACAATCAGTCTGATTTGTCCTTGAGCTCTTAGTCCTCGCACACTATCGCACCTCTTGGAACCAGTTGTGGAGTACCAACCTACCAGGCCATGTTACAATATCTTGGTTCCAGGGTTGCTGCTCTAACCTCGAATCTCTTGCCGACGTTAACATTGGCTGTGATAGAGAGAGAGAGTGAGAGAAAAGAATTCCCCAAGTCAATGTTGGGGGGTGCTATGTTTTTCATTTTTATGAGTCACACTCCTTAGCGACTGAGGCAATCTGAAGCTGTCACAGTTCTCAACTTGCAGTTCTTTCATGCCAGGTCGAGCAATGAGCACAGGACAGCTCCGGAAGGAGTTCTTCCGAGAAACTTCACTGTGGTGCGACAATAGGATTGTTAAGGTGGGAAAAGTGTCATTTTGGAGTTTGTCAAGGAGTTACTCGACTGATCATGTTTTCTGGACTGCATTTTATCTCCAGCTACTTAAATGAACGACAATTGTCTCTTTTGGTGGCTAAAAAGCAGAGTCTCACTGTTGCTAATACCAGGCCAGGTTTTTTGAGAGGAGGTCTTTTAAGCGGTTTCCAGGTTATTTGTATGATTTCAGAGCTATCCTGTTGATCTGCTGGGTGATGTGAGGCCTTCCGCACGTCCACAGCAAGGAGAAGACCAGGCCTTGGGTATGATTAATGATTTAAGGAGGGGTAAAGCCCAACTAGGCCAGATTTGTTTGCATTTGCAAGGCTTGTACGACCCAAGCAGCTCTGAAAAGGGCAAAGATGTCCATCTAATGTTCATCATGAAAAACTGATGTGTACAAAATATGATTCTGAACAGCATGTAATGGACATGTATGCCCAACTACTGGAGTCAAGTGAGCCAGTGTTCGCCAAAATGGCTGAACCAAATGTGGTGAACTGGAGTGCCATAATCGCAGGATATGCCCAATTTGGAAATGACAAGGGATGACAGCTTCAGCAAGCAATGCCCACCATGACATTGAACACCTGTGTATGGAATGTCAGATACCTATCTACCTCAGTCCTCCAATGGTCCTCCGGTTGATGCAGACTGTAAACTCGGTTCTGGATCAATCAGTTTTGAACATCCCTAGAGAGAGCAAGGACCAGGGTACTTACTGTCATCACCAGTACTAATGTCTCTCGATGGAGGGACTGTGGAATGTATATCTAAAGTATATCGACACATAACAAAACTCGAACAGAGCTTTGGCAACAGATCTGTATAGAGGTGCCATAGTATCCATTACCTTTAAAGAGATATTGCATTATGGGTACAGTCCACACTGTCATGATCACCCTCTTCAACATTTGCTTGAAGTCCATTGATCATCGCAAAATTGCAGGAAATTGCAGGACGTAGAGAAGACAAACGATCATAAAAACTAAGAGAGGTGCAGCTCGGAAAAATCACAAAACTTGGGTGATGCAACCCTCACAAATCTAATCAGGGTTTTGCATCCAACCTACATTCAACCATAATGCCCCCACCCAAAAACGACGGTTCCAACTCGCGAAGGTTATGCCACTCGTCCTTGGCCTTGTTGTACGTTGCAGTGTGTCGTCGTACGCACTGAGAGGAGTAGTGATGATAACCTTCCTCCACAATTAGAAGCATGTCACCACAAACTACGAAACACTGACAATAGTAAGTGTCACTGCAAAAATAGTCATGCAGCACGAGCTCGGGGACACATGTAATCCTCACCCACGTCTGGTCGGCGCTTCGAAATTCCCATACATGCCTCTTGACCAGTGCGTAGACAAGCCCATTGCTTGTATTCCAATGAAAATGTTCCTTCATGCTATGTTATAAGCATTGTTTGCACGGAATGGTTAATGAGTACATCTCTGTCTCTCTGACATATGGTTCAGTGAGACTGAAGGTGCTACCACAACCATGTCTTAGATTTGGGAAGTTAGATAATCACAGGCAAGGAAACACTGTCGCAATTATTATGTCAAGTCCAGCCCTCTATTTGACACTCAACCAATAAATTATGATCTCCAAAACTTAGAACAATGTCTAGTCCAGCTCTTACAACAAACTCTCAATTCTTGACTATGCCTGCTTCTGAGGTAGTCTCATGTACCATGGTGGGCTGGAACCTGAGAACTGGCTCCAGTTTGGGTGGAACAACGCGGAACAGACACTCACTTTGTATCTTAGGAAAAATATGTTTGTTGGCATGTGAAGAATAAGGAGCGTTGCTCTATGAAGTTCACAAGTGGTTGATCTCACGAATGTGGTGCCCACCTTGGCCCGCTAGTGAGGCGTATGAGCAAGCATGTACGTATGTCTCTTTGTTTTTTTTTCTTTGCTTCTTTATTGGGTTTTGGGTCACACATATGAAAGACTGGAACATAAATTATAGCATATATGCTTATCTAATAAGGGAGTTTAATCAATTATTCTACACCAATTCCTTGCTAATAATGTAGTCCTTAAACTGAAAGTTTCGTTTTAATGTTGATCCAAAGTGCTTATTGACTAACTTGATTGATCTAAGTTCAAGTTCCTGCCATCAACCATAAGCAATTTATCATCAGCCATAAACAATTTGCCATCAGCAATTGGCTATCAGCAAGGGTCACTTGGTATTTGCCGAAGTGACAAAGCAAAAGCTTCATCAGCTCATCAATGATTACATATTAAACTTTATTTAGCTGCGATTTGTCTGATAGAACATTATTAACATTGTAACAATAGAATTATACATAAACCATGGTTTTGATAATGAATCATAAACATTGTGTTAGTTTCTCAAAATTATTTTAGATGTAACGTAATAAATATACTCTTTTAGTTTTTCAATAAAACTGTTTTTTAGAAAATAAAATATGTTCATTAATATTTTGGCAACGTCAACATTTAACGGATCTGAAGTGAAATGATCCTTATGTGGCTGACTATTCAATGAGATATTATGCCCAAGTTTTTATTTGAGCTAATTTTTCTCAATTGGCTTAAATTAGTTCTAAGTAGCAATGATTCAAGTCAAAGTACCAAAATAACAACTGAAGATACTTAAGTTGAGCATCCGATTATGCTATAGTTATCTCAGCTAATTTTGCTCAATCAGCTTCAATTAGCAGTGATTCAAATAAGAATGTTCGAATAGCAGGTGGAGATAACTCTACAAATATTTTTTACTTTTTTCATAACTTTTAGATGTATTATATTTTTTATACAATAAAGCACCAAAATTTCGCCCAACAGTTTTATAGGATATTTTAATATCAACCTTCATAAACCTAACAATGAATCTAATCAACCATGACAAATCACCATTTCCCTCTTCCATTTTTGGCATCTTACATTCAAAGAATCCACCATAACCTATAATTTTCAATTAGATAATATCAATATATCAAGTGACACCGAGGCGGTTTCACAATTTTTTGGATTTGGGCCTTGTGGGGATTATTATGGATTACTATGGATTATTGCAACCACACAACATTATTTGCAGAAGAAGCATATTGGATCGACCACCATTTCCCTAGCATTTAATCTCCCAAATTATTTTGTCAATCATTTCACAAACAATTTATAACTATGCGAGCTCGCATGTGACCATGCATTTGTTTTTCTTTGTATGAGTTTGGTCCCAGTTTGTTAACTTGTCCCCACTTTTGGCCAAACTCGGGGTACTCGTCCCCAGATTTTGGCACTTCACGGATAACCTTACTCATGCCAACCACTACAGAGTCTGGAATAAGCACTATAGGAGACTGCCTGCGGCGTCCACCCGTCTTTCCCCCTTCTTCTGATGTGGACCATGGAATTTCTAACTACACACTCCCATACAACTTTGTTCCCCACCTCCATCTCTATTAGAACTTAAACAATGTCCTTGTTGTGCATGGAAGTGGTCAGCATTCTGACATGGCGGTGTGTTGGGCATAGGTGTGGAGAGAAAAATGCCTTGCCAGCTTTTTGACTCAGTATTTTTGACTTGGCTGGTGGCAGAAACCCTCATAACTTGGGATTGTTCTTGTATACTTAGCTTGATGTGGATGACTCCTACATAAACGGCTATGATGTCCACCTGCATATAGTGATGAGGAATGTCATCATCATATGATGAGTATAATGTATCTGTACTCTTCAATTTCAGCATGCTTCACATCCATGAACATGAGCAAAAGGTGTGGGCACCCCTGAAGACTGGTTGTTTGTTGACAAAAATTCATAGGAATGGAGAAGGGTTCATTTGGAGGACTACACAAAAATGTGTTAGGCATTTGAGGCCAAGTTGAGCAAGCTATGGCAACTGCTTCTAAAATTGTATTGCATATAGGACAGAAGCAAATAAGCAAATGATTCTGATTGAAGTTGTATTGTGGTCATGCCTGTCCTCCTTTGGAAGGTTTGGCCTCTCTTCACTATGCAACTTCAGAATGTGGAAGAATGTTATGCAGTTGCTTATCACAAAATGAATTCGAGTGCTGCAAGAAAGGTGCAATTCTCTCTTCCAACTAAATGCAAACCACATCCAGTGAGTTTCCATGCAGGCCAAGGGAATTGAGGCTTTTGTCATATTTGTCATTCTCTTCTTCTGCTCTCTGGCTAGTAATTCAACTGACAGAAGTGTTACAGGGTTATTTACAATGCTTATGTTGCTCAATTTGCCAGTAATCCCACAAGAACAAATCATATCTTAGAAGTGATGAAAGTGACTGGCATCCCACACAAGAATTGCTCGCACAACAACCTTGGAGATATACTTGGTGGCAGTGTGGCAGTCACCACACACCCAAAGGTTCTTGATGACACGGACAGAGATCCCAGGGGGAGTGCTTACAAGTCCAAAAGCAGTGGCCACTTTCTCACGCTTCTCATTTAACAATAATAGGGTCATGAATGCCCGCACATGTGGCTGCGGCGGGCCCGCGGAAGGTGGGAGCGCCCCTACCCGAACCCCGCCAGTCAGCTTGTTGGGTCCGTTGGACCCACAATATGCACATAAAGCATTAGTTATTGCAGGGGTTTGTAAAAAGCGACGGGTAGTGTGGTGGTGAAGAGCAATGAAAGATAAACACGAGGTGTGGTGTTCAAATCTCGTTACGATGTACCGCAACAGTAACGTGTGTTATCAAATATATATGATGTCGAAGGGTCTGCCGGTCTGCTGGAGGGGGTTTGCCCAATCCGCTTCTCGGTCTGGAGGGTCTGCTAGAAGGTTGGAGAGGGTCTGTTGGAGGGTCTGCCCAGTCCGCTAGAAGGTCCGCCACGATAGATTAACAAGGACTTAGCATTCATGACCCTATTATTAAACAATGAGAGGCCTTTCTCACTGTGGTGGGAATTAGAAAACACAAAGCACCTATCAGGCACATACCTGGCCTCCTTCATTAGCGCGGACAATCTTTTCAGCCCAGAAAGGATTTCCTCAATTTGTGGACATGTCTTCTACAACGAATGTATGCACCCTATGTCCACCTCAATGAGCCTATTTCCTTCCTAATATGCCTTTCCTCCGTGCTTTTTTTCTCTCAGTTGCTTTATCATACCACATGCCAGCTGCCATAAAGATGTTCAGATAGCAGCACAAAGTTGCACAAAGTTGTAGGCTGCTGTGAATCGCACTTGAGAGAAGTCATTTTGCTGCACCTTCCGCTAGCTCGACGTTGCCATGGATTCTGCAGGCAGCAAGCAAGGCCCCACACCGTAGCATGTGGTTCAGCTGGCATTTTTATTAATGAAGTCCTCTGCCTTGTCTAATCGGCCTGCACAGCCAAAGACATCCACCATGCAGCCAAAATGCTCCGCAGTAGGGGTGAGCCCATGATCTTGACTTATGGAGTCAAAATGGTGAAGGCCTTCCTTCATCCACTAGGCCACACAACTGCATGCGGAGAAGAGATCCAATGGAGCTACCAGCCGGCTTTAAGCCTATCTGTTGCATTTGGAGGCCTCTCTACCACACCGATTCTGACCATATCCCGCCATTCCGTGAGACCATATTGTCTTGAGCCACAGTGTTGAACATTTGACGAGCATCCTTTAAGCTGCCACATTTGGCATACTTGTCAACGAGGGGAGTACTCCCCAGCACAACGTCTGTCCTGATTCCACTTTTGGTGATGTCAGCTTGGATCTCCTGGCCTTTTTCCAGGCTGCGATGCTGGCACAAGCTTTGAGAATGAAGGTGACCTTCTGAGCCATCACCCCTTCCTGTATCATTTGGTCATAACTCTTAAAAGCCTCCTGCTGAGCATGTACTGCAACCAATGCACTTCATGAGACCACATCTTGTGTAGACAAAGTGTCAAACATCCTTCACTCATCCTTCATGCTCCCACACTTGGCATACATGTCGGCAAAGCAGTCTCCAGTACTATACCTGACACCATGCCAGCATGGACTGTTTTGCCCTTTTACGGGGCTCGTAGGCTGGCACACGCATTGACAATGCAGTTGATTGTGACCCTGTCGGGGACCAGCCCTTGGAGTTGCATTTGCTTTTGCTTTTGTACATGTCAAAAGCCTCCCTACCACAACCATTCTGAGCATATCCTTTGATCATTGCAATCCAGTAACAATGGCATACATGTGAACAAGGCTATTCTCCAGAATGATATATATGATGCCATTCCAGCCTTGCTGATGTTAGCAGGGACTTGCTTTCCCTTTCCAAGGTCTCCTTAGGCCGGCACATGCATTATGGAAATCAATATAACACTATTGGGTGTCACCCCTTTCTGTTGCATTTGCTCATACATATTGAAAGCCTCCTAGCATACCCATGCTGAGCACATCCTGCAACCACTATATGAGAGCACAACATGTGGAGCCATTTTGTCGAACTCATGCTCCTGCATTTGGCATATGTGAACAAGGGCTGTCTCCAGAATGAAATCTTGTGCAGTCCCAGCTTGTGCACACAGCAATACATATTACAATCTGCTAGGGTGCCTCCTTGGTTCAGACTGTACAACACCTCTTTCATCCACGCTGCGTTACATAGTGCCTTCAAAAGAGCTCTTGTTGGGTCCGTCTCTTGGTCCTCTTTCCAAAACACTGGTGCTGGTGCAGTATGCTATCCTTGTAGTCGGTCTGCTGTCCACGAAAGAAGTGTCTGATTCAACCCTGCCAACCTGCATGACGCAAAACTCTTACTTGAAAACCCTTACGCTCACTTGGACCTATTGTATCCTATTTTGAAGATACTTCCTACAAACACTCTTCTCGAGAACAATTTTCCTGTTAAATATCACAAGAATTTCATAACAACTGGTGGGAATAAACTGCACCAACTCTTCCTAATGTAGACTGCAATGGAACCATCACCTGACTGTGCTGGACCTTGTATCATGAACAAGCTCTGCTTTCACCCCAGGAGGGTTTGCCCAACTCTCAACCCAAAGGACCTCCTTTGTGTTCTTATGTGTGAAGTCTGGTGATCTTGGACTATTCGGTGAAAACCACGAGTGAGCATCAGATCAGGAATGGCTCAAACGCAACCTGACACAGAACACAACACTACCATTGCTCTGAAATCTTACAAATAACCTGGAAACCCCTTAAAAGACCTCTCAAAAACCTGGCCTGGTATTATAAACTGTGTGACTCAGAGCTGCTTTTTAGCCACCAAAGTGACAAATTGTCATTCATTTAAGCAGCTGGAGATAAAAGGCAGTCCAGAAAACATGATCAGTCAAGTAACTCCTTGACAAACTCCAAAATGATAACTTACTGACCTTAACAATCCTGTTGCCATACCGTGTGAAGGTTCTCAGAAGAACTCCTGCCAGAGCTGTTCTGTGCTCATTGCTTCATGAAAGAACTGCAAGTTGATAACTATGACAGCTTCCGATTGCCTCAGTCACGAAGGAGTGTGACTCATAAAAATGAAAAACATAGCACCCCACAACATTGACTTGGGGAATTCTCTATCACAGTCAACGTGTAATGTCGGGAAGAGATTCGAGGTTAGAGGAGCAACCCTGGAACTGAGGTATTGTTAGATAGCCTGGTAGGTTGGTACTCTACAACTGTTCCAAGAGGTTAGATAGTATCCAAGGACTATGAACTAAAGGGCAAATCAGACTGATTGTTTGCATGACCATAATGTGAGAGAAGGGGTGTGATTCTGGGAACAAGGACCTGGGTGGCTCATACACATTTACAAACTCCCGAAAGTGCACGAAGTGTCCATGTCCATAACTTTCTTCTTTCCCGGAAGGCTGGGAATCTGTAATAGCTATCCATTGCAAGGGTGTTGACTCGGCATTGGGCAGCAGGATGCCCATTTCAGCTCCACAGCCTGGCATGTTGATTTGCTGGGTGAAGTGAGGACTTCCGCACGTCCACAGCGAGGAGAAGACCGGGCCTTAGGTATGATTAAAGATTTAAGGAGGGGTGAAGCCCAACTAGGCCAGACTTGTTTGATGTGCGACCCAAGCAGCTCTTAAAAAGGGCAAAGATGAAAAACTGATGTATACAGTATGTAATTACTAACAGCATGTAATGGACATGTATGCCAAATACTGGAGTCAAGCAAGCCGGCGTTCGCCAAAATGGCTGAGCCAAATGTGGTGAACTGGACTGCCATAATCGCAGGATATGCCCAATTTGGAAACGATGAGGGATGACAGCTTCAGCAAGCAATGCCCACCATGACATTGAAAACCTGTGTTATATGCCTATCTACCTCAGTCATCCAATGGTCGTCCGGTTGATGCAGACTGTAAACTCAATTCTCATCAATCAGTTTTGAACATTCCTAGAGAAAGCAAGGACCAGGGCACTTACTGTCGTCACAAGAACTTCTGTCTCTCGATTAATTGTGGTTTCTGGATTTGTTCCTCTCATGTTTTCTTCCATTTTGTCCCATAGGCTCTATGAGCTTTCCGCGGACGTTATAAAGCACCATTTCATTTCATTTCTCGATGGAGGGACTGTGGAATGAATACGTTTCGATGCAAAGTATATCTAAAGTATATCGACACATAACAAAACTAGAACAGAGCTTTGGCAACAAATCTGTATAGAGGTGCCATAGTATTTATTACCTTTAAGGAGATTGCAATATGGGTACAGTCCACACTGTCATGATCACCCTCTTCAACATTTGCTTGAAGTCCATTGATCATCGCAAAATTGCAGGAAGTAGAGAAGGCCAAACGATCATAAAAACTAAAAGAGGAGCAGCGTGCGCATATGGGAAAAATCACAAAACTCAATGCCTCATTCGGTATCTAATCAGGGTTTTGCATCCAACCTACATTCAACCATAATGTCCCAACCCGAAAACGCCGGTTCCAACGAGTCATCCACTTCTCTGCCTAGCTCGCGAAGGTTACGCCACTCGTCCTTGGACTTGTTGTACGTTACAACCTGTCGTTGTATGCACTCAGCGTAGAAAAAACCTTCCTCCACAATTACAAGCACGTCACCACAGGCAAAGAAACCGTAGCAATAGTAAGCGCGATCATGGTCGTAGTCAAGCCGCAGGCTCTCGGGGACACATGTAATCCTCACCCAGGTCTGGTCCGCGCTTCGAAATTCCCATACATACATCGTGGCCAGTGTGAATGCGAAGACAAGCCCATTGCTTCCCGTCAATACCGTCTTATCGGGAGGACAAGGATGGTATGAACCAGGTTGAGGCGGTAACAGTGGCAATGCTGGTAACGTTGGGAGGTCATTCAAGACTGCTGTCTGTTTATCCAAAAGCCTTACGAGTGCGTATCCGAGGCCAACGTTATATCCAACACGATCAAACACCTTACAGAAAATGGTTTTGTTGAGATTGTTTGTGAGAGCTCCAAATAACAGATCACTCCCACTCCAGCGGTCAGTTCCGGAGTCATAGACTGAGATGTTTAGTAAGCTGTTCGAACCTGATCGCGAGCATCCTACAATCACGACGTAATTCTTGGTATGGCTGTCCATCATCATGTGAACCATACGGGGATGCGTGGTATGTGTGTCAGGATTGGGAGGGAGTTCCCGCCAAGCACTTGTGAGAGGATTACATACAATTACTCGTAAAGTCTCCGTCTCCATCACCCACCAATGCAAGCACACAAGGCCTCCACTTGCTGCGACTATCGACCCTTCAAAATCCGATGCAAGAAAAATGGATTTAAGGAGCCTAATAGACCACTCGTTTGATTGAGTATCAAATGTCCGTAGGTCGTATGAACTTAGACTGTCACTTCTAGATTCATACCTCTCACGACAGAGGATTCCAAACATATGAAATGAGGCGTGAAATGCTTGTTGAAAGCTGGGTGAGAAGATTACAGACTCCCACCGTTTGCTGAGAGTGCGAAGACGGAAGATGCATGCTATTGGCAACCTTGCGAACACAAGTTCCATCAGGACCTCTGGCAATTTGCTCCATAGGCTCGGTTCCATCACTCTTACTGGCAAACACAACAGTCTATCGACTTAATGGCTCTGAACACCTCTGCACAGTGTCCAAACTGTTCTCGGTCTGCAGATGAAACTCTCTACGGGGGCTGTGCAGAGGAAGCCATAGACGAGTGGCAATGCCGTGTTCTACCTGCGAATATCGCCTTCACTCTCCCAACCTACCCCTGACTATTTTGTTCTTCAACTTGTGTACTTAGGAAAGGTGACGAGGGGCGTGCTCGAATAGAGCAGATTTCTGATGCAAGATCACCAAGAAATTATTAGGAAATCGTTCTCCCCCCTGCGCGCCGTCTTTGTTCAGATTCGAATGTGATGTTCCTACAGTCTCGTGCCCTATCCACACGTGCGAAACTAGATTCCTGTCTGCTGCAGCCGCCATCATTAAGTACAGTAGTTAGGCCGACATCAACTTCTCTCAAGAAGTGGTTGAGAAGGAAATTGTCACAATGAAAGCTTCGGAACTCGCATTAATGAAAAAGGATCTGAATCCGCCACATGTATCCAAGACTGACCATAGTGATTCTACCTAGTCTTGCAATCTTATTACACAAGTGAACTCATGAACCCGAAATCAAGTGAGCGGCGCTTATCAAACGTTGTCTACTGGGAGTCTGGGAGTCTGCCCAGATCTTACTCTTCATCGTTACAAGTCTCAAAGAGAAATCAACTTCGAGCTCCAGTATAATTAACCCTTAAGTGGTATATCGACGAGTGTTGGTCTGGTATCTTGAATTGGAAATACCAGAAGGCTCCTGGTATGCAGTGCTGATTTTTTTGAAGGCAGGTAGGTTTTCCAATAATGCATCCCCTGATTTTTTCCAGTATGAATCCGGTATGCATAGAGTGGTTTGTTAAGAAAATCAATCCGGATATGAGCAATGGTATCTGAATGTCAATAACCTAGAAATATGAACTCGGATATTCGCCCTAATGAAAAAGGATGTGAATGCCGGGATTCCTTCTCCAAGATTCGCAGTCCTTCCATTTAAATGGGTGTTTGCTTCGCGCTGTAAACTTTTGTTGTTCGATCCTGCACGAAACAAGTCGCCTAAGATGCCACCTCAGATTTGGTCCTCCAAAATTCTGTGGACCAACTACTGCAGTCTCTAAAAAGCAGACTGGACTTACGTTGTTGATGTCCACCCCCAGACTTAAGCCCTGATTAATTATACTGGAGCTCGAAGTTGATTTCTCTTTGAGACTTGTAACGATGAAGAGTAAGATCTGGCCAGACTCCCAGTAGACAATGTTTGATAAACGCCACTCACTTGAGTGAACTTGTGTGGGATTGCAAGACTAGGTACAATCCAGTGTTGGGCGGTTATTTGAATTTCTCTCTAATACTTGGCGGTTACCTATCCGGTTGTATATATATATGACCGGCGGAGGTGAAAAAATGAAGTAACCGGTCCAGTTAGGAACAGGCGGATGTCACGCATTCAAATAACCGAGCAAAAAACCTCTTAAAGAACCGCCCAATACCCGCGGTTATTTGATGAAAACCGCCGGTTATTTGAGGTTTTTGCAAGTAGCCGTAACCGTTGAGGTTATATTTAGCCATAAAAATTTTATTAACCGCAACCGCGGTCAATAGTTTCCTAAAATTCGAAACAACCGGAACCGCCGGTTATGAAAAAAATCAAATAACCGCCCAACACTGGTACAATCCCATGGGCAGTCTTGGATACATGTGGCAACCGGATTAGGCCTGGAGACCGAAGATGCAATCCATCGGCAAGTGACCAGTGTTGGGCGGGTATTACTTTTTCTAATACCAGCCAGGTCCGGGTACTGAAAAGAAATTAATTTGCAATACCAGCCGGTTTCATAGTATTGAAAGATTCCCTTCATTTTAATGCCTACCGGTTCTCAATAGTAGTATGATTTTCGATTTGCGGACGGGTATCAATAGGATGGGTATTCCAATCTAATACCAGCCAGTTATCAACCGGGGTATAAAAATTAAAAATTAAAAATTAAAAAAACGACTAAATCATGAATTTAAAATATTTCAGTTGATTTCACAAAGAAATTAATTATTATGTTGCAAAATTCAGTTTTTGCAATACATAATAACAACGTTGCAGATTTTAGTATCCAAATTGAAGAAAGTTTAGTTAAAAGAAGACCCATTGCAACCACATAAGACACCCTACATGTCCTAAAAAAAATAAAGAACATGGGTGGGCCCGCCCTACATGTGGTAAGAAATGAAGCATAGTGGCGGCTGGACATGCCCTCCCCCACATGTGCACCCCTCTTACCTGATATATTGTGCACCCAGCCAATTTCCTATTCATACCATGGTATAGTCCTTGGTTTTGCCCATAATACGGGTATGCACCCGGGTATTGCCTTGGCAATATCCGGTTATCAACCATAGTAAATTTCCAATACCAGCCGGGTCGATTATTCAATACCCCGGTTGATACCCTGCCAGACCCTATATACCAGACCAACACTGGTGCAAACACCAGTTCTATCAAAGGCTGTGGCAGATTGCTCCCCAGAGAGGGATCCATGACTTGACCAACGAGTGTCTCCATTGTTCCTCTAGTTCCTCTAGTCCCGGTACAGTGGCCACCCAGAATCATCAACGAACAAATCCATGCACTCATCGACGACCTAAAGATAGGAATCTGTAATGTAATCATCTTGAGCTACTATTTTTTTTCCGCAACAGTGTTGAAGGAGATCCGTATCCAAGTTTTCTCTCTTCGTTTGAGATAGCCGCCCAGCAATAGAGCCTTTGAATTGCGAAACTCATCACTCAAACAGCGACAATGAGATGCAACAGTAGTTCAGCCAAGAAACTGTCCAAAGCCAGAGAGAGCAAGTTTTGGTCAACATGAGGCAACATAAGATCATACCATCTATATCATTGAAACATCAGTGTGTGAAGTGTGAACCTTCAGGCTGATTCCCTGCAGTATGATGCCCGTCACTTATCTTGTGAGTGGTCTAGAAAGAGGATGTGCCTATTAGAAAAGGAGAGAAAACTCTCAATAATATACAGATTTTCATCTGCCATCTCAACATGTGCATGAGGGATTACAAATTTCCACCCTGGTGATAACTATTTCGTGGTCTGAAACCAACAGAATATGGTACATCTTGCAAAGCTGGCAAACAACATGGTTGCAAGCTCTCTCCTGGCTTGCAGGCTTGAGAGAGAGGGGAAAGAAGAATGTGTAATCCAGCTTTTTTCACATTCCGCTACATAAGTCTAATTAATCTGACTAACTATGATACAGTCACATATAGCATGTGCACTTGAAGTGCAAGCTCTCCACTGGTCTCCATGGTCATGCAAGCCTGATTCCTTCAGCTGGCAATAATATCTGCTGCAGCCATCGCCACATACTCCTGTGTCGCAGTCTGACTCCTAAACAGTTTCACAGAGTGCTAATACACTAAGTTGTTGCTGGAAATGAAGTAAACAAGAGCAGGCCCGGTGGACTCCCTTTGTAGACGGATACCAATCAGGAATGCGGACTCTGTGAGAGACTTTTGACAGTGATACGATGAAGAGAGAATAATACTTTTGACCACTTTTAGAGTATGGCCAACTCACTAGCAATGCTCCAAAGAGCTGCCTAATAACTCCACAACACCAGACCCTGGACGAAGAGTGCTGATGCTGCAACAACCAGGCCAGCAAAGATGGGGGGCACTGCAACATCTATCTTGGATTTCTTGAAAAGATTTACTGGAACACACAACCTGTCCTGTGGACCATCCAGTGGCATCCAAAAACATTGCCTGCAAGATGGTGAAGCCTTCTTCCCTTGCAAAGAACATGCCTGAGCAATTTCCACGAATGGAGAAATGCTGGAGCTGAACCCCATCTCCAAGCTCAGAGCTGCCACTGTCACTGTTGCTGCCAGCACTGCTGTCCAGAACATTGCATAGAGAAAGAAGGGATTGCTTGCAAATCTCCAAAAGTAGGACATCATTGCCTGGTCAGTTATAAGATGAGTATGTCAATAAAACAGTAATAACCAAAAAAAGGGGCAGTAGCCACAAGGTAAAGTGGCTCTTAGTTACGCCAACCCGGCCAGTGACTTCTCTCTCTTCAAATCTATCAAGGGAATTGTGCCTGTACCCCTGTTTACCAACTTTGAAAGTCTCGAGGCTGAGCCAAAAGCCCAGGCCCTCCTGAGGCCTAGTTTTTAGGCAAATCACACACAGCAGATTGATGCTTGTGTGAAGGGATTTCTAGAGGATATCTGGAAAACCCGGATTAATTCTTTATATGAAGGTAAGTCTTACTACCAACGTCAGCCCCTGACAGAGGTAGGTTCTGTCCCTTTTGTTCCCGCTCAAACTGGGCGCGGGGTCAATGGCCGCAAGGCTACGGCAAACAGCGTCTTATGAGTACAATCTCTTGATGACCAAAAACTGCAATGTAAAAGTAAACAGTCTTGGAGCTAAATCTCCAGGACAAAGTATGCAAAAGTGCAAGTTCAACCCTGCGAGTTCGTTCCACTCTTATGACAAATGACATTACTCCACCTATCAAGGGATTTAAAATTCATGCATTTGAAGCATACACTGCCACTACCAAGAGATCTCAGCAACCATACTCCTGTTAAGCACAAAATCTTGAGAGTAAAAACTTTAGGCACTGCTAATGTAGGAGCACAGATTGTAGGGGGCTCGTCAAATCTCCCACTAGTACCAAGGCTTCCCCACTTCATGGCTAAATAGAAAACGCAGGAGCTTCCCCATTTACCTTCGCCAAAATGCCTATTTTGCAACGGCCCATTGGCTTTGGAATAGTATGGATGTTCATGACAAAGTTATCCTCCTTTCTTTTGAAGCCTGGCTCTAAATGTTTCACCATTCTTCTAGACTATGCGGGCATCTGGACATTCTTGATTTATCAACTCCTCATATACTAAACTCTGCTCCGAGAGCGGGATTTCCATGATGAAATCCTACCTGATAATTCCGTCGTAGTATCAGGAAAGGGGCGCACATCTTGTCCACAAATGCATGGTGCTGCTGTCGAAGCACAGTGCTCAACTTCTCCACGCCTCTAATATAGGTTACCGCCATGACTGACCCCCTGTGGCCAAAGTAGGTATCGTTCATATGCCTTTCAGATGTCATAGAGAAGTCATTCTGCACACTAGCGAGACTACAGACTTTATCTCCTAACCTGCAAGACAAAACAATGTCCTGATTAGTCCGAGCCTCAAACATAACCAACAAAAGATGAAGCTCAAAGAGACATCTGACAGTTCTCAGTTCCCCTGGCTGAGCAACCATAGCAGTAGCACTTTCTGCAGCAAGTAGGTACTGCACCCCTACAAACACTTTGTTGATTGATGTTTTCGGTGGGCTTTAATGTGTGAGCTCCACAAGAAAGAGCATTATAACCATCTCAAAAGTGGGGAGCACTTTGTTGTTGTGGGTTTGAACCCAGAAATGGGGAATTAGTGCTTTGGGCTTGAAAGCACTGTTTCACAAAACATCACCGTCAAACCACGAAAGACAAGCCATGCCACACGAACCTTACAAACAGTCATCAATATCAACAGAACTATGTATCTTCCAGTGGCAAGAAGATTACAGTTGATGTCCGATGGAACTTGTAAGCAAAAAGAACATGTAATTCATGATCATGAGGATGTAGGAGCCATATGCCAAAGGTGACTTCTCTAACTTTACAAAAGATACAGGGGCGGACCCTATCCTGCACAATCACGTGGAATAGACTATCCTACTTTACTTCCTCCGTTTCTGAAAACAGACATCCATCCCTTTTCTTGAAGGCCGTGGTAGTTTTTGAGGAAAGAGAGCTTGATTGCTCCTACTTCGCAGAGGCAAGTCCCGCCAATGAAAAGAATACCTCTTGAAGCTCAGAACCTCCGGTCTGAACCAAGATCTGCACACAGCTGCGTTTTCATAAAACTCCTGGTGGCCTGGTCATGACCATGACAACGTCCGAAAGGAAAATCAGAGAAAGCATAGCTTCTCAACATCTGTCCAAGCGGATCCAGTCGTATCATCCCTGACGAGATGAGTGTCTGCTCTAAACACAGACTGATTTTCAGAAAATACAGCGGAATCCATCCACCTACCGAGCAGCGGCAAGCAGTGTCTCCGTAAACACGGAGTTAAGAAGTCCGTTGATAAGATGCGATACGGTTGTGAGGGCGCAGCATTCTGAGCGTATAGAACGCACAAATGTCTTCTTCACACTACATCCGGGAGAAAAATAGGAGAACGCAGAGTTTGTCCATGAAGAAATTCGCCAAACACAGAAACAACTGTGTGAGGGAACCAGGAAGAACGCGACCGTATATGACAAGGAAAAACCCATCCTCACTTAAGTACATGCAGTCTGTCCCAAACCCAAGGTCATGTTTCAAAGCATCCAAATCCAGCGACATAAACACTTGCTGAAAAAGAAAATGATGACAAATTATTAAGCAGTCACAAAAGTCTTCCTGCGTCAGACTAGAAGATAGGAAATCGCCCTGGAAAAGTACCTGCGCTGCACCTCGACTACCCACTCTCGTACAGCGAAGCTGTTGAAAGCGTTCACGTGAATGCACAAATTCTTTGGCAAATATCACAAGATTGCTGACTGCACCACGACCCATCATCAATCCTGCCAAGAAACCAACTGTAACCCACTTCTGAATCTGGTCAGAGCGTGGATCCAGACACAAATCCTTAAGTACCGGCAATCGAGCCCTTTGCGATTTCAGTGGCAAGAAGCAGCTGCCCTCCCTCGCACCCTCTTCTTTTCTTTTCTCGCGAGTCTCTCTCTCTCTCTTCCACTCGCTCTTCTTTTTCCCTCTTAATTTTAAATAATGTTTTTTTTCTCTCTCTTTTTTGCAAAGGGACTCGATGAAGCCATGAACTTTATTTGAATGGGGAAAAATTAAACCCAAGAGATGCCATATATGCCATACGGAGGCGGACCTATAATGTTTCTGTTTTTGGATTATGTGAAAAATAAACTTACTGAGAGAAGAGAAGATAGAGCTTAGACTCAAGAGTCATGTCCAGTCTAAGAAAAGTTGCTCTTTCATATTGAGGTTATTTTTACCTCATGATGCTATGCTTCTATCTTTCCCTTTTTTAATAAAGTTAAACAGGGCCACATCCTCTGTTCCGGGGAAAAAAAAAAAAAAAACAAAACTACTTTATTTTATTTTATTTTATTTTTCTCTGACCCCTGTTTTTTAAAAACTATAAATTAATAAATTAATAAATGAAAGAGCTGTGAGTCATTGGGTAATCCATCGATGGAAATAGCATAAAAAATATTCTGTAAACCGTTGGATCTATCCCGATTCAAACCAATCTTAAACTCTTCAATTTTTCACCTTCAACGGTCTGGATCTCATCTGTCTGTGGTTTTATTCAATAAGGAAGTCATATATATTGAGGATTTCGCATCTTTTATTCTAGATGTAATTTTTTCATCATCCGTTAGATTTATGAATGTAAATTTTGACTTACTAGAAAGGAGACAATTAAACTTTAGAACTGAAAAAGGGGAAATAAAAAAAACAGGCAAAAGGGAAGATAATAGGAATAATGTAAGAACTTAATGCACACATGCAACCTCTGACAGGATGGTACGCAGGTTTCTGGCATGTCAAATCTTCCCCACCCTCTCTTGAGAGTGCAATGGAACTGAAGAAGTGTCAACTCCAGTCTGGGTTACAGTTGGTGTGTAACTCCACTCGGGGTTACATTGGTTACACTACGAGATGTGTAACTCCACTCGGGGTTACACAGAATGAAGTGTAGTAACTCCACTTGGTGTAACCCACACTTGGTCTCGAAATTTGACTGTCCAAATTTGGTTGTATAAAATGGACTAACTAGAGTTACATGAGAAATCGGGGTTACAGAGGGTTACACCCATGGAGGGTTACATCGACCGGGGTGACACTGCAAGAGCCTCCCACCAAGAATCAAACCCTGTACCTCGCCACCTGCAATTCTATCACCTTACAATCACGCTACCCACCACAGCTTGCAGCCCACTCGGGATTCTTTAAGTATTTAATAGTGAAACCGCGGTAAGAGGGGGTGGGGAGGATTTGCCAGGGGCCCCCCACGGAGAGAGCGGCAAAAGTACCGTCAGATCACACGCGTCCATTAAGTATTCCTATTATCTTCAATAAAGAAGAGACTCTAATGTTAAGTTAACTGACTTCTTTGGCATTGGATAATGAGGCTTATTCACCCGAGGTTTCGATTCCTCCCAATAATCTCCGATATTACCCTGGTCCCTGTCCTTGGTTTTTTCTATTAAAGTGACTTACAGAGAATATAATGCATCCATATAATTTTATTAAGAAAAAATAATTATTTTAAGGATTTGAGATGTTATATTAATTGGCCTTATTTTTCCTTGCCTCTTTAATTTGACTTTTCCCATTATAGTATATTAAAAATATTATTGACCTACAAGGAAATAACTTCATGTTATCCTCACCATGTTACCCTCACCGTGTGTTGTGTGTTGGCTTCAGAGCAACGTAGACCCGGGGCGGAGTCTTACTATTACTTGACTTCATTCCTTGGCTGATGTTTTGGTCTTACATACGATTTTGTCTTGCATAGTGAGGTAGTAAATAGACTGTTCAGAAATAAGAAAAAGAATATAGTTCTTTGATTTAATTAGGATTTTCCGCTCAATCTGCAGTGTTGACTTTCACACAATTTGAAGTGAAGAACAACATATGCTAAATTTTAGCGTAATTTTGACAAACTGCAGATTCTAATTGAGTGGACGTTGCGACGATGCCAAAACTACAGTACATAGACAAACATCCAAAAACAATTTCTTAACAAAGGCCGGCATTTACCATAATGTAACTAACCCAAAAATTTGGTGGCAAACATTAGAACAATAGAATGAAAACTTGTATTATTTTGTCTGGGTGCTCTTATTATTTTTTTGTTATCTTTTTGCTAACGGCTTAATAGCATCCAAGATGATCAAAGCACAAGATTGCTTTACAAGTGGATATCACCCCTTATAGCCAACTCAACTATGAAAGGGTCCCGGATTTATCAATTATTTAACCCTTAAAGCCCGGTTATCAGCGTCACGTCTGTCAATCAGCGTCAGGACACGTCAGACCTGACGCTGACGGGCCCTCCGTCACGTCAGGTTATTCCATTAAAAAAATATCAGGTAAAATATTGTCACTTAAGCAGCCACGTCGTCAACACGGTGGCGGTGGCAAATACATTTTGGAAAATAATAAAATGAAAGCGACCTCCAGTTTTGGCGGCCGCTTATATTTTGGAATTTTAGAAATAAGAGCAACCGCCAACATGGCGTTCGCTTAATTTTGTTTTTTAAAAAACAAGATTGGCTGTCGCCTAATTTAAAAAAAAAAAACAGCGACCTCCGTATTGGCGGTCTCATAAGTTTAAAAATATATAAAAAACAAGCGACCGCCAAACGGGCGGGCGCTTAATTTCGAAAATTTAAAATAAAAACAAGCGAGGGCCATATGGCGGTCGCTTTATTTTAAAATATTTAAAAAAACCAGCGACCGCCATATTTATTTTAAAATATAAAAATATAAGCGACACAAAGAAAAAAAACGACGGACTGGACAGTTATTTTATTTTAAAATATAATAATAATGGCGACCGCCAAACTGGGCGGTCGCATAAGTTTAAAAATATAGAAAATAAAAGCGACTGCCACATTGGCAGTCGCTTAAACTTCACAATATAAAGAATAAAAGCGACCGTTGTACTGGCGATCGCTCTATTTTCGAAATATTAAGAATAAAAGTGACCACCATCTTGGTGGTCGCTTTATTTTTAATATATAAATAATTGAAGCGACCGCCATATTTGCGGTCGCATCATTTTAAAAATATGGTTGTACCGCCTTTTTCGGGTGGACGTTATTGGTTGGTCATATTTTCATTTCACTTTCATTTCACTTTCATCCTTCCTAGAGCATATATAAGGGAGGAGGGTCACCAAGCTCCTCACTTCTTTTGGCGCAAACACGAGGTTGCTTTGGATGTTATCTTCCATTGAACGAGAGTGTAGCCCAAGAGGAGGGTGCGCACATTTTGCCGTTGTGGCTTCCATCAAAGTCACTTCAGCAGATTGTGTATAAGCTCAACACTACAACGTGCATCGACCCACTTGGGTTGGTGACAGGTGTATAAATGTTGGGTTGTCGCATTGCATACTACATTCACAAGTTCATATATAGGTCACTGTTTTTTGTTGCTTACATCACTATGGCACAGGGAAGTGGATATTGGATAAAGATGAGGGAGGAATGGAGCCTTTGATATACGGTAATCCCGAACACTGTCAGTGCCACTGAAATTGTTGAGTGCAACCTATATGGACTGCAGCTTTTTTATCGTAAGGATCGGCTACTCGCTCACCTCGGCTATAGAAGTGTGAAGAGCAATGGGATGGGTTTATGCCTTAAAGTACCAATGCGGGTAAGAACCCACTTTGCTCAGTGTGGAGGCAATATTTCAATGTCTCTGGATGTAGACACAACCTCTGAGCAGAATACTTCATCTTTCCGTCAGGAGGCCCCAATTAGTACCCAAGAGGACTCTCACTACAACAAATGGGGGGGGGGGGGGTTTGCGACGCCAGCCGCGCCACCACGCCCCGCACGGCCCTAACTCCGCGACGCTGAGCCCGCGATGCTTTTTTACGACGCCCCGACATCGCAATCCCCCGCTGCGACACCATTGCGACGCCCAGCCGTCGTAAGGTGGCATGAAGTGGGAAAGAGGGCCCTCGCTGCGACGGATTTTTTTTTCTTGCAACGCTCCGGTGTCGCAAATGTTTTTTTTTTTTTTACGTCGCGACGCCTCGGCGTCGCAAAAGCATCACTGAGGGCGCCCAGTGCCTCTGTGAAGCTAGGGCGTCGCAACAACATCACCACAATAAGAGTTTTTTTTTTTTTTTGGGCTTTGTGGCCCTCAACTTCACAAAAACGTCGTTGGGGGGCGCCCCGCGCTGGGACGGCCAACACTGCGACGCCAAGGGGTCGCAACGGCGTCGCCACAGGGGGGGTCACAATGGTGTTGTAGTCAGCTTAGGTCATCACAAAGACGTCGCTTGGGGTGCCTGGCGGCGGTGGGGGCTGCAACAACGGCGACGAGGTTGGGGTTGGGGTTGGGGCTGG
This sequence comes from Takakia lepidozioides, assembly GCA_030704615.1. Taxonomy (NCBI): domain Eukaryota; kingdom Viridiplantae; phylum Streptophyta; class Takakiopsida; order Takakiales; family Takakiaceae; genus Takakia; species Takakia lepidozioides. The sequence continues at coordinate 9,733,863 of CM060733.1, forward strand.
GTACTAAGGTTGTGGAGGTTACAACTCCCAGGCTTCACAAGAGGAACCCCCTTAGAAGGAACTTGAAGGAAATCTTCATATATATATATATATATATATATAACTTTTGTGATACATAGATGTAGCATAGGTGTGTTGGTTAGTCTATAGTGTCTTAGTAAGGTTATAACGTTGAGATCTTAGGTTCAAGTATGCATTGCATGATATATGTAGAACAATGAACATATCGTCATTAGACAGAACCGGAGTCAATGGTCAACAAGTTTTTGAAATTCAAATTTTTTCGCCTAAATTCAAATGTACCCCCTTAAATTGCGACGTCGCACTTTGCACCCCCGGACAGTGCTAATTTTGCAATGCAGAATAGGTTTTTTTTTTTTTTTTTGCGACGCCAGGGCGTCGCAAATCGCAGTTTCACCTCTTTGCGACCCTTATTGGTCGCAAATTTGCGACATTTTTTGGCAACGGGCTTGCGACGCCCGGGCGTCGCAAATTTGGTTCTCCCCCCTGCCCGAAAATGGCTGTTTTACGACACCGCGACGTGGGTGTGACGGGGCCTCGGCGTCAAAAACCCCCATTTTCTTATAGTGTCTTGTGAGGCTTCAGATGTCCGGGGACAAGTGGGTTATGCCGGAGGACACCTGCTTCAACACCTCTTTGTATCCCTACACTTCAACAGAGTAGAGGATTACGGCAGCCTTCCATGCAGGAAGGCCTTAACTTGTCTGCGAAAAGGCAGTTGGATAAAAAATGGGCGCAGTTTTTCTTCGAGGCCAACATATTGTTTAATGTGGCAAGGCATCCGGCATTTGTTTCTACCGTTAGAGCAACCTCGGAGTCCAAATCCACGTACGTGTTTTCTTCTTATCACAATCTTCGCACAAGATTGCTAAAAGACGTCATGACAGAGCTTACCCAGAAGATCAACGATAGGACGGGCGAGTCTCTGAGAAAATATGGAAGCACTATATGTGCCAATGGATGGAGTTATGTTACAAACAGACCATTGTTCAATGTCATGCTCGTATGGCCAGCTGAGAAACAGTTTTTGGGATCGGTAAACACTAGCGGCGAGAGGAAATATGGACGTTATCAATGTCAGCTATTGACGGACTTCATCGAACAGGTCGAAAGTGATAGAATCGTGCAAATATGCATAGACAATGCCGCTAGCATGAGGAACACTGTAGACATATTATTGGCACGATATCCCCATATATACTACCAAGGTTGTGTAGCTCATATCCTTGAAGATTAGGAAAAAGAATAGTGGGTGAAACAACTTGTGCGGCGAGCGAAGACCGTTGTGTCGTTCATCCATACACACCACATCCCTTTGGCAATATATAGGAGGCGCATGAACCAAAATACAACCTCCGGAATCCAGGCGAAACCCGTTTTGTCACTAACTCTTTTGTCAAGTTAAATAAACACAGTGTGAAACTAACTAGAATAAAGCTAGTTATTTATATTTAACACTTGGATTTAGTTCAAGTGTTAAGTCAGGTGTCAAGTTTAGCTTGACACCTGAACCATCTTATCTTCACGAGAGTGTCAGTCGTGTGGCTTATCTCTCTCGAGTTGAGCCTGCACGACCGAGCTCCTTCTCTGCTTAGAATCTGAGTGTGCTTATGAAGGGAGAATAGGATGTTGTGGGGTGGAGTCCCCATAGCTTGGGGTGCCCCTGGCTCGACTCTTAGTTTTAATGAGTGATTGTGTTGTATTGAGTGTTTCTGTGTCAACAGTGTGAATCTAGTTTCCAATCACTCAAGAGAGATCAGCTTGCATCTGTGAGTGCCAGAGGTGAGTTTAGTTTTAGCACTTGTGGTTTTTTGTTTGAAAGTGAGAGAAATGATTATCTGTGTTCAGGTAATCTTTAATTAGAAAGATGTCAAGTGCATCATCAACAGTAGAGTTCCAGTGCGGACTTTGTTCAACTTTCTTCATTGTGCAGGCTCTGGCATTTTTTGCTCATGTGATCTGCCAACTCGTCAGCCGCAGCAGCAACGCATAGGAACACGAAGTCGGGGCGTTGTGCAGGTTACACTGGAGCTGAAATGGGGTTTTAGCATAACTTTGAGAACATGGAGGGATTCGGAGCAGACATGCTTTCTATGTTGGTTCAGCCTACCTTGCCTTTATACCAGGCACTCAATGGGAACGTAGTAGCTCCTTCGAACGTCTGGAATGTACGAGCCCTATTGTATTTGATGAGTTGAAACTGACTCAGTAGCAGTCATCAATTGCAGATAGGTGTCACGAAAGGAGCAGGTTGCAGGCTGCAGCAAGCTCCAGATTGGAGCTGAAGGGGAAGGGCACCCACGTAAAGCAGAAATTGAAGAAACAATGGGCAGCGGAGATGAGGAGAAGCTGGCTGCGAACTTGAGGTTACTGCGAACAGGGGCGTTTTTTGCAGGGGCGGTTTTCCTCATGCGCAACTTCGGTGATTTGATGGCAGCCTGAGGTGGCTGGAAGCAGTGCTGGACGATGCACCGTAGAGCGGTAGCCATGAGGGCAGGCTATTGCTTCCTGCATGAACGCAGGATTTTCCTCTCCGTGCCAGCAAGGTGATCAAATGTGCAGTGCAGATCGTGGTGTTCAAGGGAGACATGGTGACGATTAAGAAAGAGTAGCAGGGGAGAAGTGTGACGCGGGCTTTCAACGTTGTCGGTGCCCATCAGCTTGCGAATTGCTGCTTCGGCCTCTGCTTGTGGCTGCAGTGGGTTGAGATTCTTCACCACTAGGGTGCCTGGTAAGCTTGTTGCCGATCGTTCCTAGCAGGACTTTGCTTGCCAGGTACAATGAGAGGTAGTCAGTGGACGCTGAGAGGTCAAATGCCTTTTCGACCTTCCCTTGCTTGGGCATGCCAGAGGCCATGTTGAGTACAAATGGGCGGTCGCCTTTTAAGAGGGCAAGGCCACCTGTGGCCGGGTGAAGTAACTCCACCTTGAGGAGGCCAATCCATGTCAAGCTCCCGTGCTTAGAGTATGCCGTGATGGGTGAGTACATCCTAGTTCCGAGTGGGATGTTCATAGAATTGCTTGCGAGCCCTCAGTAGAGCTAGTTCTTTGGGCATCACGAAGTCGGTGTCAAGACGTATCAGGATGTGCGGGGGGACTGCCGAAATCCCAGAAACGGGATCAATTTTTGTGCCCTTTGGTAACTGGGTGAGAGGGTAGAGTTGGCACTCTCGTCCGTCTGGTCTGGTTGCGGGAAACAAGAGCTGTGGGACATGTGGGAACGCCTTTGGACAATTCTGCAAGTCGTAGATTTCAGGGGTGCTAAGACCCAGGCTTTGAAGCTCAAATCCCAAGCGTTCTTCTACAATGATAGGGAGCTGTGATTCAATGGCTTGTTGTTCGAGCGTTTCGTATTCCAGCTAGAGTTGGGGGAGACCTGGTATGCTTGATGTTGCTACTGATTTCGGAATGGCTGCTGTCTGTCTCACTGTTGAAGGCATCCGACTGGCGCTTTGAACTTATGTTGAGCGTCATCAAGTCCACAGGGGATGTGAGTTTTGTGGGCAGGGGGGTTCGCCGCTTCGTGGGAGTAGCTGCCGCCGGTGGAGGTGCAATGTCGTCATTATTGGGCGTGCCTTGGACTTGCGTTTTTGGGGGGCTTTGTGTGGAGCGAGTCTGATATGCTTCTTCTGTAGCGAAGAAGAGCTCGTCGAAGGAGTTCATTGTGCTTCCCTGAGGCATGTGCACGTCAAATGTGGCATGGAAGGATGTGCTAGCTGGCGTGGATGCGAAGGATCACAGCCCCGGAGTCGGCATAGCTACAGATCTTGGCTGGAGCAGAGCAGTTCACTGGTGTATGTTTGAAACACCTATAGGTGAAATCCAGGGAATTTGTGAGAACTACATGGACGTGTTGGGAACGCGTAGATGACTTGGGAGCAGTTTTTAATGGCGAGAACGTTTTGGTGTTTTAAAAAAAAAAACAAAAAAACCCTTTTGATCTAATTTAAATGGTTTAGAGCCTAATTGGTCATATCTTTGTCAAATGGACTCCGTTTGACTCAGTTTTGGGGGGGATAGTTGTAGAAAGGGGAAATCTACCTATCTAGACGTGGTTTTAGTTTTTTGGACTCTGCTAAAAATCTATGGAATTTTTTGAGTGTGAATGTGCTATGAAATATCCATAATTCTGTTTCTAGAACCTGTTGTGGTCTACATGAGAGACAAATCTGGGGTCCTCCTTGTATGGCTGGGGGAAATGAGGACGTAATTGAAGGGCAGGTCTCTTCTCTTTTGTGTGCATACAAGGGGACAAGATTTATGTTTCTCAAGGAACTCAGACTGATTTGAGTGGGGAGCAGTTGGACAAATTGATTGCATACTGGGAGTCAGGCATTAGCAATAGACAACAAACTGCTGTAGTTGGCGTTGCGGGCCTCAATATGCTTTGGACAGTCAGAACTCTGTTGGAGCGAGCAGTTCTACAGCTGTAGGTGAAATATCAAAGTGGGTGGAATCTAGGCTTAGAACACAGCCAAAGACAGCCCCGGGGACCAAGGTGTTCAGCCACAAGGCCGTGGTGTACTGGAGCAAAGGAGCAGGAGCTACACAAGTTTTTGCAATCAGACATGGTTGCAGCCGGACACGCTCTGCACAAGGCAACCACGAGCGGGGGTTCATTAGCAATGACAAGTTTGTTCTGCTTGAAAGAGATGCAGTCATTCGCAATGAGGACACTCGCAACCGTCTCAAAGCTTTCGAGTTGAGAGACTGTCAGACCCTACCTTTATTTTCTTTAGTATTCAGTGAGCGGGAGATAGGGAAGTATTGCTTTATCTCTACCTGGCAGAAAGAGGAGGAGGGTTGGTTAGAGCGAGCTACTGTAGCTTGGGACAAGGTTAGTGGCAGGTTTCTGGACATAGATATACCTCCTACATCTACCATCATGCAGAGCAAGGCACTTTGAGAGAAGTCTGGCAATTGATAGCATAGATCATGATTAGATCTTGCTTGGTCGGGCCTCTATTCTTCCCCTCCCTCTCTTTACTATTTTCATTACTTTATACTTGTAGTTGTCAAAGCCTCTCTTGGTAGAGGCCAGTCAGTCCGGGGTTTTTGGGCTGGGATATTCTGCAGGATCAGCATTGCAGATGGATTTTGGTGTGGGGGTGTTGATGTTTAGATTTCTTGTGTTTGGATCCCCCCCAACACCTGCATGCTTGACTGTGCGTCATGTTGGTTTTGTGTGGGCGCTTGCTTTCATAGGGATTAGGCCGGATTTGATCACCGGTCAATCCTAGAGTATGCTGTCGGTGGTGAGGCTGGGAGTGATGACCAGCAAGACCACCAGTGTTTCTTCTATGGTGAGGCTGGGTTGATGACCAGCCAACCATAGGAGTTCTTGCGGTGGATGCAGGTGCAGGGTCCTTAGCCACTGGGATATGACCCTTAATCCGCAACAGGTGCTCACCCGTGTCACTATTAGAATTAGTACTATAGCCTTATAGTGTCACGTGGGGGAGGTGAGTGTCACCACGGAGTTACCCAAGGGTTTTGAGGGAATACAGCTACAGGCAGTAGCAGTGAGAGTGGGTTCACCAGACAAGGTGTTTGTTTCAGACCACCTTCACCTCCACCCTCAACTAGTGCAGAGTCAGACACAGATTCGGAGGCTTCATCAACAGGTGTGCAGTTTCCTTCGCCATTGTTGTGGGACGACATGGAGGAGATGTATGGAGCTACCAAGGGGCCTCGTAGGTACTCTGGAGCTGTGGGCACAATCGAGCTGGATGACTTTATCCAGGAGTTTGACAGCTAGTGTGATTTGCAGCAGATGCGCAATCCACAGCTGTTCACCCCATTCATGGCGTGGAAGGGACTGTTCTAGCATTTGGAAGGCCCGCCTATGAACGATTACCATGAGTTCAAGCGAGGACATGAAGCAGAGATTGAGGAGTGGAGGATGTATTGGTCACCTGACTACGTCTCCATTACTCGAGACACGACGCAACCAGTAGCTGCATCAGCACCAATATCTCCCACTGCCAGCACTAATAGTGGAACAAGTAGTGCCAGTACTTCTGCAAGTGGTACCAGTTCAAAAGGTGCTACTACTCCTCATGCCACGACTACAACACATGTGCCTAGATTCAACCCGGTGGTGGAGTTCTTCCAGGAGTTGCGGACGAACTACCAAGGCGTACGGACAGAGAAGCTGCGAAGTTTGTAAGACTTCCAGTGCAAATCCAGTGAGAGCTTGCGAGAGGCCTACACTCGTATGAGGCACTTGATAAATGTGATCCAAGGGGTTACTGAAGCTCAGACAGTCCAGTTCTGGTATGGAATTTTGGACAAGGAGCTCAGGAGAAGGGTGCGGGATGCAACCCTGTTACAAACGGCCCAACCCACATTAGCAGATGTGTTTCTGCTGGCTGAGCGGATTGAGCTCACATGATGGAGGAGGAGTTTGTTACCATTGGATTTGGCAAGGACATGCCTGCACGAGACGCAGCTGCCAGCCAATAGGTACAAGGGACTGCCCAACAGCGTGGTCAAGGGGGCAAGGTTGCCCAACCCAAATTCCATGGAGCTTACAGGGGACCTCAGGTGCAGAGGCCAGTAGCTTCTTTTGCAAGCCAACAGCAACCAGGGGTGGTATGTTGGACATGTGGAGGATCCCATGTCAAGGAAGATTGCCCAGAGAGTGGCAAAAGGCCGGCACAAGCACAGCCTGCACAGTTGCAGTGTGGGCATTGTGGCAAGTATGGGCATGGATATGCCCAGTGTTATGACTTGCACCTGAGTTGCGGCAAGGCCAGTTCCAAGGGAACAATGGTGGTGGCAAGTTTTGGAGCACCTCAAAGAGGACGAGGTGGTCAGGCACGAGGTGTAGGATGAGGGCAAGCACAGTATGGCCAAGGACGTGGAGGTCAGGGAGTTGACCAAGGCATGGCCAACCGGCTTCAACAACTAGAGCAAAGGTTTGCTGCCATGGCCACAGCTCAGGTGGTACCAGCTCCAAGACTTGAGGGTCCACCTCATGTTCCTCCTCAGTAGCGTCATCCTGACGGATAAGACATGGGAGGCATGGGATTTATGTGTGGGGCAGCACTACCACTAGTGCAGGTGGAGTCTGCTGCAGCCGTCACTCGAGGAGCAGCACGAGTTCCTAAGCCACGAGGTACAGAGGTGGAGTTAGATCCACAGCGTGGGGAGGCAAGCCGTCAGGCTAGGTTGCCTCAATCATTCATCTTGGGGGAGACAGTGTCGACGACATCCGTGCCACCTAGTTCTCGCCCGACAGATATAGAGGCCGTTATTGTGCAATGGGGGAGAGCTACACGTGCAGCACTGACACCTGCTGCCAAGGCTAGTGCAGCCAGTGTGTTGTTGGGGGCAGCCACCTCTGTGTGTCAGGCCCCACTGTTCTCGACAACCATGATCGCGACGCTGGGGGTAAGACCAGCTGCAGTGTTCAGACTAGCAGCAACACTCTGCGAGAGTGGGGAGGTCACTTCATCTTCTGCAGAGTTAGTGGAGGGTGTAGTGGCAGAGGGATCCTCGGATTTGAGGATCAAGACTGCCACGGCTGCGCCATGGCAAGCTGCAGCTGTTAGGTTGACGGAGTTGCCAGCTAGGCCAGCCTTTGAGCGCACCATGGTGACACCTGGAGTTGTCTTGTTAGACAACCAGGATGGCATTTTCTCTTTGAGTGGACCGGCAGGCAAGAGGTACCGGCCATTGCGGGTCTTGTTGGATTCGGGAGCTCAGCCACTGATGTTGGGCAGAGTTGCTATTGCAGGTTTGGGCCTCATGGAGGCGGATATGGAGCCTTGTCCTTTCCAGATACAGACATCTCTGGGAGGATCAGAGCAGGCTCGGGGCATGACACGGCGTGAGTTGGCCATTAGACTACAGCCGGATCATCCTATAGATGGCTCAGTGATGCGAGCCAAGGCCATTGTGACAGATGCGATCTCTTACGATGTCCTCGTTGGTGGGGCAGTGTTATATCCCATGGGCTTCACCCTGGATTTTTGGGAGGAGTCAGCATCCTACAGCCTTGGATGGCAGTCAGGGGATGGACGTCGTGTACAACTCCCTGTGACATTCATTGGGGGTGTTGCTGCTGCCCAGCAAGGCAAGATGCCAACACTAGCAGCCTTCACAGCTGCAGTTAGTTGGCCTGGAGAGTTGCTAGAGGGCAATGCCCATGCAGAGGATGTGCCACCTCCAGCAGAGCAGGATGACATGCATGGTACGGCGGAGTTGTCTGCCATGGTTGTTCACACTCCATTGTGGGGTACGAGCAAGGATTTGCAGCAGGCTGCTGATAGATAGGTACAACGTGGGTAGAGGCCTTCGTACCGTCAGGAGAGGATGAGAGTGCGGTGATTGCACCAGGACCACCTCAGTTGTCGCCATTGGACACCACACCTTTTGTGTGGCAGTGCCCAAATGAAAGCATATGCCTTCTGGACTATTTTGGCGGGATCAGCACTGGATTGGCTGCAGTGTTGCAGGCAGGTGTACGAGTTCGACGTTACCTGTATATGAAGAGGGATGAGACTGCACGACGCGTCTCACTGCGCCATGTTGCTCAATTGGTGCAGCAGTACCCTGATTTGTTGCCAGTGTCTGCAGTTCGTGGATACCAACCAGCATTGCTAGCAAACATCTCTTTGCTGGGGGCGCATGGTTTGGAGCGGGTTGACCCTATTCACTTAGTAGTGGCAGGTTGGCCCTGCCAAGGGCATTCATCAGTTGGGCATGGCAATGGGTTACACGACTCAAGGTCACACCTGTTTTGGGAAATGTTGAGGGTCCTACGCTATTTACAAGTTCAGCAGACAGACTCTCCAACATATATCTTGGAGAATGTGCCATGTGATGTTGCTCGGGCCAAGGTGATGGCCAGTGTGCATCAAGTGCGGTCTTGGCTTGGGTTAGCAGTGTTGCTGGATTGCAGCTGCAATGGGTCACGGGCTCATCGCCACAACTATGGTGGACCAACTTGATGCCACCTGCACTGCTCAAGCGTGCATTTGATGGGGTGCAGCGGCCACCACACCTGACGGTGGATAGCATTTTGGACATAGGGAGACAGTCTCAGCGTGTGAGACACGATGATCGATCACCTTTGGCAATGGTCAATAAGGTGGGTCACCCACGAGCCGCATGCCTACACTGCTCAGTTTTCCAGGATCCCATGCTTTTCGGGATGGTGGACTTGGCCTTTGGGGATAGCCAGTTGCACCAATTAGTGGAGCCCAATGCTGACGAGCGCGGACGGGCGATGGGGTTTACCACTGGTACCACGGCGGTTGCCATCTCTTTCTGACGGCATCACGTCGTCAGGTGTTGGGGCAAGCAATGGATCTCAATTGCTTGACTGGATTATCAGCTTGGCTATTGCTGAGCAGCGCCGATACGGAGGACACTTCCCTTGATGGTCTTCGCTACCGAGACGGTACAGCAGCAGCGAGGGGGCGAACAGGTGAGGACCACAAGGTGCAGGCCGCTCCATGGCACCAGTGAAGGTGCTGCGAGGTTCAAAGGAAAAGTTGGCAGCCAAGGCGGCCGTGATGATGAGGTTGGGGATTTTCTTCGGGTGATTGAGGTCCTCAAGGATGGGATGATGGGGCAGGATGAGACATTGTCACTGACAGAGCAGGCAAGGGTCACTACTCAAGAGGTTGCAGCATAGCAACCACGGGACGCGTCTTCTACCTCTAAGCCTGTTGGACTCAAGGTTGCAGTCACGGAGGACAAATGGGAGCCCGATGTTGGACCCATAGTCACCGGAGGAGAGAGACGACGTATACGACGGTTCTTGAGGGCTTACCAGAACTATTTTGCCTTCAGTTTGAAGGACTTGAGATTCGCATTGAATTGGCTACTGACACGCCAATCTTTCGGAGACCCTATAGGTACAGTGACATGGAGAGGTCCTTGATTCAGATGAGAACTCAGGACCTTTGGGAGGCTGGTTAGGTCGAGCTATCTGGGGGAGAGTATGCTTCAGCCACAATGATGCTAGCCAAGAAGGATGTCTATGGCAATTGGACGGAGAGACGTATGTGCAGTGATTACCGGCCTGTAAATCGTCAGACCAAGTCCGATAGGTATGCCATGCCGACACCAGAGGAGATCTTTGATGCCATTGGGCATGCCAAGGTCTTTAGCACTTTGGATTTACGATCCGGATATCATCAGTTGCCGATCAAAGAGGCGGATAAGCCGAAGACGGCATTTTGGGGGATCAATGAGCACGGGAAGGATTGCCTATACCAGTGGCGGTTCTTACCATTTGGGCTTAAGAACGCTCCGGCAAAGTTTCAGAGAGTCATGAACAGGATTCTAGCAGGGGTGGAGTTTGCTCGGTGCTACATAGATGACATCATCATCTTTAGTGCTACGGTGGAGGAGCATGAGAGACATCTTCAGGCGGTATTTGAGCGCTTGAGGGCGCACGGATTGAAGTTACATCCGAGGAAGTGCAAGTTTTTCCACAACCAAATTGAGTATCTGGGTCACATGATATATCCTGGAGGATTGGGGTACAGCAGACTAAGGTAGAGTCCATTGCACAGATTCCACGCCCCACGGATGTGAGCCGAGTTTGAGCTTTCATGGGGTTAGCAAACTATTATAGACGGTTTGTTAAGGGATTTAGTGCCATTGCAAAGGCTCTAACCAAACTGACCAAGGTGGACCAAGAGTGGCAGTGGGACGATGAGCAAGAACAAGTTTTTCAAGAGCTCAAGGCGAGGTTGACCTCGGCGCCTATCTTGAGACGACCTATCAGGGGGCGTCCTTTTCAGCTGCATACAGATTGGAGCATGGGGCTTGGAGCGGTGCTCACACAGGTGGATGATGAGGGAAGAGAGTTCGTAGGCTTATGCTAGCCGCTTGAACAACGCTACAGAGACTAAGTATAGCTCATATGAGGGAGAATGCTTAGCTGCAGTGTGGGCCGTGGCACACTTCAGGTGCTATCTATACGGCAACATCTTCACCCTTGTCACGGATCACCAACCACTTAAGTGGTTGATGGAGTCAGACAAGCTTACGGGGAAGCTTGCACGGTGGGCACTCATCCTTCAAGAGTATGACTTTCAGGTTGTGCATCGACCGGGTTTGGTCAATCGGGATGTAGATGGGTTGAGTCGCAATCCATGCACGAGCCAGCAGGATGACACTGGAGCTCGGTGGCATGGTGAGACGGACGAGGAGATGGGTGCCGGATGGCATGCATCTGCATTTCTGTGTATCTTGGCAGCGGAAGGCCAGGTTGGACCTGCAACAGGGATGACTGTAGATCAAGTGTCTGAGGACCCTGAGGCCAGCAATGAGCAAGGTGGCGCCAAAGATATAGATGAGGATTTAGCTGTGTTGGACTACCTCCGCACTGGAGACACGGCAGCCACTGTGACTGCCAAGGAGAGGGATCGGATCCTACAACGAGCCAAGAGGTTCAAGTGGGAGGGGACACACCTGCTTCGAGTGTGGGAGGATGGTCAAGTGAGGATTGTGCCTCACCCAACACAGTGGGCACGGTTAGTGCGGCATGCCTATGAGGAGTTGGGCATTTTGGGGTGCGACGCACTCATAGTCTACTGCAGGGGCAGTATTGTGGTGTGGTATGCACACAGAGGTGCAACAATTTGTGGCTAGGTGCATGGTGTGTGACAGGGTGCGTGCTTCATTCAACGCCCCTACTCCACAATTGCATCCTCTTCCGATCATGGGATTGGGCTACAGGTGGAGTCTTGACTTTGCAGGGCCGTTGTCATTGACCATGCGTCACAACAAGTACGTGTTGGTGATGGTGGAGCACTTTTCCAAGTGGATCGAGTTGGTTCCATTGCCTGATAAGGCTAGTGAGGGAGCTGCGTATGTATTCTTGGATTGTGTACTTAGCCGATTTGGGTGCTCCAGCTGAGGTACTCACGGACCAAGGGAGAGAGTTTGGGGAGTTTCAGGCGTTGTGTGACAAGGCCTTGGTAGACCACCGCACCACTCTCGGGATCATCCTGAGGCCGATGGCTTGGCAGAGATGGTTGTTCAGACAGTGAAGAGGGGTTTGCGCAAGTATGGCTTGCAGAAGGGACACCTAGTAGATTGGGACCTTCAGTTACCTTGGTTAGCCATGGGCTACAGGTTCAGCAAGCAAGCATCACTTGCCTCCTTCTCACCATACTTTCTTCTCTTTGGCGAGAGCCGGATTTGTGCATCCATTCGTAGAGAAGCTGCTACAGTTCTCAACCTTGACGATCCGGACATGTGGGCACGTGCATGTGATCAGCGTGCAGAGTTGTTCAAGAAAGTCATGCCCATGGCTTTCGAGAACCTTGCCATTGCACAACATCGTGATACGTTGAGGTATGCTACCATACGTGGTGGGGGCTATCGTCCTGGGGTTCGGAGATTTAACCCTGGTGACTATGTTTATCTGCAGCAGACTGCTCCTACGACCTTGGATGTGACTGCAGGACGTACTATTTTGAGGGTTCGAGAGGTGTTGCCCTCAGGAGTCCTGATCTTGGAGGGTCGGGATGGCATGATTTGGAAAGACCATGTGCATAATTGCGCCATGTCACCTTCCAAATGTTGATGGAAGGGTTGACCCAAACTTGGCAGTGGTACCTGCAAGTTTGAGGTGCATGTTGTGTGGGTCTGCTAGAAGGGCAGCCACCATGCTGGTGTGTGATCGATGCTCTAGAGGTTGGCATATGGGATGTTTGACTCCACCTCTTGAGATGGTTCCTGATGGGGATTGGTTATGTCCGCATTGCATTGGATAGTGGAAGTAGATACAACCATGGAAGGCTAACAAGAAATGCAAAGCCAAGCTACTAGGAGACCTTGAACACACGAGATCCTGGCTCAAGTTCACAGATTGCAAGACGGCGACTAACGATGGGGCTACTCTTGTACTCGGCCTCTTGGTCTATAGAGTTTGAGTACAATAGGGACAGTGATAGAGGACTTAGTACGGCTGTGGCTATTACATCTTGTAGCTATCTGGAATTAGAGGGACCTATCCACCAGCTAGGGGGGCGATTGTGGCAGACTACTTTATTGTCCATATATGTGTGGTGTAGTTTGGACAGCGATGTAGTTGTGTAGCGATACGTATACGCACGACAGCTGTCAAGTTAAATAAACACAGTGTGAAACTAACTAGAATAAAGCTAGTTATTTGTATTTAACACTTGGATTTAGTTCAAGTGTTAAGTCAGGTGTCAAGTTTAGCTTGACACCTGAACCATCTTATCTTCACGAGAGTGTCAGTCGTGTGCAAAATCTAATGCAAAATCTAGATAAGCATGTCCAATCCCTGAGGCATCATTATTTATCCTTGGAATCCGAGCTTGCGGACAGTGCCGATGATGCACTTTACAAGCGTCGTTCGATGGTTCGAACGGACTCACATCATGCGACTGGCTTCTTTTAACATGGCAGAGAGAGCTATATCCAAGTACCAATGTTTTTCAGATCACCGCAACCATTTCGAGGACATGCCGAATCTGAAAGAGCTCAACATGTTGTCATATGAATGGTTGGATTTGATTGGAGCTGGAGCAAGAACATTGGCTCCCATTGCAAAGCGTATTCTTGCCCAAGTGTGCTCTGCCTCATCTTGCGAACGCAATTGGAGCAGTTACTCATCTAGATTCGCAACAGGTTGAATCTCGCGTGGGCTGACAAATTGGTATATGTGTATACCAATTGCCAATTGTTACGTGAGAGAGCAGGGGATGATCCTGCAGCATGATACGAGAGGAACTTGCATTCCAAAAATTTTGCTTCTGAGGCAGATTCGATGAGTGACGATACTGCGTCTCGGAGGGACTCGGATGCCTCCGATATTGGAGATGGGTCTAATGATGCTCCCGACAGTGACTATGACCCGTTTACGTTCACAGAGGACGATACATATATCCACCCGACCTTTGATGACATTCTTGACGAAATATGTATCGCAGATGAGGTTGAAGCTGTAATTGTGTCCTCCCCAGAACATGGTCTTCAAAATGAAATTGGGGTTGACTCTCACCCCTATTACACGCTGAAGCCACCGGCAATGGCCAAATGGAGCTCAGGGGTGATAAACTACCACGACCGAGCGACGTACGCAACCATGTTCATACAAACGATGGTGTGGAACCCATTGTACAGTCAACGGGACGGAAAGATGCCTCACCGATACGACCAGCTCCGCCACAATCCGAAAACCGATCCATCTCCTTATCAACACAGCGGGCATTAAGGAGCAACATGGTTGAACTGTTTTCAACATGCACACATCATTTTGTTGCATTGGACTGGACGGAAGTTGAAGCCTCGGATGATGACAACCTGTCATTACAATTCCACCGTAATCGATGTATTGCGCAGCAGATCCGTGGCTCATCACATGCCGGACCATCTAATGTCGGTCCATCTCAGGCACACCCCTCTCCGAGACCTCCTTCAAGACCACCTTCGAATGCGTCCCAACTCCATAAACGACAGAGATCAATTCAGCCTTTTGTAGGCGATCGGCCCACAAACAGGCCAGATACTGTGGATGGTATTCAAGACTAGAGTGGGAATCGACCTCAAAGAAAACTAAATGTGGTTCGAGGTTGCTTGCAAGTTCAAAAGCCTGGACATGGGAGGTCGGATAGGAAGGACGATTCCAGCACTGATCATAACAATGGTGGTGAAGTCCAGGGGGACTCGGATTTTCAACCCATCGGAGCATCAAGAATAGGATCTTCGTCGTCCCGTCGTCAAAACAGCAGAAGGAATTGAAGCAAACAACTTTAGGCATCCAGTAGCACATTTTTGTGGACATGTTTACGTTTTTCTGTAGTGAAGCAATATTTGTGTGTTCATTGTCATTATGAGTATTTGTATTGGTGTTCTGTATGTCTTGGTAAAAACAAAAATGTTGCTCATGTGTATACCACCCAAAATGTCCTCATGATTGTGTTTGATGTTTTGTTTTTGTAATGAGAAACAACTGTGTCAATGCGTACAACTCTGCATAAATTTGTCGATTGTGGGTTGTAGGTGTCATGGCGATCGCATCGATTGTTTTTTTTTTTTGAAGATGGAACGACCGCCAATCTGGCGGTCGCTTCCAATATTTTTATTATATTAAGAGAATCGGCGGTCCCTTGCAATTATATTATTATTTAAATAGAGCGACCGCTAGTGGCGCTCGCTTCCATTTAATTTGTTTTTTAAATGAAGCGGTCACTTTTCGTTTTTATTTTTTGTAAACGTAGCGACCGCCATTACTCGCGGTCGCTTTTATTTCTTATGTTTCTGGCGGTCGTTTTTATTTTATTCTCTTTGTAGATGCAGTGACCGCCAATACTGACGGTCGTTTTTATTTTTTATATTTCTACATAGAGAGACCGAAATTACTGGCGGTCATTTTTGGCTTGTTTAGTTTTGTAAATTCATCCAACGCCATTACTGGCGGTCGCTTTTATTTATTTATTTATAAATAGAGCGACCGCCTTTAATGCCGGTCGCTTTGTTTTTTATTTTTATAAATAAAGCGGGCGGTCGCTTTCATTTTTTATTTTTTTAAATAGAGCGACCGCCACTATTGGTGACCAGTAATGGCGGTCGCTTTTATTTTTATTTAAATCTCAATGCGAACGAAAATCATTTGGATGGGCAACCCTCCGTTGGCCCATTTCGTTCAATGGGTGCATTGGCCATTTACCCATGACAGGATTTCTTTATCGCAATGAATAAAATTGGATGACACGTGAACGTCTCATGGGCCCATTGAACGAATTTCGATTGATCTCATATTACTCTCGGACCTGTGACATGGTACATTGGACATACTGGCCAAGTCTCGAAGCGAACGAAAATCATTTGGATGGGCAATCCTCCGTTGGCCCATTGGACAAATTTCGTTTCATCTCATATTACTCTGGGACCTCTTACATGGTACATTACACACACTGGCAAAGTCTCAAAGTGAACCAAAATCAATTTGGATGGGCAACCATCCGTTCAGCCATCGAATGAATTTCGTTTCATCTCATATTCGTCTGGGACCTAATACATGGTATGTTGAACATAGTGGCAAAGTTTGAAAGCAAAAAAAAATCATTTGGATGGTCAACCATTCGACCGCCTATTGAATGAATTTTGTTTCGTCTCATATTAGACAGGGACCTGTTACATGGTATGCATTTTAAAGCTTTTTTTGTAGTGTCTCCTACCTCATAATGCAGTGCTTCTCTATATCCACTTTATCCAATCTGTCGATGTTCTCTACCTGGAACATATCCACACATATCCATATAAATCCTTTAATAGTCAAATGACCATCGCAACTTTTGCAAGCCTCATCATCAACTTCAAGTTGGGATGGTCATTTAGGTTTTTAAGTATTTCTATACACATGTGTGGATCTGTTCTAGATGGAGAACATCAACATTGGAAAAATAAGAGCTGGAGAAGCACCGCATTACGAAGCAAGAGACATTACAGAAGACCTCAGCATCTTGATCATTTGGCATGATGAATCATTTCGTTCATCACTTGAAGCACTTCTGAAATGATCTCATGCTTGTTGGTGGAAGCTAACGCGTGCTCGCGTGCCAATCATGCGTCCTCCTAGGCCACATTGATCTCGTACTAGTCGAAGACTCCCTCAGACCACACGAAACGGTTCATGTGATACATTTTCACAAATGCGATGTGATACATTTGTGAAATGATATCACATCAACCGTTTAATGTGACCAATGCACCTCTTCCGCACTATGGCGGAAATGTTCGTCACTTCATGACACAAACACAAATAATATGTGCAAACAATATCAAGAATCATATGTATCGCAAAGTGTTTGATATCGCCGATGTTCATGTAGCTGATTTTTGTAGGAATCATTTTGCTACTCCCATGCCTGTCAAGGACGAGAGCATGACTTAACACAAATAAGAGATCAGACTAGAGGTACAAGACTAGACAAGAAGTCAAGGTCGGCGTGGCCGAATGCATGATGGGTATACACGAACTTGACTTGGATATTAGAATGCTGGAGACTGGACTGGAGTACTAGATATTGGAAACTGGACTAGAGTACTGGGACTGGAAACAAGAGTAGCTTGAACTTGTGTTGGCGAGACTGAAGAGTGTCCAGTCTCGTCTCCTATATATACTGACTACTAAGAAGCTTCCCTATGAAGCTTCCCCTATAGAGGTTGCTTGCTGGAGAAGTTTCCAAGATTAAACAAAGGTTTCTTGATGGAGAAGCTTCTTTAAACAAATGGGTATCTTGATGGAGAAGTTTCCTCCAAAGGAAACTTCTTGAGCAGTTTCCCAAGTTACTCTTGATAATTTGGTAAACTCCTGGTAACTTGGTAAATAATGGTAAATCATGGTAGCTGGTAAATCACGGTAAGTCATTGTAACTTTTGGTAACATGGTAACTTGATAACTTTTGATATTTACTCCTGGTAAGTTCTTCTGGGCTATGTCCGAGACATCACCCCTTCCTCTAGCGCCAAGTTCCTCGAGGAGCGGTAAAATCTGGGACTTGCTTAGAGTTGGAAAAAATCCAAAATCCGGCGAATGGTACTTGCCAAGTATTCGGCTTTTCGTTCTTGACTCAAATGATTTATAGGTCCCTACAACCATCGATAGTGTCCAACACCTTGAACTTGGGACCACGCAGTGATTTGAGCATTCTGATTTTTGAAGCTGCCTTCAAACATGATTTCGCCAAGTTCCTCGAGGAGCGGTAAAATGGGACTGCTTAGAGTTGGAAAAAATCCAAAATCCGGCGAATGGTACTTGCCAAGTATTCGGCTCTTCGTTCTTGACTCAAATGATTTATAGGTCCCTACAACCATCAATAGTGTCCAACACCTTGAACTTGGGACCACGCAGTGATTTGAGCATTCTGATTTTTGAAGCTGCCTTCAAACATGATTTCGCCAAGTTCCTCGAGGAGCGGTAAAATCTGGGACTTGCTTAGAGTTGGAAAAAATCCAAAATCCGGCGAATGGTACTTGCCAAGTATTCGGCTCTTCGTTCTTGACTCAAATGATTTATAGGTCCCTACAACCATCGATAGTGTCCAACACCTTGAACTTGGGACCACGCAGTGATTTGAGCATTCTGATTTTTGAAGCTGCCTTCAAACATGATTTTGCCAAGTTCCTCGAGGAGCGGTAAAATCTGGGACTTGCTTAGAGTTGGAAAAAATCCAAAATCCGGCGAATGGTACTTGCCAAGTATTCGGCTCTTCGTTCTTGACTCAAATGATTTATAGGTCCCTACAACCATCGATAGTGTCCAACACCTTGAACTTGGGACCACGCAGTGATTTGAGCATTCTGATTTTTGCAGGCCTTCAAACATGATTTCGCCAAGTTTCCTCGAGAGCGGTTAAAATCTGGGACTTGCTTAGTTGGAAAAAAAAAATCCGGCTGAATGATACTTGCCAAGTATTCGGCTCTTCGTTCTTGACTCAAATGATTTATAGGTCCCTACAACCATCGATAGTGTCCAACACCTTGAACTTGGGACCACGCAGTGATTTGAGCATTTTGATTTTTGAAGCTGCCTTCAAACATGATTTCGTTGCCCTCTGGGTCCGAAGCCTCAACCTCCAACAGAATTATCAGACTTCGAGTAGGCTCCACTTGCCTTAGTACGGGGTCCAGATGAGGAAGTACGCGTCGCATTGGTGGCCCATCGTCTCGAAAGCGTCGGCGTGATGTTGAAGGTTGTGAGAGTCGGAACGGCTGATCTGATAACTGGGTAAGCAACAACTCGAATGTATCTGGATTCTGTGACTCCATACTGCCAATACAAGATGCAAGAGTGCTGAAAGTGTAGCTATATATACTGATGTGTGGTGCTTCTCCCTCCTTAACGTGTAGCAGATACATTGAATGTGGAGTCTTCACCTTGAAGCTAACTTGGTTGACATCATCGTTGTGACGTCTTATTGACGTGTAGCTCGGGGCTTAGCTGGATATCGTTGATGAAACTCTTGGACTTTGTCAGATGCATTGGCGAGGTTGAATGAAGGTTCTCACGTTCGTTCGCTGATGTCGTAGCCTTTCAAATGTACGAAATACTCAAGACGTTTATACTTGATGTGAGAGTCTAGGCCTTCGTCGACTTCATACTCAATTTCTTGATTGACTTCGATTGGTGGAGGTGGTACGGAGACTCTCCCTGGAATATTCGATGGATGATACAACTCCAATAATGAAACATGAAAGACTGGATGGATGCGCATACTTCGTGGGAGTTCAAGCCAAAAACTGACCGGATTTATTTGTCGAATAATTTTGAATGATCCCAAGCGTTGATAATCCAATTTCCTTGATGGTCGCGAGGTTTGTATGTACAGTCGAAGAAGCCACATACAATCTCCGACCTTGAATTGGGGTTGGAATTGATGACGTGTATCTGCATACTCCTTGTATTGTTTTTAAGCTTCTGCGAGGTGGAATGTAAACTCCTTGTGAATCGTAGCGAGATGAGTAGCAAGGTTTCCTACAGCATGGCTTGCACCAGTCTTCATGTGGAAAGGGTTTGCTCGAGGATGATGTCCATAATTGGAGAAAAATGGAGTTTGCTTGGTCGAAGAGTGTATAGTGTTGTTGTAGGCAAACTCAACCAATGACAGAAGGTCCGTCCAATTATCTTGGTGATAATTTATCGTACATCGAAGATACTGCTCCAAAATCTGGTTTACACGTTCGGTTTGACCATCAGTCTGTGGATGATTAAATGTAGAGAGGTTGATCTTAGTATCCAATATGTGAAATAATACATTCCAAAAATTTGATATGAACAGTGGTCCTCGATCAGATACGATGTCTTTCGGGAGTCCATGAATGTGGTAGATATTATTAAGGAAGAGTCTTGCAGTTCCCTCGTCGGTAACCGTCTTATTACATGGAATGAAATGTGTCATCTTCGTAAAACGATCCACAATAACAAGGATTGAATCGGTGGTCTTGGAAATTGGAAGGTCGGTAATAAAGTCCATAGACACGGACGACCATGGACCCTTGGGAATGGGTAATGGTTGAAAAAGGCCGTAAGGTCGATGTCGTGGTCCCTTCGCTCTAGCACACGTGTCGCAAGATTTTATAAATTCTTTCACAAGTTTCCACATCTGCGGCCACCAGTAGTCCCTGGATATCAATTCCATTGTTTTGTTAAAGCCGAAATGTCTTGCAGCCGAAAGATCATGACATGTTTGAAAAATTCAAAGTCGTGTAGGTCCTGGAGGTACATAGAGAAGTCCCTTGAAATAAACTAAACCATCTTTGAATTCGAAGTCGTTTGTAACGTGTGGGTTGTCTCGAGGTCGATTTAGTTGACTTCGTAGTGTCGCAGCAAAATGGTCGCTCTTCAGTGCTTCCTGAATCTCTTTTATGATCTCTACATCGTCATAGGTGGACATGGATAGCATATTCAATTGGAGATTTGCTGGTTTCAAGATGATGGATTTCTGTTAGTCAAAAGTTGCATCCTCTTCTTTTGGCGCAAGATACGATCGTCGAGAAAGAGCATCTGATTTTCTTTGAAAATATCCGGGACAATAGGTAATAACAAAATCAAATCTTACTAGTGACATACTTCATCTCGCTTGACGTCGATTCAAAACACGAGCATTCATAAAATACTCGAGGTTTTTGTGATCAGTATAGACAGTGACCTGATGTTGAGCTCTCTCCAATAGATGACGCCACTCGTCAAAAGCATCGATAATCGCTAGAAGTTCTTTGTCATGGATTTCATAATTGATCTCCGTAGCGGAAAATTTGCGAGAACGAAAACCAACAGGGTGAATTCGGCCATCTGTACCGTATTGAGAGAGTAATGCGCCAAGTGCAAAGTCCGATGCATCTGCTTCCAAAAAAAATGGTTTAGATGGGTGTGCATGTACCAGTATCGGAGCCGTTGTAAATGCCTGCTTCAGCCTTTCAAATGCTTGGTCAGCCTTCTTGTCCCATACAAATTTGTCCTTTCATGTGAGTCGTGTCAAATGGTGCAGCAATGTTGGAGTAGTCCTTGATGAAGATTCTATAGAAATTTGCAAATTCTAGAAAACATTGTACATCTCAGACCGAAGTTGATTTAATCCACTCGATGATGGTTTGTATTTTCTTCTGATCCATAAAGACTCATTTGTCGGAAATAATGTAGCCCAAAAATTCGACTTCAGATTGGTGGAAAAGATATTTTCTAACTTGACATATAGTCCTTTTTTCCCTCAATTTATCAAGGACAAGGCGTACATGGCGACCATGTTCTTCTTCACTCTTCGAAAATATCAAAATGTCGTCCAAATAGATGACTACAAAGTCATCTAAAAATTCTCGAAAGATGTCATTCATCATGTGTTGAAAAATTGTTGGAGCATTTGTAAGACCGAAAGGCATAACACTGTATTCGAAATGTCTGTACCTTGTGCGAAAAGCAGTCTTCTATTCGTCTCTTTCTTTTATTCATACGAGGTTGTAAACTCCTCTCAAGTCGATCTTTGTGAAAAACTTTACTCGTCCAAGTTGATCGAGGAGTCCGGAAATCAACGGTAGTGGGTAACAATTTTTTATAGTGACTTTGTTGAGCCCACGGTAGTCCACACACATGCGTAACGATCCGTTCGTCTTCTTCACAAATAAGATAGGTGCTCCCGCGGGGGATTTCGATTGTCGAATGAAATTCTTTGACAATTTTTCATCAATGTAAAGTGGAACTGTGAAACAAAGTACAAGGTCTGGAGGTAGAAAGAGACCTTTTTTTTATGAGGAATTTGGAGTGTCCAGCCGCATGGTCCCTACTGTGACTGGACATCTTCGTTTTCCGACCTCCTCGTATCGAACACTTGAGTTGTGCCCCGAGCTTTGAATCTTCTTTTGTTGGGGCAGTTTAATGCTATGTGATCATCTTCTCCGCAATAAAGGCATAATCCAATCGAGCGCCGTCTTTGTTTTTCTTGTGGCGTCAATGGCTTGAATCGGACAGCATCAATCTGCATAAGATCATTTCCGGATGTCTGATGGATCATTGTGTTTGGTGCCGTAGTAGCAGCAGCATGGTGCGTTGTCGACCATCCAGATCGCTTCTCTTGACGTCTTTCGAAACAACGATTATCGCATGACTTGGGTGATGAATTCGCTCAGTGTGCTCACGTTTGGCATTGTCAGCAACAAATCTTTTACATCCTCTTTTAGCCCACATCGAAACTGACTAATGAAGCTCTTCTCATTACAGTCGAGGTAGCACACAAGTTGTCAAAATTCGGCAGCATAAACGGAAGCAGGACGTGCGCCTTGTTTAAGATTTCGCATCTTTGTCTCTGCAACTCTCTCCCTATCATTTTCTCCAAACGTTGCAGTGAACTCGGACATGAATGCTTCAAAATTGTATAGTAAATGCGAATTTTTTTCTAATAGCGGTATAAACTAAGATAGGGCAGTGCCTGATAGAAGGGTGCCCACGAATCCCACTTGAATACCTTCATCGGGGTAGCATTGTGGATGTAGTCGTAGGAACAGTCGTATTTGTTGAACAAAACCGCGAAATCTTGATCTCATCCCATCAAATTTCTCGGGCATGCTGATCTTTGGTTCTCTCGTAATCTGTTGAAGATGAACCGTTATAGTAGGAGCTGTTGCAATAGAGACACGTATGGTTGAAGATCCATTATTCGACTCCTTTTACTCTGAAATTTGTTGTTAAACCCAGAAAACATTGTACATCTCGGACTGAAGTTGGTTTAATCCACTCGATGATGGTTTGTATTTTCTTCAAATTGTGGAGAGCGTTGCCAAGATTACCGCAAATGTGTCTTCCATCTTAACTAACTAAGGAACAAACTTTAGTCTCGCCAAACTGTCAAGGACGAGAGCATGACTTAACACAAACAAGATATCAGACTAGAGGTACAAGACTAGACAAGAAGTCAAGGTCGGCGTGGCCGAATGCATGATGGGTATACACGAATCAAGATGATCTTTATAACAATGGACAAGAGTACAAGATACTGGAACTTGACTTGGATACTAGAATGCTGGAGACTGGACTGGAGTACTAGATATTGGAAACTGGACTAGAGTACTGGAAGTTGGACTGGAGTACTGGGACTGGAAACAAGAGTAGCTTGAACTTGTGTTGGCGAGACTGAAGAGTGTCCAATCTCGCCTCCTATATATATTGGCTACTAAGAAGCTTCCCTAAGAAGCTTCCCCTATGGAGGTTGCTTGCTGGAGAAGTTTTCAAGATTAAACAAAGGTTTCTTGATGGAGAAGCTTCCTTAAACAAAAGAAGTATCTTGATGGAGAAGTTTCCTGAGCAGTTTCCCAAGTTACTCTTGATAATTTGGTAAACTCCCAGTAATTTGGTGAGTAATAGTAAATCACGGTAAATCACGGTAAGTCATGATAACTTTCGGTAACATGGTAACTTGATAACTTCTGGTATTTACTCTTGGTAAGTTCCTCTGGGCTATGTCCGTGGTAATGCCAACAACATCAAGTCAACTAAGACTATCATATTCCGAATTCCGTATCAGCCACGGCCCACCACGGTCTTGAAACCATCAATTGAGCATCAAATGTCCAATTCATTCTATTTATGGAGGGTCGTGGCTGATACATTCGTTTGAATATGACAGTGTCAGAGAACCTGATGTTGTTGGCATGGGAATAGCAAAAAAACTAATACAAAAAAGAGCTAGATGAACAACAATAACATCAAACACCTTGCAATAAATATGATTGTTGACATTGGTTGTGACAGCTCCAATCAATACAGAGCTTGCACCATCAGTTGCGCTCCAGCAGCAGTCCTGGCCCCCCCGAGTAAATAAAGTTCCGGTGTAAATACTAAATTACATACGCTCGAGCCTCACATATGTCATTTCAACAAAATCGGCCATGTACTGTGTCACTGTTTGTATGTTCCAATGTTCCAACGTTTTTGACAGGTTCTGAGAAAACGATGTATTGGTTCCGTAGGAGTTAGACAACAAACGTTGTATATCTCATTCCAATGTGCGACACAACATGAGAGGCATGGATCCGCAAGTAATAGGTGTACATGCGACCTCCGGACGTTCCAGTAGACCATTCGCTGGACCTAGTATCGAACGTTCGGACTTCGGAGGTCGCATGTGCACCTGTTACTTACGGACTCATGTCTCTCATGGTAGTGTCGAACATTTGAATGAGATGTGGAACGTTTGTTGTCTAACTCTTACGGAACCAATACATCGTTTTCCCAGAACTGTATCAGAAACGTTGGAACATTACAAATATAAACAGTGAGACAATACACAAACCATTTATGTTGCGATCACAGGTGCGAGGGTTGAGCATATGCAATGTAGTATTTACAATGGGATTTTATTTATTACATGCACGATCAAATCTGTCTTCACAGTTGAACCATTGCACGGCCGCAAATCTAATATCTACGAGACTATGGTTTAATCCGTCCTATATACGTCTTGGGGCTCCGACCAATTGAATGGCTTGCCCGTGAACCGACGCACTACGTGGGTTAATATGGCTCTGTCCTTTTTGTTCTCATCATACAACCTTTTTAGCATTGAATCCCAACAGAGTCTCGTAGATTGGTCCTTGAACATACTTTGATCATAATGACCCCCGCCATTTATTCGTACCGCTATCTTCCCAACGGCAAGATCTGACGTCATGTCCTTGGGGGGGGGGGGGTGCTTTCCACATTGAAAACCGATGCAATATCTTTTTCCACCCACCATCTTTTCCCGGTCCATACGGTCTTTGTTTTCAAACTGGTACGACAAGGATTTGCGTATCTTCAATGGGGTGGCTAAGCCCCAATCAGACACCCTAATCTTAATCTCCTCGGTGACATCTGGAAAATGCAGCAAGATGTTGTCGGGGGACAAGTCGTTGTGCAGGACACCGTTCTTATGGACAACATCCATGATGCACACCAATGCCCATGCAAGTTTACTACGCACTTTCCGGAAACGAAGCAAGAAACTGGTTTCCTAAAACTCTTCTGCGTTCCCATTTTTTCCACAATCTCCATGTTGTCAATCTCGTTGCCCCATTTTCTGTCAAGGTTCATCATATCACGTATTGTCTCTCCATTCCACCCGCGAGTGTAACCCTCTACCTCACGTGCATTTACAGCAAAATATGAAATAACACCGGAATGTTGGAACTTCACTGCCAAACTCTCGTCGATATATTGTCTCAACGCCTTTTCTGGATTTTTGGATTTGGGTTGATTTCACGCTAACTCTCTACGCTCCGGTATTCTATAATCGCCAACAATCCTACACTGACGAACTTTAACATACCCTCCTTCTTTCCAAGGGCCAATCTATTCCAGTCCCTTGGAAGGCGGGGTCATCCGGCGGGGGAGGCATGACTTCTCTTATTTACGTGAACACAAGTGCGCGATGTGAATTCTGACTTGCCGAGCACGCCCAATACTCGACACACCGCATTGATTGAACTTCGATGGAAGACACCCGACCCTCGGTTGTTCTACCCTTCCATGTCGTTATGAGTTGCCTCAAATTAAAGGTGGCGTCTTCCGCCCTGCTTTGGATCCATTTGTTGAATTTCGGCTTGTCCCTGTCCTCCGTCCACTAATCCCAACCAAAGCGTCCATCATTTTCTTCACCATTTTCTCTTGAAAAAAACGGAAGCCATCCCATCCATGCCGGACATAAGCACTCTCCAGTTTCATCATCTCCCTACTCTTGAAATAATTAACTACCACTTCTTTCACCATTTCCAAGGCACCCGCTCGTGGGCACGTTTTGTTTTCCTCCGACCCCCAGAGGACGACCCCGCCCTAGAACTGGAGTTTGCAACCCCTGATATTGTATATACCTTTGCCCAATACAAAGACAGAACCTTAGAAAACGGCAATGGACGCGTGTGGATGGTATCTTCGTAATTTCTGCAAAATAAAAGGTCACTGGAGATCCGAAAACGGCAAAATGGTGTTACGATGATTGAACCGTGAACAAGGGTGTGGGACTGGCCAATAAGAAACCGACAAACCCTCTCTCTCTCTCTCTCTCTCTCTCCCCCCCCCCCCCAAAAAAATATCACCCACCCCCCCCCCGAAATAATCACCTTCGCACCTCCCGTTGGTAGTGCCAAACAACAAAGTCCGAAAGGACTACAAGATGCCAAAGAACTGCACCACGAGAGGGGCAAAAGTGATGACAAAGAGAGGGGGAATGGTTTATATAGCACCCACCCCACTTCATCCCCCCCAAAAGAAAGCATCATGCTTGAAAGGCGTGACAAGCCAATCATCTGTTGCCATGTGTCGGCGCGACGCGAGCGGCCAGTCGCGCATCGCCATACGCACCTACATGAAAGAGGTCAAGGGTTCACAACCACCTTGCCCCCCCCCACCCTTCCATTTCTTTGGTTTTTTCTGACCCCTGGCGTCTCGCCACTTGGCGAGGCGCCGCTTGGTGATTAAAAACAAAAAAAAACGACCCCACGGCGGGATGCTGCATTTTCCGAAAAAAAAAAAAAAAAAAAAAACATGTGGCGGACCACCACATGGTGGTCGTTGCATTATTTAAAAAATATATTAAATAAGCGACTGCCAAACAACGGTCGCTTTATTTAAGATTCAAAATAAAAATAAGCGACCGCCGCCAAATGACGGTAATTTTTATTAAAAAAGAAGAGCGACCGCCACATGGCGGTAGCTGCATTTTTAGAAAATATATTAAATAGCGACCGCCAAACGGCGGTCGCTTTATTTAAATATTCAAAATAAAAATATGCAACCGCCGCCAAATGGCGGTCGCTATAATTTTTATTAAAAAAAAGAGCGACCACCATATGGCAGTCGCTGCATTTTTAGAAAATATATTAAATAATCAACCGCCAAACGGCGGTCGCTTTATTTTAGAATAAAAATCATTCCAAATTCCAAATAATTCCCTCTAAGTAATTCAAATAAAGTAATAACAGGGCCACTGCCCCCTGTTCAGAAAAACAAAAAAACGGCCGCCGAATGGTGGTCGCTGCATTTTTATAAAATAAATTAAATAAGCGACCGCCAAACGACGGTCGCTTTATTTAAGAATATAAATATAAATAAGCGACCGCCACTAAATGGCGGTCCCTAAATAAAAAAACAAACAAAAAAGGGCGACCGCCACATGGCGATCGCTGAATATTTAAAAATTATATTAAAGAAACGACCGCCAATATTGGTGGTCGCTTCATTTATAAAATATTAAACTGCGAGCGACCGCCAATATGGGCGGTCGCTTGATTTACAAAATTATAAATGATAAGCGACCGCCAATATGGGTGGATGTATTTAAAAATAATAATTAATAAATAGTAATAATATGCCACATCTGTTTTACACTGTGGCTGCCATGTCATTAAAAATGATAGAAGTAAATCGTAAAAGTTAAATAAAAAAAAATTACATGGATAAACATCCGGATTCGACGTGACTGCGCCACGTCACGTCGGGATTGATAACTAGGCCTTAAAGTCCTATGGTTGTTTTTCACTGGCTACACATTAACCCCTAATAATATAATATATGACGCCTCTCGAATGAAGCATAAATTATGGTGTTTGTTTTCCTAGTGTCTATCTTCCATGACGGTGGACATATTTGTGACACCAACCGATGGATTGAACGCACAACCACTTCCGAGGTGGTATGTGTGCATTACCACGAGGCTACAACTTGGTTGTCCATTAACCTATATGGATATATGCTGTTCCGCACTACTAGTGACGTCTTCTTCTGAAAACAATCTTCAAGTTTTACAAAAAGTTCAACGTTTACTTCATTTTGTTTGAAAATATATTTTATGCAAAAAAAATTATGAATAATGTACACACTTAGTGCAAGCGTAAAATTTGACGGTACTTTTGTCGAATTTAGGCAGCATTGGCTCCTTCAGTTTGTTGAGAAAATGGGGTACCAAATGAATCGTTACTTACCCTCCCATATATATATGTTGTCTCGGCTATGGCCATTAGAAAGTGTTTACCTTCCAAACAAAATGCATTAGCCCTTTAGGGTGAAGTGACACCATAAGTTACCTGTGTAGCTTGTGCTTCGACAAGAGTTTTGTTTCCTTCCTTCCTTCTTATACGGTTCAATATCTCCTTGTTTCTCTTTATTTATCTCTAATATATCTTTTAAATTTTAAATAAAAATACATGGATCTGAAGAAAATTACACTTGAGTAATTTTTTTAATTAAACAAATTTAATTTTTAATATCATTAATTTTCTTAAAAAACATATTCTATCAGTTAATGCTGTTATTTTATTATAGAGAGAAAAAACTCCGGTGAAAGTTGACGTTTTCATGGGCTCTTTGTCAAAAATGTGGATTCTATAAAGGTTTTTATAAATCAAAATCTTAGCAAGAAAATTTAACGCATTTAAACATAGAGATTAAATAAATATACATACATGAACTATATTATAGAGTTTGTTGATGCATATTTAAATATATTAATAGAACTATAGTTTTTAATTATATAAATTATAGATAAAAACATTGAAGAAACCCGCATTTCTTCATGAGAGAAGAAACGGTTGATATTAGACTATTAGGAATCTCTAATATACATCTGCAGATGCATCCCATACATATGAATTCCCATACGACCCTGCTCGAACATAGTATATGCAAAGACACGCCCATTGCTTTCCACGGTAAACTCTTGATACGAATAATGGTGAAAATTAGATTGAGGTGATGTCAGCCCAAACTCCTGTTTGGATGTTCAAAAGCACGCCTTCGCATTTTCCACCGTCATCCAACTTTTTGCAATAAAGGGGGTTGATGAGATTGACATTTGTGAGAGTTCCAAACAACGAAGCATTCTCACCATCATTTGTGTTCCAGAAGTCGTCTCCACAGTCATAGACTGCGATGTTTGAACTGTCTGAACATGATAGAAATCATCCAACAATCAAGCAGATGCACAGATGTAATCGATGCATAGAGATCAAGCACAATGAGAGTGTTGGAGCGATTGTTGTACTTGAGCTTTCAAAGAATGGACATGATGTTGCGTTTTTGGACTTTGACGAAGCTAAATGGGAAAGTTTGATGCTTGAGAGTAATAGCTTCAAGAATGAGCTTTGGTAGATTTGACAAGTAGAGAAGGCGTATGAAAATTTAAGAGAACAGCGAATTTTTCCTATAAGTAATACCCGGTAAACATCTAGAAGAGTGTTCATGTGGTCCTTTGGAACCTTAAGCAATTTATTCACATGATTTCCATACAAGATAATCAGCTCCGTCTCTCCAAGAGCAGAAAGAGACGGCTTCCTACAAGGTGTGAAGACAACGTGAACTGATAGTCTTCCAACCAATTCTTTTTTATGCTCGGTATGGATCCACTGAATCACGTTCACAAAGGTCTTGAGTAGTTGTACCCAACCAATCCTGGTGGATGGATCAATCATTAATCCGGTCAATAGAACCAGCATTGCAAGATATGCACCCCCTATATGCACAGCAAAAAAATTGAAAACGAGACTGACTCGATGCTGCATAACATATCACATAGCCAACCCTCCCATACATATGTGGTCCCGGGGCACCTCTATGCTTGCTTAGTAAGTGTCACGGACATAGCCCAGAGGAACTAACCAGGAATAAATACCAGAAGTTACCAAGTTACCATGACCTACCATAATTTACTATGATCTATCATGATTTACCATTATTTACCAAGTTACCGGGAGTTTATCAAATTACCAAGAGTAACTTGGGAAACTACTCAGAAAGCTTCATTTGGAGGAAACTTCTCCATCAAGATACCTCATTTGTTTAAGGAAGCTTCTCCATCAAGAAACCTTTGTTTAATCTTGGGAGCTTCTCCATCAAGAAACTTTTGTTTAATCTTGGAAACTTCTCCATCAAGAAACCTCTATGGGGGAAGCTTCTTAGGGAAGCTTTTTAGTAGCCAGTTTATATAGGAGGCGAGACTGGACACTCTTCAGTCTCTCCAACACAAGTTCAAGCTACTCTTGTTTCTAGTCCCAGTATTTCAGTCCAGCTTCTAGTACTCTAGTCCAGTTTTCAGTATCTAGTACTCCAGTCCAGTTTCCAGCATTCCCTCCAGTATCTTGTACTATTGTCCATTGTTATAAAGATCATCTTGATTCATGTATACCCATCATGCATTCGGCCACGCCGACCTTGACTTCTTGTCTAGTCTTGTACCTCTAGTCTGATCTCTTGTTTGTGTTAAGTCATGCTCTCGTCATTGACAGTTTGGCGAGACTAAAGTTTGTTCCTTAGTTAGTTAAGATAGAAGGCACATTTGCGGAAATGGTCGTCACATTGCAGAGTCTTCAGCTCCAGATGCAAGAACTTCGTGCCTCTACTGCCCAACTACAAGCTGATCAGTCTCAAGATCTTGGCAACGCTCTCAACAATTTGCAACAACAAATTTCAGAGTTGAAGGAGTCGAACAATGGATCTTCACCTTTTTACTGCAACCTTACGAGTTTCTACTACAACAAATCCTACTGCAACGGTTCCTCCAAATCTTCAACAGATTACAAGGGAATCAAAGATCATGCACGAGAAATTTGAAGGGACGAGATCAAGATTTCGCGGTTTTGTTCAACAAGTACGATTGTTCCTACGATTACATCCACAACGCTACCCTAATGAAGGTATTCAAGTGGGATTCGTGGGCACCCTTCTACCAGGCACTGCCCTATCTTGGTTTGCATCGCTATTAGAGAAAAATTTGCATTTATTATACAATTTTGAAGCATTCATGTCCGAGTTCACTGTAGCATTTGGAGAGAATGATAGAGAGAGAGTTGTAGAGACAAATATGCGAAATTTTCGAAAAGAAGCACGTCCTGCTTCCGTTTATGCTGCCGAGTTTCGACAACTTGCGTGCGACCTCGACTGGAATGAGAAGAGCCTCATTAGTCAGTTTCGATGTGGCCTAAGAGATGATGTAAAAAATTTGTTGCTGACAATGCCAAACGTGAGTACACTTAACGAATTCATCACCCAAGTCATTGCATGCGATAATCGTTTGTTCGAAAGACGTCAAGAGAAACGATCTGGATGGTCGATGACGCACCTCGCCGCTGCTACTACGGCACCAAATACAACGATCCATCAGACATCCGGTAATGATTCTATGCAGATTGATGCTGTCCGATTCAAGCCATTGACATCACAAGAAAAACAAAGATGACGCTCGAATGGATTATGTCTTTATTGTAGAGAAGATGATCACATCACTACAACAGATGAACGTTTTTATGACTACAAATATGACTATTTTTTCAGTTCTACATGCGTTCATGACTACATGACTCTGAAGTGAAAAAAAACGGCGTGATAGCGACTAGTCTTTAGGACTGCGTTTTGCAAGTCATAGAACGGCGTGCTAGAGGCACCTAGAGTCGTGCAAAGGAGAGTGATGTAGTCACAACTCTATGACTTACATATGATTAATTATATGACTACATTGTCTCCTGATGGTTGCCTACATGAAGAGGCTTCAGTGGAACACGTGCACCACTGCACAAACGACACGTCACGCATTCGTAAGAGGATCATATGACTATATGTCTGCAGAGCAATGCCTATATGGAGAGACGCCGGATGGACACATGCGCCACTACGGATTTAACACGTCCTATTGAAACATTTTTTAATAATGTTTTTAATTTTAATAAATCAAATTATAAAATTACAAAATTTATATTATTAATTGATTTAAATTCTTCATTATATTTTTGGGAAAATAGAATGGAAGGCAAAAGGGGTAAATCATATTACAAAATTCCAAATTGGACAAGCATCCCCAAGGATGCCTCAAAGTCTACTGCGGAGCAAAAATTAAGCAAACCAACACAAGGGCAGAAGTTTTTTAGTACTATTACAGTTTTTGTACTACTAGAATGTATGACTCTATTTACAACTATCAAGTGCAATCCTCCTTACCACTACATTTGGCCAACAACTTCGAAATGAACTTGGTGGCAATGTGGTAGTCACCACACACCCAAAGATTCTTCATGAGATGGAGAGACATCCTTGCAGGAGTCGTGCTCATCAGCCCAAAACCTCGATTGTCCCACCATTGACTGGGGTCAGAAAAGTTCCACAGCTTCTCCTCGTCTTTGTTTCCTGTTTCTGGATACTTTCCTGTTGTCACATTGGCAGTTTCATGTCCAAGTCACTCCAGACTATCAAAGGTTCGCTCAACAAGCTAACTTGCAGCATTCAACATGAAAATTGGCCGATTCTGATAAGAGGGAAAAACAGCCTTGAAATGTGTTGAAGAAAGGGTGCCTTGATTAATAGTGCCTAATTTAATCAATTGTGTCGCTGCTGTGCTTCTTCCAGTTGACCATCTATCCATGCAGGTTTCTTGTACCTATCCTTCCACAGGGAATCATAGATAATCTGGAGCATGAAATTCGGCCCTCTTAGATGAATCTAGACCCACACTCTATCCCTGCTCCTTCAACTATCCATGCGTCTGTACAAATCATGCATACATCCTTGCCTTGCTGCTAGCATCTGACAATGACAGCCTAGAATTGCTCCAGCAAACACCCCAAACCCTACTTATCACACTAGTTCCTATGCTCAATTGCATCTGCTACTCTCTATAATCCAATAGGCGTTCACCTTCTTGTCTCAATTGTCCCACCATAGACTGGGTTAGAAAAGTATTCATTCCACAGCTTCTCCTCGTCATTTGCCCCTAGGTCTTCAAAGCCTCCATCCCGCGCCCTTGCTGTCTTGTTCAGCCATACTGTCGCATCCTCGATGCACCCACATTTTGCATACATATCCACCAGGGTATTGTTCAGAATGATATCGAGTACAATCCAGCTCTGAAAATGTCACCATAGACCTCTTTGCCCTTTTCCAGGGCTGTCAGGCTTGCAGATGCATTGCAAATGCACACAAACGTGATGTGGTCAGTGGGCTTCACCCCTTCCCCCATCATTCGATCATAGGTCTCCAAAGCCTCCATACCATGTCCCTGTTGTGCATACCCTGCAAGCATCGCGTTCCATGACACCACAAAATGTTCAGCCATAGTCGTGAGGCAGCTCGGTGACAATGTAAATATCATGGGCCAGTGAATGTGTGAAATGTTCCACATCAAATATGTCTGCAAAAGAGCTGCACCACCATCAGTCACTTTCTCTCTATCATTTATACGACCGTCTTCATTTCGCTCTGAAGAGCGGGGTTGCACTAGAGTGAAATGTTTCCACCAGCAAACAAGGACCATGAAGAACTTTTCTTTAACCACTGAATCTTTTTATTAACTGCACAACAAACACTGATCAGTTGAAGTTAGAAAGAAAGTTACATGCAATGCACACACTCTCATTCAAAAAGCACACACTATGGACTGAAGTTGAGACAAGAGCCTGCCAACAGCCTGACAAGTTATGAGCTACACACCTGGAGTCCTGCCACACTGAGTTCACATAACTATGGGAGTAGAAGGTTCGCATTCAAAATCACATCACATTTGTGTGCATTTGCAATGCCTGTGCAAGCCTGGCAGCTCTGGAAAATGGCAAAGAGGTCCATGGCTTCCCCCCTTCCCCCATCATTTTATCATAGGTCTCCAATGCCTCCATACCACGTCCCTGCTGTGCATACCCTGCAAGCATCGCGTTCCATGACACCACATCTCGTTCAGGAAACTCCCTCGCATCCTTAATGCACCCACATTTGGCATACATGTCCACCAGGGTAGTGTTCATAATGACATCCGGTACAAATCCAGCTTTGACAATGTCACCATGGACCTCTTTCCCCTTTTCCAGAGCTCTCAGGCTTGCACATGCATTGCATCCTGACAACATTATATCCCACGTTATCAAAGATCGTTGAGGCATCCTGTTGAACATTTGGTGAGCATCGATGATGCTCCCACACTTAACATGCATGTTGACAAGGGTGTCGATTAGAAAAACAATTGACGTGAATCCACTTTGGATAATGTGAGTATGCACCTGCTTTCCAGCTTCCAGACCTTCCATCTTGATGCACTTAAGCAAGAGACATACATACATATGTAAATAAATAGCATTAAACTGCCATAACAAGAGAAGATTCAAAGCTCAGGGCACAACTCAAGTGTTCGATACAAGGAACGAAGATGTCCAGTCACAGTAGGGACCATGCGGCTGGACACTCCAAATTCCTCATTAAAAAAAAGACTCTTTCTACCTCAAGACCTGTACCTTATTTCACAGTTCCAGTAAAGATCAGGATGCAAAATCGAGATATCTCCGTAGAAGCATTTTTGGACTCGGGCGTTTCAGCGTGTTTTATTGGCAAAGACTTTGCGAAGCAACACAATTTAACGCTCATAAGAAAGAAATTCTCGGCCCCCTGTTGACGTCATCGATGGACGACCGTTAGCATCAGGAAATATTGACCATGAAACTCGACCCCTTGAAGTGAAGCTTAAAGTCATCAGCATCACAGATTATTTTCAATGTCATCCAGTCTCCAACGAATCATATGATCATTGGACTTCCCTGGTTTGTACTTCATAATCCTGACATCGACTGACGATCACGAAAAATTTCGGCAAGACAAAAATGCAAAAGTACCAAAGGTATTCAATCCCTATTTCTTGGAGTTAGAGCCTTCATGAGAGCTACGAAGAAAGACGCGACATTTGCACTTTATGCGACTCCGATCAAAACCACAACAGACCAAGGTAGTTCGACATTACCCACTCAATATCAAGATTTCAAGGATGTCTTCGAGAAGAAAAATGCAGACATGTTGCCAGAACATCGACCTTATGATTATGCAATTGAGTTGCAAGAAGGAGCTCAACCACCATTCGGCCCAATCTACAAATTATCTCAGATGGAGCTGGCTGTTTTACGTGAATACATTGATGAAAATTTGTCAAAGAATTTCATTCGACATTCGAAATCCCCCACGGAAGCACCTATCTTATTTGTGAAGAAGAATAACGGATCGTTACGCATGTGTGTGGACTATCGTGGGCTCAACAAAGTCACTATAAAAAATCGTTATCCACTACCGTTGATTTCCGGACTTCTTGAACAACTTGGACGAGTAAAGTTTTTCACAAAGATCGACTTGAGAGGAGTTTACAACCTTGAATGGAAGACTGCTTTTCGCACAAGGTACGGACATTTCGAATATAGTGTTATGCTTTTCGGTCTTACAAATACTCCAACAATTTTTCAGCACATGATGAATAACATCTTTCGAGAATTTTTAGATGACTTTGTAGTTGTCGCGCGGCTTTTACTCACCCATCCCTTCGCTATCCGAGGCGGAAACTCCAAGATAGAAGAGTTGGAAATCTCTAAGTACTCAGCCCGCGCAGAACAATCAGTCATGACCTACAGCTAGTGTATCATGGGGGTGTTTCCTATTTGTTTCCCTTTCCGCATTCATCTTAGCTACCTTACCATTGATAATTAAGTATTAGTTTGCTTCATCAATCTATCGGTTTTCTTCACTCATCCATTCAATCCACAGCTTCACTCAGATCTCTCTACACAGTGTGATTGTATCGTGTAAGTATCAGATTATGATTTATCAGGTATCAGGCCGAAGCCATTATGTCTCTAATCTGCTCTACAATATCACTACCGCTTTGTATATATCAAGCATCTACTAATCCTCTTTCCTCCTTCACCGTGCTCTCCATCTTTTGCCTCCGATCTCCGCTCCAGCTCAGAAGTCCTCCTCCGAATAATGATCCCCTTCATTCCCCGTTTTTCCCTTTATCCTCCTATCCGCGGTTCTAACCGTTTCCCTCTCTAACCGTCGTCTGTGAACTAACATGTTCCCTTCACAGGTGTTGTTCCCCACAGTCGTTCCCTGTCCTACTCTTCGTTCCCTATTATCGTGACAGCTGTGTCAAGCGGTGACTGGCTGTGTTTGGCTGTGTCGGGCTGTGACGGGCTGTGACTGCTGTGGCTGTGCCGGGCTGTGACTGGTGTGTGTGTGTCTGCTGTGACTGTGACGGGCTGTGTGGGCTGTGTCTGCTGTGACGACTGTGACGGGCTGTGTGGCTGTGTGGGCTGTGACGACTGTGACGGCTGTGTGGGATGTGTGGGCCTGTGTGTGACGGGCTGGCTGTGACGACTGTGTAACCCCCCTCTACAGTGCGCTGCTGTCACCCCTAAGGCTCCTGTTGGTCTCAGTCTGTGCAAAATTAAGGGTACCCTACAGATCCCTTCTAAGTGTCTTAAGTACCCTACAGTCCTCTAACTTACCCCTTCCCCCCTCAAAAAGCCGTGTCCTCACGGTTTACTGTTTCCGAGTAGCAAACCTTTGTGAGTGAGCACCTTGTTGACGTTGAGAGTTCGTCGTGGTGGGCTGCTGTGTGTACGAGCCCGAGGTCTGTCTCTGGTTGATGGAGATGGTTGATCACTACCTGGATAAGTGAGGCCTTCTGGAGGCTGATATCGAGGTTAATCTTTCCGGCATAGGAGATCCCTTGGTTTCTTCTCTTCCATCTGAATGCATAGTCTTCTCCCATGTCAAAAGAATTGTGTGAAGAAACAGTTGTATCAGAATCCTCATCGCCTCTCAGGTGTTTTAATTTCGAACTTTTTGTGGAATCATCTGGGGCATACAATGCTGTCCTACCATGTCTGGAAGTTTTTTTTTACAAACTGGGTGTAACCGCTGAACAGCAAAATTGGTGTAGGCACTGAGCTCCTTGTCTGTGTTAGCGGCGAGATGGGTACCAATTACTGGTGAAGCGTGCAAGTACTTCCATGCCACATGTCCCTTATAGAAAATGTCATCAAGTCCGAATTTCTGTGTTGACAATTGGTTGCAGGCTGCTTGAAACCATGAACGAATTTGAGAATCCTTCTGCATCATAACTTTGGGTCATATAGGTACATATGAGGTGGCACCGAAGGTAATACCCAATGATCTCACTGGAGTAACTTTGAAAGCGTGTTTGCATCTTTTGTTGCTCAATGTGGTAACGTACCAGAAAACAAGCAGCGTAGTATAGCCCGCACCCATGACAATACTTGCTATCTCCTTGGTCTTGGTATAAATGAGTCCATGTACAACCTGGAAAGCAACCAATTCCCTCAACATGGTACCTGCCTCGTGCCAGTATTGTGCAAAGTGATGATCTTCAATATATCGATTGTTTGGAAGAACTTTAGTCCTAGTTGCCACTGGCAGCCAAATACGCATGATTTGGTAGTAATGTGCGAATGACTGCGGAGGACTAAATTCTTTCCAAGCCAAATCCAACATGATGGGAATTTGGTTGAAGGGCATAGCATAGCCCTGCTGTACTCCCTTGCAGCTGGAGTTTTAGGTGGGTTAAAAGCGGCACATTGCCCCATACCTCGGCTGTGGTGGCTGTGGTGTGGTTGTAGTAACCCACAGTTCAGCTACTGGTACACTGACCTGTTGTGGTGGTGGTGGTACTGGCTCCTGTATCATTGGCATCTCCTGCACCTCCTGTGAAGACTGAAAAGCCAGAGTTCTGGCTTGCAAATAAGAAGCCATTAGCTGTTCCTGAGGGATATAGACTCTTTGGTCGATGTTTGAAGTGAGGTCTTCCACTTGAGTCTGGAGTCCGTCTACATCCTCTTGTAACTCTGCTATCCTACTATAGACATTGTCTATAGTAATGTGGCAATGTTCTGCACCTGCAGTCTGAGCTCATTCATCTCGCTTTGGGTGAGCTTCCGTGGGCTTTTGCCCTCTACTGGCCCTGGTGCTAACCAGACCTGCATAAGGCTGTTATCCACCAAGCTGCTTGTGGTTCCCCTGAGAGTTTGCTCTTCTTAGCTTGTACAATTCCAACTGCTGTTGTAAAGCCTCCATGCGCTTCGCCTGTGGCTCAACCAATTGCGCATAGGCAGCAAGTAGATTATTGGCTTCCTTCGAAGCCTTGTTACTGACCGCGATTTCATTTCTATTGGCCACGATGGTTTGTTGCAACTCCACGATGTGGTTTCTCTTGATCAGCTTCCCTCTGCCTGTATTGCTTGAAAGTATCTTCATGGCGACAGATTGTATTCTTCATATCGACAATGAGCTTCATTTGCTCAACATTCTCTTCTTCTGCCTTCGTACATTTTTCCGCTTGACTGTTTATTTCTTTTGTTGATTGGTCAAGCATAGTTGTAAATGTAGCACATTGTATCGCCATCCTGTTATGCACTGTCTGCAACTCCGTATGTAGTGCATTCAGTTCTTGCAACTTGCTTTCATGCTGCACCTGCATTTGGTATAGCTGTTGCTTATGTGCTTCGTGCAACTGGTCTTGCGCGAGGTTGCCTCAATCAATTGTTGCTTGGCCAACTGCAAAGCCATTTCTGTATTGCCCAAGTCCTGCTTCATCTTGAGAGTGACCTCTTCATCGACCTTGTTTGCACACTCAGTGGCAAGTCGAGCCTCAAACTCCTTCCTGAGTTCCTCTTTCAAGGCTGTCAATTGGGTAATTGGAACATGGGATTTGACATAAGTCCCCAACAAATTAAGTGTCCTGCCTATGGAACTCATCAGCATTGCCTGTTGAGGGTCATCATGGTGAGGTTGCTGCTGTTCCTCCCGATCTTCAACAGTATGATGTCTCACTAACCATTCAGGCCATTGTCCCACCGGATTTTCTTCCTGAACTACTTCATCTGACTGGTGTTACAGTGTCATGACCTTCCGCCTGTGGTACCTCCAACACAGGTGTGTGATTATATGCACCTCAGGATTTCCCTTGGGCAACTGTTGCACCTCTGGATTTCTGTCTCCTTGACCAGACCAGAATATTCATAGAGAAGGTCCCCTTTCTCATTTCTGCCACTATCTGCTCTGTAGTTGGAATCTCTATCCCTTCACTTTCCAAATCAATTATTTCGGGTTGAGCTGCATGGATAACTTGTGACCTTGTGACAAGTCGTTCAAGTGGCTGTGTTGGTTGTGATGCAGAAGTAAGTACTTCCTCCTCCCTCTCTGAAGGTCCTGCTTCCAGTAATAACATTCTTTTGTGCTGCTGTGCCCCTTCCTGGTCATGAGCTTGGGAAACATTATCATGCGGAATCCGTGAAGCCAGTGGATCCGCCACTACAGTCTTTCCCCTTCTCTGCCTCTTAGTCTCGGGTTGTGCTGCTAGTCCACCCTCACTGTGTGAAGAGCCTTGCTCTTCCATTGCAGTTGTTTCTGGCTCAAACACTCCCATTTCCTTCCTTTCTTGTGCATTAAGTATGCCAGAATTAAGGATTATTTGAGCAATGATTGGGCCAGACACTATGATAGGAGACTTTGCGGTAGTACCTTGTAATCTTTTCATCTCCTCTACTAGTGCGTTGTACATTATGTCCGCCCATTGTACTCTTGTCCCTTCAGCCTTTGAGTATTTCCTCCGTGAAGGATCTGCTCAAATATTGTTGGTTCTGTTTCAGGGCAAACAGAACGTTCAATACCTGGCCTATCTCTTTAACCCTGGGTACACAGCTTTGGTACAAGCATAACCCTGAGTTTTAAAGAAACTCCCTTCTTGGAATAAGTCCCCTATTTGCAGTCTTGCCCTGTGTTCCCCCACATGCACCTGACCTGCTGGCAATCGAAACAATTGCTGGAGGTATAGGGGAGTAAGCATTAATTCAACTCCTTCACCGTTGTTGTTCCTGTCCTTGGCTCAAAGTTCTGCAAAAATTGTAACATGTACTGTCTATGGTGTAGTGTCCAATCTAGGCTTTGCAATCCTTCCAATCTCAGCTCCTCCAGTATCTTTATCGCCTGTGGGGTAGCCATCGTTTGTTTCTGCAGAATTGTGGTGCTCTTCACCCTGATTTCCTCCATTCCTCTCACTCTCTTCATCTTAGACTCACAGAACTGCTTTGGCGTGTAACAACTGCAGGAATGCCTGTAGTGCACAAAGCATAAACGTATGGTTGCCGCAGAAAGCTATGGGTAATCTCTTGTAAGCCTGCGGGGCTTGCAAGCATTGCTCAAGAGAAAAGCTCTGCTCTGTCGTTCGTGTCTATGCCACTGCGTAAGTATATTGCGAGCGTATAGTCTGTTAGTTCCTCCATAGTTTCAAGTTATAGCATTATGGCCTGTCCTGTCGAGACGCCCGTTACTCAGAACGACGCCGCCTCTTGCGCTCAATTTCCCTCCATTTTCTTGATCATTTCTCTGGTTTTCTATTGGCTGTATCTGCTGTGACTGGATTTTAATTTTATCTTCTTTAGTGGACTTTCCCTGTTGGATAGTCCACTAGGATCACACATGCGACATGAATTCGGCTTTTCTGTACTTGCCGTTCGTTCCGTTTCCCTTTTTCCGTATTCATTAATGGGCCCGCCTTTCATCCCATTTGACGGCCGTTTTTTCCTCTTTCTTTTGACACCTGTCCTTGCACTTCATTCTTGCTGTGTGTCGCACCCTGACCTCCACGTGTCTATTTTTAAAGTAATTTCCGTTTCCTCTTCCGTCATCCATTTTCCTGAAGTTATATGTGTCCACTTGTCCACTGATTCTATGGATGTGTAACTTTAGTAGGCTGTGTTGAGCTGTGACAGGCTGTGTCATACTGTGTTACCCTGTGATAGGCTGTGATGCACTGTGGTAAGCTGTGATGCATGTGCTGTGACACGCTTGGTAGGTTGTTATAGGCTGTGTTGCGCCGTGCTGGGATGTGTTGTGTTGTGATAGGCTGTGTTGCGCCTTGCTGGGCTGTGGTGGCTGTGTCACGTCGTGATGGGCTGTGGTTGGCTGTGTTGTGCGCTTGCTGGGCTGGGGTTGGCTGTGTCACGTCGTGATGGGCTGTGATAGGCTGTGTGTTGCGCCTTGGAGGGCTGTGATAGGCTGTGTCACGTTTGTTTTGCCCACCCTGGTCGTATATGCTGGGCCTAGCAACAAGTGTTCCATACTCCGTTCGTAACACTGGTGCAGCCCGTGACTGCTCTTGCGGTTCAACATGCAAATCATGCTGCAGGGGTTTGTCATGGATACCACTGTAACCTTCAACTTATTTGCATTGACTCTTCCCAGCATTTCTTTGTTAATGGTGTTAACATGGCGGTGTTGTTATCATACATCTTTTGTATGACATAAGGTCCTTTCCACGGTGATTTAAGCTTAGAAGCTTGAATCTTTCCTTTCTTCTGCAACCATAGAACCAAATCCCCCGTCTTAAAAGTCTTTAACTTGCCTTCATCAAACTGTTCCTTTCGCTTCATCTGAATTCTGGTCATATTATCAGCTGCATCAGCACGTACTTCTTCCACATGGTATAATTCATGTTTCCTGACCTTGATGGAGTCTTGCAATTCCATTCTTTTCCCCACTCCGTTCTCATGGTAGGTAACAGGAATTCCACTGGAAGTAAGGCTTCCATACCATAAACTAATTGGAATGGTGTATACTTAGTGGTGACTTTATATGAAGTCCTGTATGACCATAAAGCTGTCAGCAGCTTTGTATCCCAATCCGTTCTGTTTGCATTGACTATCTTAGCCAAGATAGTACATAGTATTTGGTTGGTAGCCTCTGCCTGTCATTACCCTGTGGGTAATATGTTGTACTCTTTCTATGCACAATCATAAACTCTTTAGTCAATAACTCAATGGTCTCATTCATGAAGTGACTTCCTTGATCACTGATAAATTCTAAGGGACATCCAAATCGTGTAAGTATGTTCTCGTACAGGAACCTTGCTGTGGACTTGGCTGTGTTGTCCCTCAAAGCTTTAGCTTCCACCCACTTTGTAGTATAATCAGTGGCTGGCTGTAATTATGTACCTGTTTCGTGTATTCTTGGATGGTGGATTAATTGGTCCAACAAAGTCTAGTCCCCATTTCTGAAATGGTTCCGTAGGCATTGTAGGATGCAAGGCCATTCTTCCAGATCTCTGCAAAAGGTCCTAGCCTCTGACATTCATCACACTTCTGACAATACTCATGTACATCTTTGAACAAAGTAGGCCACCAGTATCCTGCGAGTAGTATCTTTCTACTGGTAGTCTCTTCTCCAAAATGACCTCCAGCCACTCCTTTATGAACTTCCTCCAAGACTTTATTTACTTCATGGTGGTACAAGCATCGTTTTAGTACTCCATCAGGTCCTAACTTATACATCTGCTTCCTACCATAGTATAAGGTAAAGCTCTGATAGCAATTCTCTTCCTCTGCTCCTTACCATAACTAGGTGGGCACTGACCATGAGCAAGGTAGTATCTGATTGGCCACTGCCAATCTAACCATTCATCTGCACTTCCTTGCACCTCCATTACAAATAAACTCGCATCAGGTAACTGATCGTCCACTCCTGTGGCGGCCTCTCCTGTTGTTAGTCGTGACAAATGATCTGCCACAAGATGCAAACGGCCAGGCTTGTAAATAACCTCGAACTCAAACTCATGCAAGATTATTAACCACCTCGCTATCCTTCCACTTATCAAAGTTTGTTCACCAGATATATCAGAGCCTGGTGATCCACATAAAACATAAACTTTCTTCCCAATAGGTAATGCCTGAATTTCTTGACTGCATAATCATTGCCAATGCTTCTCTTTCCGTTGTACTATAGTTCCTCTCAGCACTGTTCATCAATCGGCTAGCATAGTACACAGGTGAATCTATATTCCCTGTAACATTCTGGGCTAACACCGCACCCAACGCTTCTCCTGATGCATCGCAGTGAAATGAAATACTACATGCCAGTGAGGGTTAATCAGCACAGGTGTAGTTGTTACTGACAGTGTAAGTTCCTCAACGCCTGTTGACATTCAGCTGTCCAGGCAAACACTGCATCTTTCTTCAGAAGCTTGCTCAATGGTGCTGCTATTTGTGCATACCTTTTGACAAATCTTCTGTAATAACTGGTTTGCCCAAGGAATCTCCTTAAACTCTTAACATTCACTGGTGGTGGAGAGACTTTAATGGACTCTGTCTTCCTGGGATCCACAAGAAGTCCCTTCTTACACACAATGTGTCCCAGAAGCACCCCTGAGTTCACACAGAAAGTACACTTCTCTGGATTCAAGCCCAGACCTCTCATCCTGCATCTGGCCAGGCATAACTCCAATTTATGCAAGTGCTCATCTTAGAGCTTACGACACACTGAAATCATCCAAAAACACCTGCATGAAATCATCCAGATACTCATGAAAAGATTCACTTATCACTCTCTGAAAGGTCGCTGGTGCATTACAAAGTCCAAAGGGCATGACTTTGTATGCATAAGCCCCCAGTCTGTGATGAAAGCTGTTTTCCCTTGGTCTTCTTCTGCCACTTGCACTTGATTATAACCACTGAAGCCATCCATGAATGAGTACATCTCATGGCCTGCCACAGTGTCTAATACTGCTTCTGTGAATGGCAAAGGGAAAGGAAGGATCTTCTTCGTACAAGCATTCAGCTTCTTATAGTTCACACATACTCTTAGCTTGCCATTCTTCTTTGGAACTATAACAATGGGTGACAACCAAGTTGTATACTCTGGGGGTATAAACTTAGCCTCAGCCAACTTCTTTATCTCTCTCCAACCTTTGTGCGTAGTTGGGATTCATTCTATACCTCGTCTGCTTGATTGGTACTGACCTTGTTTCCAGTTCAATCTTATGCTGACAGACTTCAGGTGGTATCCCTTTTAGATCCTCATAGCTCCAAGCAAATACATCTCTGTATTTGATGAACAAGCTTTTAGCTTCTTCGAAGAATTCCGGCTCCAAATCAGCTCCTACTTTCACCATTCTCGGTTCCTCCTGAGTTCCCACATTTACTTCTCTCACCTGCTCATCAGCTGTGATTGTCCAACCAGTCACACTTCATCCTTTAAGCTCACAGTGGCTGGTTCTTCTAGGATTTCTATCTCTCCTCCTTTTCTTCATAGAAAATGTGGTGGGTAACAGTTGGTTTCCTCTTCAATTAGTGTTGCCGACACTACACCACAGCAGATACCTCTTAAACAACTTAGGCTTTCCAGCCGCATCTCCGCAACCTGCTCCCATTCTGGGTGTGCAGCAAATAGGGTAGCTTCCTGCTCCTCATCCAGTCCTCCTCTCCAGTCATACTCTCTGACTCCTCGAGGTCTTCTTGTAGCAGGTAATCTACTAGATTTCTTTGTGGTAATTTGTATCTCGTGCATCCCATTATGCACAGTTAGTAACTGAGAATTCCAGTCATGGAATACCCTGGCCTGTTTCAGCCACGGACGTCCCAATAATAAGGAGTAAGCCTCCATGACTTCATCCATTTTTAATACAGTTACTGTGATCATAAAGATCATTTTCTATATCTGTATCTTAACTCCTCTTATTAATCCCAATGGCTGTACACTTCTTTGATCTGCCATTGTTACTGTAAATGGGGCTGGTTTCATGTTACTTAGACCAAGCTTCTTCCTTAATTGGTCTGTCATGA
Organism: Takakia lepidozioides; assembly: GCA_030704615.1. NCBI lineage: Eukaryota > Viridiplantae > Streptophyta > Takakiopsida > Takakiales > Takakiaceae > Takakia > Takakia lepidozioides. The sequence continues at coordinate 9,778,268 of CM060733.1, forward strand.
TATTTACTCCAGAACCACTATCTATCAGTACATCAGTTAGTTCTGTGCTTCCAATTCTCAATGGATTACTGGCATAGAATCATCAAAGTCCATGACTGGTTCTCGCCCTTCCGGCTTCACATTATAACTGGTCACCTTGCTGTTCAGGTCTGTGTTTCCTGTCTCTTGGGCAATTCGATTGATTGCCTGATACAGCCTGTGCCTACAATAAGGTGCCACAAGCTAATAGCTGTCCAATGGTAATTTCTGCTTTGGTCTGACATATTACTGCAGCCAAAGTCTCTTCATTACTTTGCATGTTTGCATCTTCTTTTTCCTTTCTTCCTCACTCCCTTCTTTTTCTCCATCCGAATCAGAGGAATCTGCCACAGGAATATCAGTACTCTTTTGCATTTCCCTTATAGTATCTGCCACTTCCTTGTGCAGTTCCTTCTTATCTTTCCAAGTCTCTTCATCTTCAGGCATATCATTGCCACTTCCATTCTCATCTTCTTCCTCTTCTACTGGAGGTATTAGTTTGGCTTTACTTCTTGTTACTATCATTGTACTTACTTCTGGTACAACACATGGCCTAACCATGTGAGCTGCCACCACTGGGCCCTCATTCACAGGAGCTCTCATCTCATTCTGGTGTCTTATCCAGAATGAACAGGCTGCTTGCGATGTCCTGGCTGATTACAATAGTAACATAGCTCTTCACCATTGGGTCCTCGCCCTTGGTCTGTTCTTGGATTATTTCTATAATCCTGATTCCCGGGCTGGTAATTCCCCTTGGATTACCCTGATAGTTGCCTCTGGAATTTCCTTGGTAATTCCCCCTTGAATTACCTCTCCTTCCATGCCATTGTTATAACCACCAGACCTACCATAGTGGTCCTGATCATTGTTCTTCTTGGCTGGGGCTGCACCTGATGCACCCTTACTTGCCTAGGTTCTCTTGCAGCTGTCCTTCTGTTGTAGTAACAATTCTCAGTAGAATGGTTATCCATTTTACAGATAGTACAGTGTTTCTCCTTCATGTGGCATTCTGTGGTGGTATGGCCTTCATTCTGGCACTTTGCACACCATACACCCTTCCTCCAATGTGTGTTGCAGCCTGTGGCATACTTCTTCAAGATTTCTTCCAATTTTTTTTCATAGTTATCCCTCTTCAACTTTCATTTCTCTTACTCTTTCTTTTAGTTCTTGCTCTTCTTCTTCATCTGACTCATCCTCAGAGTCCTCATCTTCTTTTTTTCTCTCCTGAGCATTCCCAATTGCTCAATTCTGTTCGCAGTTTCAAATGCCTCCTCCACTGTATTATGGGGTAACGTATCCACTTCTTTTGCAACTCTGGTCTTAATCCACTCACAAACCAAGTCTTCTGTAAACCGGGCGCTGGTACTGCAGCCAGCTTTTTCATCATCAATTCCATCTTCTCCATATACTCTTCAACAGTTTCATGCTTCTTCTGCTTCTGCTTCAGCTGTTGTAACTTCCATACACTTCATCCTCAGTTTTACTTGTCCTGAACCTATTTCGAAATGATGTATTCAAGCCATTCCAGGTTAGGAAATGATTATCAGAAATCTTGCATACCATTCACTTGCTTTCTTGATAAGTGAACAAGGAAACAGTCTCATCTTGGCATCATCGCCATTCTCATTGTTCACTATACACATGTGCTCAAATGGGTAATGTGTACATCGGGATCCCCTTTTCCTGAATATATTGGAAAGGGTGGTTTTGCCCGTGTTGGTTGTAACGCCATCTGTGGCCCTACCTTCTGCCCACTGACAGGTGTGGCACCCTTGCTGGTGCTGGTCCTTCTGGACCTGTTGTTTTTGTGGTGGATCTTCCACCAAGTGGTGGCCCTTGAGCACTCCTTGCTTCTGGTCCCACGATATTCACAGTATTCCCAGCTTCAGTTGCACTACTTCCCACACTCCCTGTCCCCCCAGAGCCAGATCCAGGCAGCCCGCCTGATCCCCCTGAGCCGACACCTTCGTTGGCCTGTGATCCAAATGCTCCACTTGATCCAGGTCCAACGGGTTGGGATGTCCTGGTTGTAGTCTCAACCTCAGCTGTTGGGTCTACTTCTTCATATTCTTCCTCTTCTAATTTCTTCTCTCTGTTTTCATCCTCCAAGTTCTGCCCTTGGGTTTCTTCTTCACTCATGTAACTCAACTGTAATGGTGTTGGAGAGTCTGAACTCTCCGTTGGCTCTGCCACATCCTCTTCTCCTTCTTCATCTTCTGCTTCAGAAACTGGAGTTCCTGCTTTTGGTGTTCCACGCCAACTCTTATCAAAGATTTCTGTCAAGTCTTTTATCCAAGGATGTACCTCAGATCTTTCACCTCGTGATTGATCTTCTTCCTGTACCAATTCCCTTATCTTTCTTGCAACGAAACAGAAGGAGTGGCATCCAACTCTAGTTCTTCCGGTATAGGTGATGCACTTTTTGATCTTGATGGTGTGAGAGGTCCAGATGATTCCCCTATGTCTATTCCTCTCTCCCAAAGATATGGATAATTAGCTTTCAGATAGCTTTCTCTTTTGATGAATATCTCTGTCGTCTAGCTTCTCTTTCATCACTCATGTCCCATGTCTTTCATTTTTTAATGTGGCAATAACCAAAACTCTCTTCTGTAATATCTCTCGTATATGCCTGGGTTTCTTTCAAGCTTCAATGCACCCTTGGCTATACTTGAAGTCTCCGTTACCATATAACCATATGGCAAACAAGTCTGAAAAGCTGTTCTTGTGTGAGTTTGATCCACAAAATATCCTTTGGAATCCAATTCTTTACCAGTACAAGCTCTTCATGCATATGAGTATAAACATTCACCTTTCTTTCTTCCCAGCCTTCAAACTCTACTCGTTTAATGGATAGCAACGCTATCACATAAACTAATGTTGGTAACCAACGTGCTCTTCCTCTACAGGCTACCTGATAAATCTTTATCACTCCTTTCTCCAGACCCCATTCTGGATCAGCATCATGCACTCGTTTAAGAATATTTTCTTTACATCCGTCTGGCAATTCCAAGAACCTTTGAAAGAATTGTTTGGACAATCTTTCTTCCCTCGTTCCACAGGGAATTTGATTCACTTCAAATTCTTTAATGGTCCAACCACCATGATCCCACCAGATGCCTGTTACATCTGGTTGTTCATGTCCCAGGTCCCCAGTATGGTCGCCAAATGTCGCGCGGCTTTTACTCACCCATCCCTTCGCTATCCGAGGCGGAAACTCCAAGATAGAAGAGTTGGAAATCTCTAAGTACTCAGCCCGCGCAGAACAATCAGTCATGACCTACAGCTAGTGTATCATGGGGGTGTTTCCTATTTGTTTCCCTTTCCGCATTCATCTTAGCTACCTTACCATTGATAATTAAGTATTAGTTTACTTCATCAATCTATCGGTTCTTCACTCATCCATTCAATCCACAGCTTCACTCAGATCTCTCTACACAGTGTGATTGTATCGTGTAAGTATCAGATTATGATTTATCAGGTATCAGGCCGAAGCCATTATGTCTCTAATCTGCTCTACAATATCACTACCGCTTTGTATATATCAAGCATCTACTAATCCTCTTTCCTCCTTCACCGTGCTCTCCATCTTTTGCCTCCGATCTCCGCTCCAGCCTCACTCAGAAGTCCTCCTCCGAATAATGATCCCCTTCATTCCCCGTTTCTCCCTTTATCCTCCTATCCGCGGTTCTAACCGTTTCCCTCTCTAACCGTCGTCTGTGAACTAACATGTTCCCTTCACAGGTGTTGTTCCCCACAGTCGTTCCTGTCCTACTCTTCGTTCCCTATTATCGTGACAGCTGTGTCAAGCGGTGACTGGCTGTGTTTGGCTGTGTCGGGCTGTGACGGGCTGTGACTAGCTGTGTGGCTGTGCCGGGCTGTGACTGGCTGTGTGGGATGTGTCTGCTGCTGTGACGACTGTGACGGGCTGTGTGGGCTGTGTCTGCTGTGACGACTGTGACGGGCTGTGTTGGCTGTGTGGGCTGTGACGATGTGAAGGCTGTGTGGGCTGTGTGGGCTGTGTGGGCTGTGACGACTGTGACGGGCTGTGTGGGCTGTGTGGGCTGTGACGACTGTGACGGGCTATGTCGGCTGTGACGACTGTGTAACCCCCCTCTACAGTGCGCTGCTGTCACCCCTAAGGCTCCTGTTGGTCTCAGTCTGTGCAAAATTAAGGGTACCCTACAGATCCCGTATAAGTGTCTAAGTCCCCTACAGTCCTCTAACAGTAGTCATCTATTTGGACGACATTTTGATATTTTCGAAGAGTGAAGAAGAACATGGTCGCCATGTACGCCTTGTCCTTGATAAATTGAGGGAAAAAAAACTATATGTCAAGTTGGAAAAATGTCTTTTCCACCAATCTGAAGTCGAATTTTTGGGCTACATTATTTCCGACAAATGAGTCTTTATGGATCAAAAGAAAATACAAACCATCATCGAGTGGATTAAACCAACTTCGGTTCGAGATGTACAATGGTTTTTAGAATTTGCAAATTTCCATAGAATCTTCATCAAGGACTACTCCAATATTGCTGCACCATTGACACGACTCACATGGAAGGACAAATTTGTATGGGACGAGAAGGCTGACCAAGCATTTGAAAGGCTGAAGTAGGCATTTACAACGGCTCCAATACTGGTACATGCAGACCCATCTAAACCATTTTTTTTGGAAGCAAATGCATCGGGCTTTGTACTTGGCGCAGTACTATCTCAATATGGTACAAATGGCCGACTTCACCCTGTTGGTTTTCGTTCTCGCAAATTTTTCGCGGCGGAGATCAATTATGAAATCCATGACAAATAACTTCTAGCGATTATCGGTGTTTGTGAAGAGTGACGTCATCTATTGGAGAGAGCTCAACATCAGGTCACTGTCTATACTGATAACAAAAACCTCGAGTATTTTATGAGTGCTCGTATTTTGAATCGACGTCAAGCGAGATGAAGTATGTTACTAGCAAGATTTGATTTTGTTATTATATACCGTCCCGGATATTTTCAAGGAAAATCAAATGCTCTTTCTCGACGATCGTATCTTGCGCCAAAGGAAGAGGATGCAGCTTTTGACCAACAAAAATCCATCATCTTGAAACCAGCAAATCTCCAATTGAATATGTTATCCATGTCCACCTATGACGATGCAGAGATCATAAAGGAGATTCAGGAAGTACTGAAGAGCGACCATTTTGTTACGACACTACAAAGTCAACTAAATCGACCTCGAGACAACCCACATGTTACAAACGACTTCGAATTCAAAGATGGTTTACTTTATTTCAAGGGACTTTTCTATGTACCTCCAGGACCTACACGACTTCAAATTCTTCAAACATGTCATGATCTTCTGGCTGCAGGACATTTCGGCTTCAACAAAACAATGGAATTGATATCTAGGGATTATTGGCGGCCGTAGATGTGGAAACTAGTGAAAAAATTTATAAAATCTTGCGATACGTATGTTAGAGCGAAGGGAGCACGACATCGACCTTACGACCTTCTTCAACCATTACCCATTCCCAAGGGTCCATGGTCGTCCGTGTCTATGGACTTTATTATGGACCTTCCAATTTCCAAGACCATCGATTCAATCCTTGTTATTGTAGATCGTTTTACGAAGATGACACATTTCATTTCATGTAATAAGACGGTTACCGGCGAGGAAACTGCAAGACTCTTCCTCAATAATATCTAATGCATTCATGGACTCCCGAAGGACATCGTATCTGATCGAGGACCATAGTTCATATCAAATTTCTGGAGGGGATTATTTCACATATTGGATACTAAGATCAACCTCTCTACAGCTAATCATCCACAAACTTATGGTCAAACCGAACGTGTAAATCAGATTTTGGAGCAGTATCTTCACTGTACGATAAATTATCACCAAGATAATTGGACGGACCTTCTGTCATTGGCTGAGTTTGCCTACAACAACACTATACATTATTCGACCAAGCAAACTCCATTTTTCTCCAATTATGGTCATCATCCTCGAGCTGTATAAAGCTTTGCTACTCATCTTGCTACGATTCACAAGGAGCTTACATCCCACCTCGCAAAAGCTCAAAAACAATACAAAGAGCATGAAGATCAACGTCGCCAACTCCAACCCCAGTTCAAGGTCGGAGGTCTTCGACAGGACATACAAACCTCGCGACCATCAAGGAAGTTGGATTATTAATGCCTGGGCCCATTCAAAATTATTCGACAAATAAATCCGGTCAGTTTTCGGCTTGAACTCCCACGAAGTATGCGCATCCATCCAGTCTGTTATGTTTCATTATTGGAGTTGTATCATCCATCGAATATTCCAGGGAGAGTTTTCGTACCACCTCCACCAATCGAAGTCAATCAAGAAATTGAGTATGAAGTCGACGAAGTCCTAGCCAATGCCTCTGACAAAGTCCAAGAGTTTCATCAACGATATCCAGCTAAGCCCCGAGCTACACGTCAATAAGACGTCACAACGATGATGTCAGCCAAGTTAGCTTCAAGGTGAAGACTCAACATTCAATGTACATGATACATGCTAAGGAGGGAGGAGCACCACACATCAGTATATATAACTACACTTCCAACACTCTTGCATCTTGTATTGGCAGCACGGAGTCACATGAACCAGATACATTGGAGTTGTCGCTTAGCCAACTACCAGATCAGCCGTTCCGACTCCCACGACCTTCAACATCACGCCGACGCTCTCGAGACGATGGGCCCACCAATGTAACGCGTACTTCCTCGTCTGGACCCCGTACTACGGCAAGTGGAGCCTACTCGAAGTCTGATAATTCTGTTGGAGGTTGAGGCTTCGGACCCAGAGGGCAACGAAATCATGTTTGAAGGCAGCTTCGAAAATCAGAATGCTCAAATCACTGCGTGGTCCCAAGTTCAAGGTGTTGGACACTATCGATGGTTGTAGGGACCTATAAATCATTTGAGTCAAGAACGAAGAGCTGAATACTTGGTAAGTACCATTCGCCGGATTTTGGATTTTCTCCAACTCTAAGCAAGTCCAAGATTTTACCGTTCCTCGAGGAACTCGACGCTAGAAGAGGGGTGATGTCACGGACATAGCCCAGAGGAACTTATCAGGAGCAAATACCAGAAGTTACATAGTTACCATATTTCGCAGCAAAAAAGATTGTGGGGGGATTGGAAAAAAAAGACCGGAAGTTATCATGACTTACCATAATTTACCATGATTTACCATGATTTATCATTAGTTACCAAGTTAGCAGGAGTTTACCAAATTATCAAGAGTAACTTGGGAAACTGCTCTGGAAGCTTCCTTTGGAGGAAACTTCTCCATCAAGATACCCATTTGTTTAAGGAAGCTTATCCATCAAGAAACCTTTGTTTAATCTTTGAAAACTTCTCCATTAATAAACCTCTATAGGGAAAGCTTCTTAGGGAAGCTTCTTAGTAGCCAGTATATATAGGAGGCGAGACTTGACACTCTTCAGTCTCGCCAACACAAGTTCAAGCTACTCTTGTTTCTAGTCTCAATACTCCAGTCCAGTTTTCAATATCTAGTACTCTAATCCAGTTTCCAGCATTCCGTATCTTGTATTATTGTCTATTGTTATAAAGATAATCTTGATTCATGTATACCCATCATGCATTCGGCCACGCCGACCTTGACTTCTTGTCTAGTCTGGTACCTCTAGTTTGATCTCTTGTTTGTGTTTAGTCATGCTCTCGTCCTTGACAATAAGCCTCTCTTAGCGTCCTTAGATTTGAATGTCATAGCGCTTCACTTCCCCAAAAACCACTCGTAGAGTCCGGAGAAAGAAGAGGTAATCTCGCTTATCCACGTATGTCGACAAAGATTCATCGATAATATTCTTTTGGGTTGAAATTTGAAGGTTAAGAACCTCGTCAATCACCTGTGGGCAATCCATGACTATCCTGTCCCACAAGAAATGAGGGCATTTTCAGACGACCCCTCTGCCCGCCAAGGACAGTCAAAGACCAATCCCAATATGTTTTCCCACCTTGGGTATTCTTTGGTTAGAACACTGAAAGAAATCACTAAAAGCCGAGCAAAGGCATAGTACAAGCACATAATTTGTGTCTGCAAATCTGTCCTCAGTAGATTCTTGAGTTCCATTAAATCCAAACTTTCTGGTATACGATCGACGGATTCGATTAACTTCTCGAAAACATTGACTATTGGGTCTTGAGGTGCAGACCTAACAATGAAGCAACAAAAGAAATACTTTTAGATTTGTTTTTGGTAATATAACCCTAAATCCTATACCAAGCGGTTGCGTCGTACTCATCCAAACAGAAATCCCTTTAGTGGAAACGGAAATTTGATGAAATAACAGTGGTATTTTGGAATAAATTAACGCAAAGGGAACACAATGGTTGGGAGCTTGAGACGATGGGATATGACTGCTCCTTCAAAATCCTTAATACACGAAACAAGCTTTTCATTGGCATTTGAGGTCATAATCAAACAATGACTCTGAAGTCATGGATTATAAAAACTTTTGAAGCCACAAGTTTCTATATTTCGTTTTGGATTCTAACTAGATATGCTAATAGATTCGAACTTTGTTGAAGATGAAAGCATGAGACTTACCTTTATATTCTATGATTCTTCTGTAAGTATTAACCAACAATCTCGATGAATACTAATGATGGATATAACCATACATGTTTCGATATTGTTGTTTTGTTAGAACTTCAATTGATTGGTCTTTCAAATTCCAAAATAGATTCGGAACATCAACAGTTTATATCTTATAGTCAATAAAGTATAGGCACAAAGTGAAATTTGAAATGGTTTATGTTGAATTTTACACACTTCATTCTCCATAAACAGATCAGATCTCTTTTTTGTATGACTTATGGATTTTTGTATCATTTTGAAAGTTCTCATTATGAAGTAGATATTAACTCCAAGTGACACAAGGAAAATATGTGAGGTTCACATCTTTTGCACAAGGCGATATTTAAGGCTTTTCCTAAGAAAAACATCGGCCATTGTGGGAAAGTAGGATTCTTATGCATGCGCTATGGAAAGCTCCATAGATCACCAGAACCAGGGAATGTTGTAATTATGTGAAGAAATTAAAAAGTGCCTACAAGGAAATCGGTAGGTTTATACAGGAAAACGTGGAGACTATTCTAGAGGCCGAGTATTTCAGGCCTCTACATTCACATGAATTGCACGATGAGGTCAACTCAAAGATTTTCTAAGTTCTTGATGCTTAACCTTGCTGATTGACAAACATGACCATTTAAAAGGTCTATCCATCTTATTCTACCTTCCACCTTTGGAAGTCCTCACGCCTATGAAGCCTCAAAGCGATCGTGAAGTATATGCTCATCTCCTCTCAAGAACCGACTTTTCACAACAAAGGGGCAAGCAAGAAGAGACGATCGATGTGCGAGAGGAGGATCAACGCAGGAATCTGACACAAAAGAGCTCTAATCCACTGCCTATTCACAAATTTCACATATACAGTAACACCCGAGTACACCGTCCATGACCTGGAGTGCAGCTACGGCGTGAGCCTAGCCACGTGAGCCCAGGAGCTCGGCTCACGCTTTGCCCTCTAAGCGTGAGCCCAGGGGTTTAGTGGAGGAAGAAGCAGGCCCCCATACCCGAGTCCTCTGTTTAGAGAGGGTCCTATTGTCGTGGAAAGCAGTAGTTATAGCGCTTGAAAAAAGAGGTATAGAAAGAATGGAATGGTCATTGTGAAACTTACCGAGGTTTTCTTATTGAAGAAGAGGTGAACAAAAAAAGGCTGGGTGAGTCATCATGAATCTTACTTAGGGATTCTTGCATGAACAAGAGGCAAGAAAGTTTGGATGCTCATTGTCAAGCTATCTGACGTTTCCAGTATTTCATCCATGGTGGATGGATGATGGATGGATGAAATATTGAAGGAGAGGCTAAAAATAATGAGGATGGGCAAGAACAGGCCCCAAAATATGACCCCTCATTGTGAAACAAACAATGGTTTTTGTTAATATAGATGAGGTGAAAATTAAACAGATGGTCATCTTCAAGCTTATTTAGGCTTTGTGTTTGTGAAGAGTGTGTAACAAAATGAGCGGTTTATTGTGGAACTTGTTTAGGTTTGTGTTATTGAAGATGAGGTGAAAAAAAATACATGGTCATTGTGATTGCTTATTTAGGGTGTCTTGTGAAGAAGATAGGTAAAAAAAAAACATTGAGCTATCCTTGTGAAACTTGTTTAGGATTTTGTTATTGAAGAAGAGGTGAAAAAAAAATCAGATGGTCATCATGAATGCTTATATAGGGTTTGTTTGTGAAGAAGAGGTGAAAAAGAAAGTTAAACTCTATCATTGTCAAACTTGTTCAGGTTTCTGTTATTGAAGAAGAGGTGAAAAAAAGAAATCAGATGGCCATTATGAATGTTTATTAGGTTTGTTTCTGAAGAAGAGGTGAAAAAATTGAGCTCTCATTCTCAAACTTGTTAAGGTTTCTGTTATTGAAGAAGAGGTGAAAAAAAATATTAGATGGTCATCATGAATGCTTATTAGGTTTGTTTGTGAAGAAGAGGTGAAAAAAAAAGTTGAGCTCTATCATTGTCAAACTTGTTCAGGTTTCTGTTATTGAAGAAGAGGTGAAAAAAAAAACCAGATGGTCATCATGAATGCTTATTTAGGAAATAAATTAGGGATTGTTTGTGAAGAAGAGGGTGAAAAAAAACTTGAGCTCTACCATTGTCAAACTTCTTCAGGTTTCTGTTATTGAAGAAGAGGTGAAAAAAACCCAGATGGTCATCATGAATGCTTATTTAGGGTTTGTTTGTGAAGAAGAGGTGAAAAAAATTGAGCTCTATCATTGTCAATCTTGTTCAGGTTTCTGTTGATGAAAAAGAGGTGAAAAAAAAATCAGATGGTCATCATGAATAAATTAGGGATTGTTTGTGAAGAAGAGGTGAAAAAAAACTTGAGCTCTATCATTGTCAAATTTCTTCAGGTTTCTGTTATTGAAGAAGAGGTGAAAAAAAACTAGATGGTCATCATGAATGCTTATTTAGGGTTTGTTTGTGAAGAAGAGGTGAAAAAAAAAGTTGAGCTCTATCATTGTCAAACTTCTTCAGGTTTCTGTTATTGAAGAAGAGGTGAAAAAAAAAATCATATGGTCATCATGAATGTTTATTTAGGGTTTGTTTGTATAGAGGACGTGGAAAACAAATGAGCTGTCATTATGAAACTTGTTCAGGTGACTGTTATTCAAGAAGAAGTGGAAAAAAAAACAGATGGTCATCATGAAGCTCGTTTACGCAATGCTTCTGTATAGGCCGTGAAAAAATAAAATGAGCTTTCATACTGACACTTGTCCATGTTTGGCAGGCCCTCGAACAAAAAAAAAAATTATTTATTTATTTAATTTTTGGCCCGGGGCAATATTGGGGGTGGGGACAGAAGCGGTGTGCGTTGACACACTCAATTTTAAAGGCTCGTTAACCAAACCAGATGAAAAAATAAACTACCTTTCATAACGAGACATCGCCTGCTTGTCCAGATTTAAGAACTGTGTATACATGTTCTACAAACAAGGCAGCCCTTTCCGACATTGCAAAAAATTGCAACATATGCAACACTACTCGATATTGCCAATGTCTCGCTGCAAAAGTGTCCGTACCTCACCAGGACCTAGTGTTGCCTGGTGAATGATTTGGTTTCATTTGGGATCACAATACATCCTGCGCAAAAAGATGTAGTAAAGATGCTTGCATGGAACCCATTTCCCTCTCTTTCTTAGAGCTTCCTCACGCATGCACAAGAACTCGGGATAGGTACACCCCGAAAAATTTCCCACCGTCACCTGATAGGCCCTGTCGTGCAAAACAGACCCAGATGTGACCAAAGTATAACCCGTCCATACCTAGGTGAAGGTACTTCCATAGTTCCTGTTACCCGAGCCTGAAGTAGTCTGGCCGATTCCACCTTCGCATCGTGATCAGGCCCCGAAGCCACCCGATGCACTGTTTTGCCATTCCTTCTCGTGGGATGCGAAGTATCGTCTGGAAGAGGCACCATAGCAGCAATGCAACCAAGAGTCGACGCCACAGATCGGTGCAGAAGAAAGCCGACGTCCTCCAACTTGCCAATCTCCAGTTCGTCAATGATCATCCTCAAATCATGATAATGAAAAAATTGAGTGTGTTGACGCACACTCAGTTCTCTCGGGGGGGGGGGGGGGGGGGGGGGGGGGCAAAACCCGCCGGGTACCCGGGGTGAAAATCCGGACCCGCACCTGTCGTCGATGATCATCCTGAAATCATGATCATTAAGAAATTGAGTGCGTTGACGCACTCAGTTCTCCCGGGGGTGGGGGAGGAGAGAAAACAAAAAAAATAATATATATATATATATTTGGTTATCATACAATCTGTCACGATGAGATGTCGCCGGGAGCTGGCAAGCTACTTGAAAGCCTCGGGGATGCGGATTATCAAGACCTGGAACTGTGTCAACAGCCTATATCTGACAAAGGGAGATTGCCCAGGGCAGAAGGTGGGTTTCAAATACTTTGTTTTTATGCCTTCTCTGTTGAAGTTCCACTGTACTGACTGTTATGAAGTCATGTTGTTCGCACTGCCTGAATTGAGTGCTTCAACGCACTCAGTTATGGCGGTGCATGAGCAATGACTCTGAACCAGTTCCATCCGGAATGGGTCTGCACTCCCAGCCAAATGTGCTATGAAACATTCCCCACTAACTATGGTCCTCTTCATCGCAGACCCGTCTATTTGAGGCCGTCTGTCTCGTGAGGGTACATCCATTGTCGACTCCCACCACAGTGGTGGAGTTTGAGCTTCATGGGGGAGGATGTTTTATAAACGAGAGGTTCGATCCTGTCATCGACGACATGCACTACAACTATGTCGACTCCAACGTATGTTTGCGAAAGCCAAATGGAACGCCTTGGAGAGGGGCCCGTGAGAAAAGCCCGGCTTTTATCCAAACGATCATTGAGAGTTGTTATCGGCCAGGGGCCCGCACCATAGATCTCACTCTCGGCACAGGTTTATCTTCTTGCCTTTGTCATCGATTTCTTTTCTTCTGCACCTTCTTTACTCAATATTCTAAAACTCAATCTGTCTCTTGCAGACGCTTCTTACCATGTTTGCAAGGCAGGTGGCAGACACTTGTTTGGTATGGGAGGAGATGCAGATATTTTCACTGGCCTCCTCGCCGAGTTGCAAGGGGCGCGTCTACCTCCAATGTCAAGAATGTCACTGCGCAAATTGATATCCTCGATGGAGACGACTAGGACCTGGACAATGACCTTTCATGTGAATAAGTTCATTTTCTGTCTATTTGATCACTGTGTATATGGTCTGTCACGTCCCCTTCTGTTGTCTGATTGTTACCCAAATGGTGCATTTCTGATTGTAGGAATGTGAACGCACTCCCATGGCCCCTGTCTTCCATATACTTGAGGGACTTGTGCTGGAGCCCACCTCCTAATTATGTCCTTCCTGATTACGCGGAAGGCATTGCTTATGTGCAAGCAGCTATGCTTTCTCCCCTACCCTTGCGTTGGAGTTCCAGGAAGACGCTCAGACACCTCCGCGCAAAGGTCTTCATAGATAATAGTGTAGCAGTTTCAGGTGGTAGCAGTACTTCTAGCAGTTCAGCAGATTCAGGTGGTAGCAGTAGCAGTGTTGACACCACCTACGGATGTACTTGAGGGCATTCATTTATGGAACATGAGGGGACACACTCTCCGTTCTCCGTTGCACCACCATTTCTCTTCCCACCATCCGTTGTAATGAGCACGGACTACAATGAAATTCACATCCCTGAATTGAAACATTCTCTCCCCCGTGTCCTGCGAATTTGAAAGTGTTTTCCTTCTAAACATTGCTCTCCAATTCAACCGTGTGCATTCAATAAATGTTTTTCAACAAAGATGAAAATGTGCATAGTCCAGTAGACAGTCATTCGACATATGCCATCACACCAATATTTGGTTGGATGGATGGAGGATGAATGTTTTTGGATGGATGAACCCTGATTGGATGTATACTGTGGATGAATGTTGCATGCGTGGATGGTCCCATGGATGATATCAGTGCGCAGTATCATGCACAGGGGCGGGATGGCGAGGTTCACTGTCGGGGTTGAGGTGGATCCCTAAGGCTGACAAGGGTTAGGGTTTCTGTTTGGGGTTGCAGGGTTAATATGGATGAAGACGTGTTTCGGTAATGGATCCTCTTCCACGGAAATAGACGCCGCATCTTTCCCAAAATCATGCCACATATCCTGGGCTCACGCCAGGCTCCTGGGCTCACGTGGCTAGGCTCACACTCTAGCTTCCCCCCCTGACCTGTGTCAGAGCGCCATCTTTATAATACAAAAAAACCCTAGCTTTTGCTGCATGCCGTGTGGCGAGGCGTGACAGGCCAAGCCCGCGGCACCTGATTGCAGCCATAGATCAGATGGATGGCTTAGATGATGTCATCTAGCTAACTAACCCCTAGACTAACCATGAGTGTAACCGTTTAACGGTACTTAAGCCAAAAAAAATACGGATGAACGAATATCGCCGCATGGATGAATTAGAAAACTTCTAGGCTATGAGAGGATGGGCCTTCACATCTGTGAAGCCTACCCCCCACGAAAAGTCCAGAGCTCCGCAAAGTAAAGTATAAGAAATAATAAGTTAATATTTTGATAAAATCAACCTCCGCTGCTAGGTGAAAAATCTACCAAGGAAAAACCTGGCACCTGCAAATTGGGCCGAGGACAAACCCTTGGATAGGAAAACCGTGCAGGGAGTACATGTAGTGATATAATATAGGACTACAAATGTCTTAAGTCCTAGAATGGAAAAGCCAGAAGGTCATAAAGGTTAGAATCCGCAACCTAAGACTAAATGTTAGCACGACAACATGAATTCCGTGACATCCCGGTGAATTCCCAGCCAATAGTAAACCTCTTGGATGCGAAGCCACGGTTTTCTCGATATCAAGGTGACCTACATACAAGGAACAATGGAAACGCTCCAATAAAACATTCAGCTGGCTTCGTGGTGGCATCTCCAAATAGCATGGCACTCCCCCTCTAGTAAGCTCCTTGATCAGTTTATTACCCATGAAACGGTGAGTAGACACATGATAGAGAATTTGTTTACGCAAGGACTCGGACAGGCTTGTTGGCGAATGCACTGATTGACATCGTTGGAGTAGCGCACCATGTAGCTGATCATCCATGGCTGCACTGCACATAAGAGGTAGACGATGGGCTTTAGATAATGTGGTCTGGAGTGCCTACACCTATGATCTCCAGCCAATGATTCCTTCACTGGGTCGTTGCAGCCTACAATGTCCATTTCTGGTTGTCATAGCACAGTTTTTCCTGCACATAGACTGATGGTATACATTCACACTCTACAATCGAATGAAATATATGATTAAAGGACTCTAAAGGATAATATGCAGTAGAGGCTTCACCCACTCTTTCAAGTTTCATTTCAAAATACTAAGTATATTGAAAGTTAGGGACTTTTTAAAAAGTCCTTAGTAAAATGTCAGAATCCATAATTTGATGATTATGTACTTTGCTCTTGGTCAATTTTCAATGCCACTATAGAAAGAGACTCACATTCTAATCACCCCCATTTTGAGAAATCTACAATGTCTTATCTTACACTAAAATATGTCGTCCATATGTATTTCCCATATAGATGAATTAG
Source organism: Takakia lepidozioides (assembly GCA_030704615.1). Lineage (NCBI taxonomy): Eukaryota > Viridiplantae > Streptophyta > Takakiopsida > Takakiales > Takakiaceae > Takakia > Takakia lepidozioides. The sequence continues at coordinate 9,793,986 of CM060733.1, forward strand.
ATTTGAAAATTTCATCATTTTAATTTAATTTGATTTAATTTTTTATTTTATTTTATTTATTATTTTTGAAAAGCCTGCCCATATTTTTTGACACGGTACTTTTGGTCGACGGACTAGATCGACTTCATCCGACGGTCCAAAATCTTATTTTTCAAAAACTCGCGCCAGCTCGTGATCGTGTCGGATTATGGACACTCTAGGCTGCAAACACCCCACCTCATTTGTTAGTACTCATTGACAGCCAAATCAGGCCTTGAGGCTCAAGCCAAAGTCACACCGGAGTGCAACAGCTGAATCACAACAAACTTGGGAGCCTAGGAAAGAGAGGAGCTGGAACACAACAAGGAACTTCCACCAAACTAGCCAAATTCTCTCTAAGCGATAGATCCACCATACATACTAACACATGAATAAATCAACCAGGATCATCAAGATCTGGATTATGAGCGTTGGGCTCAGGCAGCGGCGACGCTGGCAAGGCAACAATGTCGGGCAGCGCGCTATCGGTAAGGTTAGCAACAACAAGGTTATCATCAGAAGGGGTTGTAGCAGCAGGGTTAGTCTCAATAGCAGGATTAGCCTCAATTGCAAGTACTACACTAATTTGTAATTTAAAAGAGACTCTCTCCCTCTCTGCGAGCTACACAAGCAAAGTCACGTATTGCAGTCATCTCCTGCAAATACAACACAACTCGTAGAGTAAGAAAACAAGATTGCAGCAGCATGAGAAAATGCAGCAAGGTGACTAGCCGTCATTGTAAGACTGATCAGCGAAGCACTATGCAGCAGAGATTAGTGCAGATCCCTCAAAAAGACCTAACTAAGCTTGATAGAGTGGTCAGGAGCCACCAAACGCCTATACGCTACTCAGCGTCTCTCCACCACAAAACGAGTGTGAAGTATATGCTTTTTTTCTCTCAAGAACCGACTTTTCACAACAAACGGGCAAGCTAGAAGAGACGAACGATGCGCAAGAGGAGGATCAACGTAGGAATCTGACACAAAAGAGCTCTCATCCACTGCCTGTTCTCAAACTTCACATATACAGTAAGACCCGAGTACACCGTCAGGACCTATGTCAGGGCGCCGTCTTCATACAAAAAAACCCTAGCCTTTACTGCATGCCGTGTGGCGAGGCGTGACAGGCCAAGTTCGCGGCGCCTGATTGCAGCCATAGATCAGATGGATGGCTTAGATGATGCCATCTAGATAACTAACCCCTAGACTAACCATGAGTGTAACCGTTTAACGGTATTTAAGCCAAAAATAATAATACGGATGAATGACTATTGCCGCATGGATGAATTAGGAAACTTCTAGGCTAGGAGAGAATGGGCCTTCACAGGCCCATAGGTATGTAGGTATTTGTTGGACTCATTTTGGAGTTTGGAGGCCTAACATAGTCAATTTTTGAATGATTAGGCTACAAGATAATGATTCATAACAACTGCACTTGGAACATTGGGAAAACTGTAATATGTAGTTCCATTCCATCAGGGGCACTAAAATAATCAATTTACCTTAAGTGAAATGTGATCTATTAAGTATTTCCTTAAGGGATTTACCTCCTTCATATATACATTGCTACATGGCTAATGGCTAATGATGGTTTTGCCTCAACGTAATGTAATCTACTTCGCATTCCCATTTACCACAATTTTACCTTAAGGCAATGTCAATTTCCATCATGGGCATTCTCCCTTGTTTTAATTAGGGATTGGTCCAAATTTTGCGATATTTTTGTGTTACGGAGAAGGTGTTTTGTAGGGGAAAAGCTATTACTTCCGAAGGTGGGAATACCAAATAACTGCCTTGTGTGATTTTAAATAGGTTTTCCTAAATTTGGACATTTGATTATCCAAAAACACGATTCGGGCACGAGACACCATCCATTCTTCATTCACTCTCCTTCACGCGACGCTGGAAGCCGAGGTTCATGAACAGAACGAGGCCATCGAGCTTCGGAGGCTCACGGATCAGCAGCAGCCTTCTTACAACCCCATCGGCCCCGACCCTCCCTTGTCTCCAGAAGCGCAAAGGAGCCCAGCCCGCGCACACATGTCCACGACAAAGCCTAACAAATCTACTCTCTCGGAATTGTAGCACCCGTCAACTGAGAAGCAACCTTGTCCAGCATGTGCTACCACTGCCCTCGCCCACGCCCCTTCCCACTTAGTCACCCCCTCTTCATGTAAGCCTCTACCTTCACCCCATTCCCTTCTTGGTGTTCTCTCCCTCCTCAACCTAGCAGAATAGGTGTAAAATTCTGTGTCTTAAATCTGAGGCCAACTCAACAAGCAAAGTCTTACCATCTATAGCGGTCCCTGACAATCTCGTCGACTTAGCTTTAGAAATGTCTGTTGGTACCCTCTCTCCAGAAACGCCAACTTCCCTTGCCCTTATCCTCCTTTCCGAGTTCTTCCTCCAACTCACGGAGGCACCCACGAAAATCTATACAGACTCAGTATCCTCGGCTCGTTTCTTGCCCCTTCCCCATGTCTGCCACCATCACCAACCGCTCAACCCTTGCACCCAAGTCCTGTTCATACAGCTTAGTAACCCCGCACCCGTAGCACCTGTCAACTACAAATGGGTCTCATCCCCTCTTCCCTCCGACAAAAGAACTAAGTTCCAATACTCTCACACCAGGCCATCAATTGAGAAATACCCTCTCAGCCTGTCTATACCTCAAGATGCAGGTTAGTATTCACTCGTGGAACATTAGGGGGATTGGCTCTGACCAGGCAAACACAAAAAAAATCAAGCTACACGCCTGGTTGGCACCACTCCAACGAACGGAGACTATCGTGTTCATCCAAGAACACAAGCTCTGCCAGCAAAAAATCTCTAACCTCTCTGACCAACTCTGACCAGCATCTGCTGCCCTCTGGAAACCTTCCCATGCCGGCTCAAGGGGGGGGGGGGTACTGCCATCCTCCTTGCACCCTCCTTAGTTCAGTTCATCATCAGGGAGGAAGTTTGGGAGCCAGGTTGAGTCCAATTCTGCTCTCTCAAACTTCCCAACCAACCTGACCCTCTTGGCTTTGTTAACATTTACGCTCCGAACTCCTACGTAGAACGTGCTGAACTCTGGGCTCTCATCAACCATAAAATGTCCTCGCAACCAACAGCCCACTCCTGGATTCTGGCAGGAGATTTCAATATGGTAGACATCAACCAAGATAGACGAGGTTTGGCATCTCATCATCTTAACCCTGATGAGGAGGTCTCTTGGCTCTCTCTCATCCAAACACATAGCCTTTCGGAAATTGACTCAAATCCTAGCCCCCCGAGAAGGAATAACCCTTTCTTCAATTGGACAAACAACCGCACCCTCCAAGACCTCTGCATGGCCAGATTGGATAGAATATATATCTCAATCTCAATCTCTAATGGAGCAAGCTGTCACCCGCAAGAACCCATTGCTCATGGGCTCGATCATGCCATTGTTTCAGCCTCTCTCTCCATGCCCTGCAAAAGTAGGAGAGGTAGAGGTATCTATAAGCTCAACACTTCACATCTCCGCATCCCCTCTTTCAAGTTAGGCCTGGAACTAGCATGGAAACAGACAGCCAACGACATATCTTGCCCTATTACCAAATTTACCCTCAAGCTTCAAGCAGCAGGTAAGGCAAGCCAAGATATGAGTAAAGATATATCTGTTGCCCAGAAGGAACGCATTCAGGCCCTCAAAAAATGCCTGAATGTATGTTAGAAACAAATAGAAAACAACACATGCGATGACCATACCTTCCAAACCTACCTGGAAGCCCGCCAAAACCTTGACATGTTCCATCTCAAGCAAGAGCAAAAAATGCGTATGCAAGCAGGCATCAACTGGTCTGCAAAAGGTGAAAAGATGTCTAAATACTTCTTCGAGAAAGTCAAACTTAAAAGATCTCTCCAGAGGGTTCACGAGCTCTACTTGGACAACCAGGGCACTAAATCCACCGACCCTAAGATTATGAGTGAGGCAGCGTTCAACCACTTTGCCAAACTCTTCCAAGCGGATCCGAAGGAACCCCAGCATCGTGATTATTTGGATGAAGTGCTCTCGGCTGTGCCCTGTAAACTTCAGCCTCACCTGTCTCAAGATCTGGAAGCAAACTTCACTCTTCTTGAGCTCGAGAAGGCCTTAGACAAAATGAATAACAAAAAGGCTCCAGGTATTGACGGTATGCCAGTGGAGTTCTACAAGGCAATGTGGCCTCACATTTCCCAGGACTTCTGCTCTTTGACCAATAGGATTAAATCCGACGGGATCATGCCTTCCTCTATGGCCCAAGGGGTAATAACTCTGTTGTTCAAAAAGGGAGACAGGGCAGACATTAACAACTATAGACCAATCACTCTTTTAAATGTGGCCTATAAAATAATAGCTAAGGCTCTAGCACTCCGTCTGCAGCCTCTCCTTCCAGCACTGATTAGAACGGGTCAGACAGGTTTCATTAAGGGGAGATACATCCTAGATAATGTACTGCTGGCTCATGAAGCTGGTTACTTTGCAACGGCATCAGGACAGGCTCTGGCACTCTAGTTATTGGATTTTGAAAAGGCATTCGATAAAGTAGATTGGGGCTTTCTTCTTGACATTCTGGCTAAGGTTGGGATGCCCCAGGCATTCCGTAATTGGGTCATGATTCTACTGCAACACTCAACCAGCAGGGTAATAGTTAACGGTCATCTCTCCAAGCCCTTTCAGCTTTGCCGATCAGTGAGACAAGGTTGTCCACTTGCACCATTCATGTTCCTCTTCGTAGCAGACGCCCTGGGTTACCTGTTTGATAGAAACTTGTCCATTCAAGGGTTGCACATACGGAACCCCGTGGCACAAATCTCAATCCAAGTCAAGGACTCAATGTTTGTTGACGACACCTTCCTGCTATCGGATGCCACTCCATCTACACTTAAGGCTGCAGAAGAAACACTGGGGCAATTTTGCAAAGTTTCTGGCTTCAAAGTGAATTGGTCTAAGACCAAAGCCCTTCTGGTTGGGGATATATCCAAATCCACCATAGGCTCGGTACCCACATGGGGAATGACTCTGGACTGTTCTGGCTGAAGGAGGGTGAACCCACAACTCTCTTGGGCCACACTTTCGGAATCAACCTCACAGACAAGCAGAGAATGGGCCCTATGCTGACAGCTCTTAAGAGACAGCTGGCATACTGGGGCTCACGTTTTCTAACCATAACAGGTAGGGCTCTCATCGCAAATCAGATCCTCCAGGCAGGGATCTGGTATTTCGTAGCCATTTGGAAGCCTGACCCTGATTTTCTAGGAGAGGTTAAGAGATGCATCCAGAACTTCATTTGGGGTGCCCAAATGACCACCCAGAACAAGAGGCCACAGGTCTCATGGAAGCAAATCTGCCTTCCAAAGAAAAAAGGAGGACTGGGTGTGCTCGATCCAGCAACTCAAATCCTGGCACTCTTGGGAAAATGGTTACCAAGGTTCCTAGGGCCGGAGGGGGGTTGGTGGAAATTACTGGTTGGACAGGCTATCTCACTCAGCTCCCCACTAAGTCTCACCCAATGGAGACCCTCTATGAGGTGGATAACTCAAGGGTTTATACACAAATCCATTGGTTCGCCCCTTTGGGTATCAATCTGGGAAGCATGGAATAAATTTAGACCCTTCCTACTCAAATCAGAACCTGCATCTTTCCAAGAGACAATGAGGCAACACCTCTTTCTCAATGAGGCTACTCCATCCCCCTTGTAGCGCACTCAGGCCAGGAGGTGGGCAAAGTGGGAAACTAGAGGATACTCTCAGATTGCCCACCTGTGGGAAAGCTCCATTGAATCCCTTCAAGCGGTCCTGGGTACAAGAAGGCTGGCATCCGACATCGACTCCATTGTCACGAATATCCCAGACTCCTGGAAATTGATCATGCGAAATGGTCAACCCCTGCATTCTCCTCATAACTGGGTTGTGGCTTCTGGAAAACCCTACTCGATAATGTACATTACAGAGGTGCAACATGGCATACTAACTGGCTATGCATTCAAAGCGGATACCTTTTCTGGGTTCTTGACACTCTTCTCAAACACTACCCAAAGTCTCTGTTGCATAGATGCCTTGCCGGCAAGAATCTGCCTGTGGTCCTCCCCTGCCAAATATTTCAACCCTTCTGCCCCAGTGGGAACACCCTTTTTTCCTTGGCTTCTCTTTGCCTCCTTTGCCTGGATTGGTGGCATGCCTCTCCAGGATCTGCAAATAGACCCTGGAGAGTGGCAGTGGAAATTTGGGGACACCAAAATAGGATTCTTCTCCTACTCGGCCAAGAAGGCATATAGGGCCCTTGCAAATGCCAAATCCCTTCCGGGCAAATGGAATGCAAGATGGCAGCATGAATGCTTCCACGAGGAAAAATGGGGAGACATCTGGAAACTTATTTGGGAAAAATCTAAGCCCGCAAAAATTAGCGCCTTCTTCTGGCAGGTAGCAAATAGGGTGCTCAAGGTCGGGCACTTTCTCAATTTCCCGGAGGCCCTGCTTTGCTCATGTTGTCAATCAGGGACCATCGAGACACTGGAACACTGCCTCATTCATTGTCAGGCACCCCGTCTGTTATGGCCATTTGTTGACTCGTATAGTGCCTCTTGGGAAGTGTTCCCCTCCAACCAGGTGATAATACTTCTCAACTATGACAGGACTACCAAATCCATAGCAAATGACTGTCCGGTTTATGAAGCCTTGAGGGGATACACTCTATGGCATCTATGGAAAGCCAGATGTTCCTGGTCCTTGACAAACATATTTTTTGATCTTACCATAGCAGCTAAACTTGCTTGGGAAAAAGTGTGTGCAGAGCGGCATCATGCCCTCATCAGTTCCTTCAGGAGCACTTGGGGCCGGAACGACGTCATCTGCACATGCACGGGAGCGGGAGATTGTGTCTGGCCTGGAGAAATCCCCCCTCAATGGCAACACCACAGGGCCCTCCTCTTCCGCTTCTCCTGAGTTTGATAAGGATATCAACTGGAAGCATGTGAAGACCGGCAAAAGGACCAAGCTGCTCTATAGATAGATCTCCCCTCCTCTCCACTTTTGCACTTAGATTTTCTTTGCTCTCTACAATGGTTCTTTGCAAAGGAAATCCTCATCATGGACAAATTGATCCCCCTTGCTTATCTACTATGCACTAAGTAGCACCAGAGCATCTTCAAGGCTACAAGCATCGGGCTGGTCCCTCGTCATTTCTGCTTTCTCGAAACTAGTTTCAGTCATCGGTTTGGGTAATCGGTCCTGCAGAAAGGTTCTGCCGTACAGTTAAAGTTCATCGGGTAATCCGTCACGCCCTGTCGTGTGTTAAGCCTTATGGCAGCCTTCGGGCATAAAAGGGTTTTAATTTTTTTTCCCTTCAATAATTCAAATAAAGCTCTGAGGCTAAGCCCTCTTCTCGTAAAAAAAAAAAAAAACTCGCTTGGAATTATGCTAAACTATGACAAATCCTCAAAAAGCCGAGCCAGTGATTGTCCAGTCTTCGACACTCTTAGATGTGTCACCCTCTGGCACTTGTGGAAAGCGAGATGTAAACGAACCTTCTCTGGAACCACCTGCTCAGTATCAGCACTTCTTTCAGCAATATACTATGACTTACAAATTGAATCCAGGAGAGCCTGGATCAAACTAGCAGCTGACATGAAAAAGAAACCACGGATTGCAGGCCAACTGCACTCTGCCTTCATCTCTACCTGGGCACATCAAGGCATTATCTGCAGAAGCGTCTCCAGCGATCACTGCGAATGGAACAAGCTGCCTCCGCCTAGCTGGAGCAACATCAATACCACCATCCACCGCCTCGCTGGAGTTTGACAGGGACATAAACTGGAAGCACGTCAAGGAGAAATCCAAACAGTCGAGACTCCACTTTCGCTGATGTTTCGTAAATCTGAAGTATGGCCGAGCTGTAATCACTCAATCGCCTCTAGGATACACCCACGTTCTGTGATGCAGCTACTCAACAATAAATCCCCAGGCGTTTTGCCCTGGGGATGCTTTGATATTTACAAAGCAATTACTAGCAAGATTTTTACTCAATCAGAGTAGTATGGCTCGCTTATACTCGACCAAGAGTAGGAAAGTTCGTATTTCACTGACATCGGTGTGTGTGCCTTATGGTGTTCCGGAGGGTTTAATTTTTTCCCTCTAAATAATTCCAAATAAAGTAATAACAGGGCCACTGCCCCCTGTTAAATAAATAAATAAATAAATAAACACTTCAAATTCTTTTTTAGTGTGACTTATGGTTTTTTATATTCCCTTGAACATCTCATTGAAGTTCTACGTGTATAAATTGTTCTCAACGATTTGTGTGTTGCCATTATTCAGAATGATACTACCAAAGTGAACAAGAAGATGAGAGATTATAGATTTCGAAAACGTGATCACATATCCAAGGTTGAAACTAGTAGTGATGATTGGGTATAAGAAAAGAGCAAAGTGAACCATTGAACCACCAATAAAGCTAGAAAAACAATTGCATCATTTTGATCTCTGAATAGTGTTCTATTTGTGCATTCCAAAAATGTTTTATATCCATAAATATATCAAACGTAGAAGAAAATAGTGCAAATGATTGTGTGCACATTCAGTCTCCGATGCAATGCAAGACAAACGCCTATAACCACCTATATTGTAAGCATAGACAGACCCCCACCACCCAACAAGAACCCAGAGATGCGGCTAAGTCCTGGAGACCAACACCACCAATCACGGAGCCCTACATCCCCCCTTTGGGCTTTTCGTTTGAAGCGCAACACTTTGCTGGAACACCTTGTTTTATGTTGTATTTCTCCACTTGTTGGTCCATAGAATGTTCCACTTTTATGTCTGTCCTAGAATAAAAACTCAGATGTGTCATCCTATATTAATGGGACACTTGTGTCATAGCTTATATGAGATAATTTTTTGGGTTGCCCTCATCTTGTTTTAAAGTATCCACGGTGTTCAACCTCGCGTCTCTAGCATAATCCGTATTAGGCAAAAAATGCCAGATTTTGCCACATTCATCCAATCTTGACATGGAAAATCATGCAAATTTTCCATGAATTTGCATGTTTTTTCAATGACATCCAAATTTGATGTAGCTTGAAAGGGTATGGTAGTCCTTTGAATCATATTAAAAGAAAGCAAGGAAAAATGTGTCATTTGTCGAACTACTAAGGGTGGGAAAAGCTGACGTTTCACCATGGAAAAATCTCAAAACACTCAACAGATCAAGTTTTTCTCACTCGTTAAAACTTACTTATACACTAAATCTAGTGCATTCCTTTGGCCCGGGGCATGGTTTGTAATACAATCATTATCTTGTCAGAGTACATCTACAATCCAAAACGTTCAGTTTTCACCTGAGGTAAAGTCTTTGCAACTTAGGGCGGTACCACACTAGCGGCAAGAGGGGCAACGGCACTCAATTTCGGACCCTACTATTGGTTTAAGGGAGGACAGAGTGCCGCTCTGCCTACCACACTAGCGGCTGCTCCGGCGGAGAGGCGTTGCCATGCCTACATGTCACGTTACCGTGAAATAGGGAATTCCAGGCAGTGCCCCCTTGGAATCCACAATTTTAGGAAGACATTTTGTCGTGACTTGATTCTCCCACCATCACGAAGCTTCTCTCCGACTCCGTCGTGCGATGGTCTCTCCTACCGATCTTTTTTAGCCGCTGGGCTTCTGCTATAGTGTGGTAGCCGATTCATTGCCGCTTGGTGACATAGACCTATATTGTCCAACAAATCCTAGCCTACAACGTCCGCGTCGGTGCTGTTGGTGTGCCGCTATGTAGTGTGGTAGGACCCTTATATCTTCCTTGGAAAGCCATAGGCCTTATTAATCAAAATGGAGGAATCATATGAGGAGTTGAAGGATTGAATTGAACCCACGTCACAAAGGCTACTTGCTCGAGTGAAAAGCGAAGAAATAAGAAAGAAGAAGAAAGAGAGAGTGCGACAAGCGAGGATGCGGCCTCGGACGCGTGAGCTCGCAGAGTGCCCACGACGGATAAGGCGCTGTGCTCGCTGCTGCCTGCTCACCGCGCCTTTCTTCCGTGTCCGACCTGTTCTTGCACAGGTATACTTCTAGGTGAAGGACATCTGCTGCTTGAGGAAGAGAGTTGGCCGGATCCCGTGCGATCTGCCTCTTCTGCTGGTGTGTGTGTCTGGATCCTCAGTCTAGAAGTAGGTTGGGAATTTTAGGTTACAGCGTGGTAAACTGGATACTGAGGCTGCTATTCGGATTTGTACACTGGAGTTTTGCGTGCTGAAATCTGTGCGAGAAGTTTAGGTTGGTGGATGTGCAGCTTACACAACTCAGAAGTATCCTGAGCATCGAGTTGGATTGGAGGCAGGATCATCGTTGCAGGTTATATTCGCAGCTGAAGAGACTCTGGTAATGAAATCTGTGACACATCTGCAAGCCTATTAAGCTGTATGGGATGGGTTGTTTCTTACGCGATGTCTACGGCAGTATCGGAGTGCTAAAATGTGACAGGTTTGTCGGAAGTGCTGCAGCTTGAAGTGGAGACGCACTGAGATGTTTCGGCTGATTGCAAGGGGGTGCAGGGGACAACCCCCATTGTTAAGACATCCTATTTGTTTGTTACAACACCCTGTAATTACTAGCACGAGGAGACAATGTTTACTTCCGGACGCTCCAGAGGACCCTTGTGTGGGAGATAAGAAGGCTGATGCGGAGTTTCAGCTATTGCATGAGGAAAAATCTTAGTTTCATAGCTTCGGGGTTAGGTCCGTGGCTGTCGCGGTTCTCATATGACGGGCATCTAGACCTACAGTGACACGATGATTTGTAGCTGCGACCTTGTTCAATCGAGTGTATAATCTTTACAGACGTTTGGTCTTTGAGGAAGGGGGAAGGATGAGGCGCATCTCAAGCTTGAATGTGCAGCAACGGTCTCCACTTCGAGACCGAGAAATGGGGACTACCAGGATTTCCCTAGACTATGAGCGGTCAGCCACAGACCACTATCAATTCTATTCCGTACTGAAATCGGCCTCCATGTCAACATTTCTTGCATTTTGTGTGATGATTGTAATTGCCATATCGTCCGAGGTTGCATTTGAGGCAAGTGTGCAGCTTACGGAGGAGGGAAGCTCCGGGCTCAGTCCTCTATGGGTGAGACTCCCAATCGACAGGCCTGGTGAAGGATTCGTGTCTATTCCCCTTCAGCTTTTCAGGACGACTTTGATTGATCGGGTTGCGATGCCCTTGTTATTTGCAGTAATGGTCATTCTGGCTTCTGCTCTCTTTGTCCAAAGTATGGACCTAGGGTCGCACAGTTCATGATGCATAGATGTCTCTACACAATGTTTTGAACAATAGATCTGGGACCTTAGACTTGCGAAGATTTTGCAAAGTCGAACTAGTCAGACTTTGCAGAATTCTCAAGGATGGATCATGGACAGTTCACTCTCTGTGTGATCTAGTGACAAGTGATCCTCTGTATCATAGTAACCACCTGTATACAGCCTACTCTGGACTGGGTGATCTTCTGTGCAATCATTTTGTAAAACACATTGGAACATTTGACATGAAATTAGAATATTTCCAGTTTGGAAATGATGGGCATTCCTATGAGTGAAAGCATTGCTGTGATCAAATGCAAATCTTCTCAATGTATCTGTCTGCACCCCTAGTCTACCTAGTACAGTTCAATGGATTCAGCTGTTTGTGTAGATAGGAACTCTATTTCCAAGCATGCATAGTGTCTACGACCTTACACAAGTTAATGAGACAACTCGTTGCAAAACAAGCAGTTTGCTGCCATGAATGCAGCACCTCAAGCTCCCCTATCCTGTGCTTCCAGGTGCCACATCAACAGCTGTAAGTTCAGTGGAACCTACTGAGGTGAAACTTGAAACACCCACAATGCAAGTTAGAAGAACGACGAGTCTACTTGGGAAGGGCTACAAACTTCCTGTAAAGGTCGTGTGTGGGATTGGGTGAATTTCCCATAGCTCAACATGGAAGTTCTGAGTTTGTGCTCTTCACTCGAGTTGTGACTGGCATGCCAGTTGGAAGCCATGAATGACACTCACGGAGCCCCACTGTTCAATCAAAATATGATGATGCGTGTAGACAATTTTGGCTCCTCAGTCATCTTTCCCTCTATCACTTTGGGGTATGTGAGGCTCCACAAAAATCTGGAAGGCCAAACGGAACACAATCTACAAAGATATACTGATCCTTCCCAGTTATTATTGCCACTCTAATCGTGACCCTGCACCTCCCTCCAGTCTCCCTTGCTGCTCCGTCCAATGTGGATGCCCGGTCAGTGACTACAAGGCTTGGGCAAGAAATACTTTATCAATTGATTCTCTCTCTCTGATCAAAATGTTTCTGTTATTGTTCGAAGCCTATGGAAAGACTTCAGCTAACTACAGACATAATTGTTAACATACCACTTGTAGGTCTCAACCAACCCTTCTCGCAGGGGAACCTTTGCCTTCCACCCCATATCTGCAAGCTTCGAACTGTCCATGAGCTTGCGAGGGGTGCCATCTGGCTTCGTTGAATCCCACTTCAGTTGACCTTCAAACCCCACAACTTCCTTCACCATTTCTGCTAGTTCTTTGATTGTGACCTCCTTTCCGCTGCCGATGTTCACATGAGACAGGTCACTGTAATTGTCCATCAGAAAAAGTACTGCATCAGCAAGGTCATGAACATGTAAAAATTCGCGGAGCGGGGAGCCTGAGCCCCAGACAACAACCTCACTTGCACCAGTAACTTTGGCTTCATGAAATCTTCGGATCAGGGCTGGGAGCACATGGGAATTTTCTGGGTGGAAGTTGTCGTGGGGACCATACAAGTTTGTGGGCATGCCTGATATTGCATCAAACTTGTATTGCAATCTGTGTGCCTGCAGCAAGAACAGCTTAGTTCTCAGCACTGATCAGTAGAAAAAAATATTCCAGGTACCTTTCATGCTGGAGATCCGCTTTGAAACAGGTGTCCTTATCACGTACCTTTGCGAGCATAGAAATCATGCACAAATATGCTATGGGTTTTGGAGCTGGTCATGGGGTTTCAATCCACCTAAGTATGAAACTTCAGCTTAAATTTGCCAGTGCTCACACAGAGGCAACAATGTCTAATCACAGGGGGCTTGAGTGATGATGACTGAGGGGCCTACATCATACTAGAAAGCATATGATCATATAGAAGGACTATGGCACTCTAAAAGAGAGAACGTTACACTCATGATTTACACCTTGTGGCAAGCCCCAACACACATTGACAGACGAGATGTTGCCCATGAGAATAGCATTGCCATTGAAGAGATAAGAAGTTCAGATTGGGTGAGGCGTTGGGATTATTTCAGGTTAACATGCGGTTTGGGGAAGACACTAACCTGGCACATCTTGATCCCTGCGATTTTTGCCACAGCATACCACTCGTTTGTGGGCTCCAACGGGCCTGTAAGAAGCGATTCTTCCGTGATCGGCTGTGGGGCAAACTTGGGATAAATGCAAGACGACCCAAGGAACAGGAGCTTTTTTACTCCAGACCTGTAGGCAGCGTCGATGACGTTCGTCTGGATTTGCAGATTTACTGTGATGAACTCAGCTGGGTATGTGTTGTTGGCATGAATTCCCCCGACTTTCGCTGCAGCGACGATCACATAATCCGGCTTTTCGTCCTCAAAAAAATTCTCAACGGCTCCTTGTCGGGTTAGATCCAGCTCCTTGTGGGTTTTCACCACCAGATTATTGAACCCTTCCTTCTTGAGAGCTCGTAAGATGGCTGCCCCTACGAGCCCTCCATGGCCCGCCACATATATCTTCGCTCCCTTCTCCATTACAAAGTTTTCCGTTAACTGTCCTGGCAACATCCAGCACACGGAGTTTCATACAAAAATCAAAGCCCCTTTTGCGACCTGCTGGAAATAGTTTCTTTCACGTCGTGCAAGATTTGCAGATGACAAAACGAGATGATGAGATAGAATTCGGCATGCACCCTTCAGAAACAAAAATGTAGCTTATAGTAGAATTTTTCAACCTTCCATGCTGGGAAGATCCCAAGCAGTAAGGCGCTAAATCATCTGAATCTTTTCAATAGCAAGCTCCAGTTCCTTCCCAGATCTACATTGCCTATGCAGATTTACATGGTTCTTCAGATCTACATTGTCTGTGCACTGTGCAATGATCCCACCCACTTCAGCAGCAGAAGAACCCATCACTGCCTCACAGACATACCGTAGTGCCGATAGAGTTGTCCGAGAGAACACAGTCAGTCCCCACAGAGCAGCGCGCGCCTCTCCACCCACGACCTCGAGCAAGAAAGACGAGCCTTTTAGTGGGCTCTCTGTGTATTATTATGCACTCTAGCACATGACACCTGGCCCAATGGTTGGCGGCTCAAGGGAACACAGTGCGGGGTTTTAAGAGAGCCCCAATTTTAGCGGGGATCAAATAAAGCTTCTTTCGTCTTGGAGCTCGTGTGAAGTGTGAACGCAGGGTCACAGTGCTCGCGTTTTGGAGACTGGCGTCCTTCGTGGGGATCGTTGGAGGATCTGCGATCTGATGATGTGAAGCAGTTTTGAGTTCCTCGACCGTTAATTTGGTGTCTCGACATCGCTGCAGAGATGTGCACCCACATTTCTGGAAGAGTTTCGGCAACCCCACACACGAATTTCTTAGTGTGCCGCTGGGATGGCCCTTTGCATGACTTCAGCTAGTGTGAGTGGATAGGGTCAGTCTGTTTAGAAGCTAAACAAGGAGAAAGCGATGGTGTTGGTGGCATTGGATCGAGCGGCGCAAGCACTCATAGGCTTCCCGGCTGCTAGGCTTTTCCGGTTTGCCTCCCGCAACATGTTTGCAGGTACAGAAGCAAGGAAGAGTGAATTTTTTTCTCAGAATGCTGAATTTTCACGTTATGGGCCTGTTATATTTAGTCGTTGAAACTTCATTTGCAGCATGTCGTGTACATAGAACTTTTTGCCTTGTACTTCGAACGTGTTTTTGGCAATGTGACCGTTTTGATTCTTACAGTGTGCTTCACAATGATTATCTAGTTGTGGGTGTGGTAGCAGTGTACCCCAACTTTTACTTTGTGTGATCTCCTACACCCTGCGCACTGTGCCCACAGCAGACAGAAATATAGAAATGCAGAAATTAACGAAGCAACTGTTCTGGCCACTGAAATATATGAAGGATCGAAAGCCCCAACGTAGATTTCCAAACACCAAACAACCCCACAGGAACTGAAGCTCTGGTGGTGTCGCTTTAAGTTCCTTTCTACCAATGTTTGGAGATGGTGTGCCTGGTGCAACACACAAAGGGTACGACTGTCTTGATGAAGTACTGCGTGATACTATTCCCGAGCAATTCGGGTTTGGTTTCTTGCACAGGTAATGAAGACGTGATTGAATACTGATTTACGCTCTGGTACTGACATCATACCAGAAAGAATGACCCCCATGTCAATACTAGCAATGCAGGCCCCCTTAAGGTGCGGCAGAAATTGTCGGAGAGATCAGGAGAGAGCGGGAGGGGAATCTGTTCTGTAATTTAATTTGGCATTGTACCAAATTGCTGTTGCTCATGATGGATCAGCTGTTCTCTTGTTCTTCTATGATGCAGGAGAAATGTCAGGGGAAATACTGGGAGGTAAGATGATTACTATGCCGTTGAGGCCTTCTAGGAGGCCCCTTGTGCGGCACCTATGTGCGATATCCACCAAACACCCCTCTTGCCCCCCTCTGCAACCTGTCGTGGCTTCCAAGTTATACCCTACAGGTATTTGTCTTCCTCAGTCTTATCGTGTGTTCTTAAATAAACCTTCTCTCCACATAAGTTCGTTCAAAGCATTGATTAGTTGGTTTGTGCTAAGGTTTGCACTCTTGAGAAGAAGATCCATCTCAACCTCTTGGCCCATTCCTTTGCTGTCGTAACAGTGGTAGTCATCATGTTCAACCAGTAATATGATTTGAGACTAATCTTGACTTATTGTCTGTTTTCGAGAGTGAATCAAGTTGTTGCGAAATCTCATGCATGCTTGCAGTGGGTGGGCAGGGGTCAGTGGATTTGGCAGTAGACTGGAAGAAGGTAGCGTGTGAGAGAGAGGAAGCCAAGGCAGTGCTGGTTGACTTTTTGAGAGGGCGAGGTGTCAGCCCCCCACTTGCTGCCAGGACTGTGAACAAAGCACCCCGCTTCATTGCACATCTGCTCTCACTTCTACACTCGCACTATCGCATGCGATATCTCTCTGGTTTTTTTCTGTACCTTTATCAATTCAAATACAAACTAGTTTTGGAGAGCTGTATTGCTGGGCTCCCTTTATCACCAAGCGCTGTCCTTGTAAGCAAGGGTAAGGTAATACTTGGTTGGATGATATGTAACCAGACCTGGCAAGGTAGACTAATGCCATGAGATGCAGCAAGGCACCGGAGGTTGATATAAAACAGAGATTATGTATATTCTCCACTTAACACGATGGGTTTTCATTAACTGAAAATGACAGAGTTGAGAGTGACCATCAGCCACCTGCCTTTCTTCAGAGTGTTTGCAGAAGAAGGGTGACTAGTCTCTTGTGTGGTCCTTGAAAGGCAGTGCTTTGTTTTTTTGGTAGGAAAAGAGAGGACACTTGTTGCAACTCCATAACAGAGCTCTCTATTGGTTTCCAATTATAAGCCGAGAAAAATGTGAATATAGCAGTAGCCACTGGTTGCGGGGAATTTCCAAAAACTTTTTCTTGCCAATGTCTCTCAGGAACTCAAAAGAGATCATTTTAGCATCCTGTGGTTTCTTGGCAGGAAGGGAGCTGACAACAACTGAAATCAGGAGCACGTTGCTGCCATACTTAGAGGGCATGGGGACAAAGCACAAGCAGGGATTAGTTGATGTCTTTGTGAGCTTCCCGGATCCGCCCCCACCCAGGGCAGAGGTTATTGGCCCTGGTCAAATAAAGGGTGATCCAGCGACGATGAACTATCCCGAGGTCAACATGGAAGACTATCCAGAGATCAACGTAGCAGACTATCCACAGCTACGTGTGCATGTGGTTGATGGGAAGTTTCGGCCAGCACTTGTGTATTTCCTCAAATTGGGTTTCCCACCTGAACAAGTGGAACGTCTTGTGTCCCGCTTTCCGAGTATACTGAGCTATAGTGTAGATGGCAAGATACAGCCTGTGGTTGATTTCCTTTTGGGCATGGGTGTCTCGCTCGACCAAATTCCCAAGATCCTCCTGAAGAGACCACAATTGTTTGGGTGCAGCGTGGAGGAGAATCTGAAGCCCAGTGTGTTGTTGTTGGAGGGGCTGGGGGTAGAAAGAGAGAAATGGGCTAGAATTCTCGTTGCATTTCCCCATATGCTAACATACAGCAATTTGAAACTGCAGAATGTTGTTGTAGTTTTATCAGAGATTGGGTTGTCCCCGCCAGATGCAGGAAAGGTCCTCACCAAATTTCCACATGTTGTTGGTTACAGTGTGGAAGCAAAGCTGAAACCAATGGCGGAGTACTTCTTTAGCATTGGTGTGTCAGATGTGAGAGCTTTGATTCGGCGTTCCCCTCAGATGCTAGGGCTAAGCCTAGAACTGAACATCAAGCCCACAGCTCAGTTCTTCTTAGAACTGGGGTTCACGAAGGAGGAGTTCACTACACTGGTCATCCGATTTCCACAGATTCTAGGACTGAATGTAGAGAATAATATACGCCCCAAGTGGAATTATTTCAGGAGTATGGAACGTTCCAAGTCTGAAGTAGTAGATTTTCCTCAGTATTTTGGGTACAGTTTAGAGAAGAGGATACAGTCTAGGTATGAAGCAGTAGTGTCACACAGGCTAGCATGGAATTTGAATCGAATGCTTAGTATGACCGATATTGCCTTTCAGCGACAACTAGAGAGCAGCAAGCTTAGGGCTGGCAATCACGTTGTGGGACTGTCAGAGTGATTCTTCAGTGAGAAAACATTCCTTAGTGATTTCTCTATTCAAACTTTGATTGAACACCAGCTAACTCACCGTTCATTTCTTCAGGAATCTCTTTTGTGAAGTGCTTGGTTTGCTCCATGCACAACAGACAATGACCTCTGAGAGGCTGGTTGTTTTATGTCTTTGAACCCTCTCTTCCCCCGCACCCTCCCTACTCTTTTTAGCCGCAATATGTTGGACTTGGAATTTGCCCTTTTCTTTTTGTGGATGTGATAAACTCATCCGTCAGCAGCATTCAACGGCATATTCACTTGCCTCATCTTTGTAATACAAGAAATGAAATGAAATGAAATGGTGGTTTATAACGAAAGAAAGGAGGAGAGAATTGCAGTCAGATTCTGCTTGCAACAGACAGTGCAGCTTTTACAGAAGTGTGCATTGCTTGCCAGGGGCTGCCCGGGTCTAACACTCCTTTCCTTCGAAAGAATTGCTTATGAAAGGGATTGGACGATCCAGCAGGACCATAAGACTCTGCATATGCGCAACAAACAGTAGCACAGTGCTTCTTTGGCGCAACAGCTGAATAAGCCTCGGCAAATCAAATAGGTGTAGCACCGCCCATATGTAAACTTAAATCTGTGTCGAAAGGTTCATCTTGTCATGGGGTGGGGGTTTACCATTTCGCAGTGTTCCACCGATGCCCACAGTTTACATGTGGATACAGAATATGGAGAGGTTTTCGAGTGTAGTGTGAGTCTTCGATGTTCTGAAAAATTTCCAGCAAAGATCACTTTCCTCCGGTCAGGTTGTACCTGGTTGAACCTTACCGGTTTATTTTTTTAGAGTAACATCCTTTACCGGGGTTCTACACACCTATCCTTCCTGGCTTCAATATCCGAACGGGGGACATTTCTTCCGGAGTCTTTGAGGTACATCATGATCTAGATTACCGAATTCTCAGGTTTCGCTTTGTGGGTGGTCCATTGTGGAGGCCAAGTATGGAGCGGTGGTAGCCTGCGCAATCTCTCCATCATGACCATGGGCACCCGTGTCTTTCTGCTGCTATGCGTGGGCGCAACGATCTTGCCCGTTGCCTTACTCTTCAATCACATCGTTCCCCATCCATACATGGTTCTCTCTCTGACTCTGTTTCTCTCTCTCTCACACACACACTAACACGCAACACATCTTACTGTCTCATCTGTTGCAGTCATTGCCCAGCTCAGTGGTAGCCTGGGTGTCCATATTGATGTACGTTAAAGTTCTCACTAAATGCTGTTATGAAGTAGATCCATAGATGATTCCAATGTTTTTTCTCCTACCTTCGATTGCAATTGAGATGATGGCTTTTTGAAGGTGTTCTGTAGCAGGGAAATGTATCTGCATCTGCATCTGCATCTGGTAAGTGAACAAGGTCAAGTCAATGGATGTCTCATAAGTGCCAAACCTAAGCCCCTGTTAGATCTTTACCTCATCGGGTATCCACAATGTAGTAACAGCACCAAACATTGACAACCCTGACACTCATCCCTTGATCCTGCATAACCCATAATAAACTGACACTGTACCCTTTCCTCCTTAGAATGGATCCTCTTTGACGGCAAACTGGGAGGTGTTGCAGGAGACACTCCTGTCATCTCCTTCGTGTTACGTTGTTGAAGCACTCTTGTGCCTTACTAGGATACTCCGTGTCAGAGGTCTCATCACAATGTTGTTAATGTGGAAGGAGAGGGGCTAGCAATCTGGATTGGGGTAGTATTGGCAAGTAAAGAACCATACATACCTGAACAGGTCATGCAACTCCAAGTCTTGGTTATGTGAAAGTAAGGGTTTAAGACAGAGCCTACAGGTGGACTTGTGTTTTCTTATGGCCTTGGAAATGAGAGCTTGAGCTTTTTTCATAAGTTTTCCTTCATACAAAGCAACACAGTTAAGACCTTTGAGTTGCCCCCCTGGGTGCGCCCTCCATTGCCCTTTCCCTCTTCTGTGATTCAGTGTGGGTCTACTGCACTTTCAGCCACGTATACTGAGGCAGATATTCTAATCTGGGTGTGCAATGTTTGCTGTGGGGATGGATGGCGTGGGTGCAAAAAGGACGAGATATTCCACATACCGCAGGCACAGCAGTTCTGCTATGGCAACCTGGGCAAATGGGATCCCATGATCACCACCTTCCCTGGCTTGTATGCTCTCTAATATTTTTTACTTATCTCCTTCTCTTGTTTTTGGGTTATGGGAAACTGAATCATTCTATTTGATCTCCGCTCACGTTGTTCTCTTTTTCCAAATACCTGTGTCTCAGGATATGTGGGTATGGGGAACTATCAGTCATGTGTTTCACTCGAAAGAAGGAAAGAATAGATCGTATAGCACACCATGGGTTCATTATTTGGATATTCAAGATGCCAGTGGAAACTTACAAACTTAGATGATTATGTGGTACCCTTGACACTTGATTTTCTTTCCCGAAACATGCTGTCCTCTGATAGTTTGTGGTATTTCCATGGTCAAAGATCTCTAGATCCCTAAACCAAAAGTTGCATTTGCAGGTATTTTGTGTCGCTTGCCTACACAGGGATACTGCTGCCACTGGCAGGCTTCCTCGGGTTGGCCTCCTCACTGCCAGATCTATGCACCCCAGCCATATTACGATCTGTAAACGTGGCTCTCTCTCTCTTGTGCTCTCTTCTGTTCTGGGGGATTGGACGGCACCTAGAGCCCAAGAAAACTCTGAAAAGGGTCACTGCAAAAGCAATGTTGCTGGCACTGTACCCACTCCATTGGTTTTTTACATTTCTTTATTACACAGATGTGGGGTCCACGACTGCCGTTATGGCTATGCATCTGGCGGGTTTAAAGCGAGCCTATTGGATCAGTGCGCTGGTGCGTTAGTGGCCTGCCATGCTTCTTCTCAGCCCTGTGGGCTTTCTAGAGGTTCGTTGAATGTTTGCACAAAGATTGTGTGTGTTGGGGGTGGGGGAAATGAGGCTCCCAGCTACATCATTGGTAGTTGTAATTGTGCAGTTGTGAACTTTACTGCTTCAGGGGTAATGTGTTATTCTGCCTCCTCTTTTCTTCAATACGTCAAAGTAAATCTGCTTTGTGTCTTCCCCTTCTTTGATTTTCCAATCTTCATATTAAGGTCTCTATTTGGACGATAATGGGTGGCATTGTTTTGACACAGTTTGCAGCAGTCTCTATCTTGTTTCGGCAAACGAATGTTGTGTGGGCGATTTTTGTGACAGTGGTGGGATTGCTTGACTTTCTAAAAGTCCCTGTAGACTTAAATGGTGAGACTCAAGCTAGAGATGTCCCATGGAAAGCTGTGGGAGATGAATCACTGTGGAGGTTTCCCCCAGAAGGCCTTGGGGGGCAAATAGCTAAGAATGTAAGGAGGCGAGTTGGCGTGCATTCCGATAATGATGTGACAACCGTGGATTCAGCATATGTTCCTCCCGTCAGGAAGCCTAATAAAAGTGTCAAGGATGAAGGTGACCTCTCTCTCTATCTCTCTCTTAGGAAAGGGAAGCCACAGGGCTACAGGCCACAAGGCTATGGAAAACAAGTCTTATGAGTACATCTTAGGAAAGGGAAGCCACAAGGCTATGGCAAACAACATCTTTTGAGTACATTCTTAGGAAATGGAATACCCTGCTGATTAAATGCACCATCAACCGAGAACCTTGATCACAACCTTGGCGTATCCAGAGATGCCAATGTGGCCTGGCAAGTGGCAAACTTGAATCAAGACGAATAGGGAAGAAGAGATAGAAGCTGTAAGAGACTGGTTGTCAGCCTGCAATACACAAGAAGACCTTGAGATAAAAAACATGCCCTTTTCAACCGTTGTAAGGCCACCTGAGAGAAAGCTTTCAACACATAGGAAGTTGCTAACTGGGATTGCAAGTACCCAGCGGAAACCAGTGCATGTGAAGTGCAGCAATTGCCAACAGAGAAACTCTCCAGTCGCATCCTGCCAATCATGGGCGCAGTGTACCACTGAGGACACTCTTTTAAAGTAAACAAGCAAGCCCTCAGGTCTTTACCCTCAGAAGAGCTTTGGTGGAAGATAGTCCATGCTGTTCTGCACCGAATGCTGCCCATGACAGGTCACAGTATGAGCTGCTGATCTAGCTTTCCTGATGTGCCAAAGAGTAAACTGCTTATGGAATTCCAAATTACACACCTATCCATCCCAGTCTACTGTTTGCCGGCCTATGGTCTGATATATCCTTCTTTTTTTGTCCTCCCTCCGCTTTCTTCTTTTTCCAAGGAGAAGGCTTTACAATTCGGAACCAACTTTTATAAACCTAAGACCTCACTCTATCTGTCTACCACCTTCATCCTGTAACATTTGTGTATGCATCAGTTAGAGTAAATCAATCTTGCAAATGGAATGCCATTCGTTGAGAGCGTTGCTGCAACTAAGGGGTACTTCTTTGCATCTCTGTGATGTTAGTTACTTTGCAAGAAGCACAAACGAGTACATCATCTCTAATGCTATGGCAAGGAAACTTCGGTAAGTACACTTTTTCTGTCTCCTAAGGTTGTGCTACCAACTTGTACCTAACTTATCTCAGAAATCTGCACAATAACAGGCATGATCGCGCACTTTTTGAGCTTGGCCCAACAGGCGTGGATGAGAAGAACCCAGGTGGCTTGGAGCTTTGGCCCGCTGTTGTCAGTGATTCTAGCCTTTGGTGGCTTCGTCTACTACAATGGCAGTATTGTTGTTGGTAAGCACAGGTCTATGTGAGTCATATTTGTCCTTGGGAGTCATATCTAATCTCCCCAGTGTGGAACCCATTTTCAGTCTGAGGAGACAGCATCATTTGCAGGTAACTAATCAGAGGCAAGCAGAAAGGTGGAAAGAAAGGTGGCAGATAAGGCGTAAGAGGTTTGATCTGGTAATCTTATCCCGGTGGTGTGTGCAGGGGCAAAAGATGCGCACAAGGTCTCTCCTCATTTTCCTCAGCTCTTATACTTTGGGGTCGTTGCTTCAATGGCCATGGCGCCTCTTCACTACAGCCCTGGCAGACATGCCTTGTTGTTTCGTGTTTTCCGGAGACCATTGGCATGGGCGTTAGTACAGATCGGATTTTCAGTGGCATTTGTGTTTGTCCACTATTTCAGGTCAAGCTCCTCATCTCTGTTAGTTCCTGATTTAGGTTGTGTTGATGGGTGGGAAACGTAGACCTGGTTCTGGGGCCCTACTTAGGTGACTCTTTTGAAGCCTCCTTAGGTGGGGCGGTGTTATTTTTAAGCAAAATAACCCCCTTAAAGGTGTATTGATGAGCACACTTGCATGATCATATCTTTCGTTCCATCCTGGCTGAACTTGGGTGCAGAAGGAGAGGGAGGGACATCCAGGAGAGTTAGGCATACTTACAGAAACTCTATGCTTGTACTGTGGACAGTTTGGAGCATCCATATTTGCTGGCAGACAACCGGCACTATCCCTTTTACTTATGGAAGAATATAATGCATGCACACTGGAGTGCCAAGTACTGGCTTATCCCTCTTTACTTGTACTCGTGGTGGTCTCTCCTACATTCTTTGGGTGAGTCTCCTTTGTCCTAAAATACTCCAAATGTGATATATTCTGATCTCTGGTTCTTCTATCCGTCTTTGCTTTAATTCCACTTCGGAAATAATACCCAGCTTGCTGAGTTTTAAACAGAGAAGCAAGTATTGAGCTCCGGTTCCTGGTGACGAGTTCTGTCGTCAGAGCTGGGCTTTGTCCCTCACAAACTTTTGCAGCCCTGTCCTCCAGTTTTCACATTCCACATTGGAGACAGAATGGAGGACCTCTCAGCCTCAACGACCTGCAGTGATACATCTTCATATAAACACAGATGTAGATCATACATGTTGTCATGCTTGGTGGTGTGCATTTGAAATGGTGCTGTATGAGCTAATTTGTCTGAATGTTGACGCAAGGGGGGATCCTAGGACCAGAAAATCGGATTCTAAACAACTAGAAAGTCATATTTTACAGGGTCATGACGTAAATTATTTACGAAGCAAGTGTGGCATCTTGGCTGTGTAAAGACTTCAAAAATCTACCTTTAGTGTCTCTATAAAAAATGAACAGGATCTAGCAACCTTCCTACTCGTCCTGGAAGGGATTGGATCTCTTAGGTGCACATGACCCAGATTTTGCTTCATTGATTGGCAGGTAAAAGACAGGACTGGCTCTGGATCCTAGTTTTCTGTGTAGGAGTTGCCGGGGTGTTGGTACCTGCTCCTTTAGTGGAGTTTCGGTACTACACTGTTCCCTTTTACCTTATTGCACTACACACTCATATCCCAAAGGATGAAGAAGTGGGTGTGCTGTTACTCTTGGCTGCTGCGTACGTAGGAGTCAATTTGATAACTGTGTATCTTTTCTTGTACCGCCCATTTCACTGGGACCATGAATCAGGAATACAGAGATTTTTATGGTGAAAACTTATGTTTATGAATCAAATGCAAATTTTCCATTAGCACTAAATCAAGGATAAGTCCCTTGTTGCATTTAGCATGGATCACTGGCTCAGTGTTAGGCATTTTTCCTTGCAAGTTGTCCCTGATTGTTACATTGAAGTGGTTCGCTGCCTTTACGAATGTATCATAAAGTCTTATTTTCGTGTAAATTGAGATTTGCATAGTTGATTGATGAACTTTGCACATTTCTCAAAGCAGCACAATGTGAGCACCACGGATTTGGAAATGTGCAACATTGAACCCCCATATGGTCTCATGCTCAAGCCTGACTGAGGTTGTTGATCTTCTAACTGACGAGAGAGAGAATGGAAACAAAGAATGAAAGAGCTGTGGTGGGGTCTGGAAATCAAGACCCACTTTTGATTATGCCAAAGCAGTGGGCTTGAGAAGCCTAGGGAAGAGAGAATGTCGACAAGGTGCAGCACTCAGGGAATCCTCCCCAAAGTGAAGTCAAGTCAGAAGCTGTTGAAATCCTTGGTCTGAGAACTGATTTGACCACTGTTTGCTTGTGCAAATAGGCCTTTAACTTGGACAGCTGGCAACACTGTTTGCCAGGTGTTGGAGGTGCTTCCTGAAGAAACGTCACTAGCCAGGTTGGCTTTAAAATGGGATCTGTAACTTTTGAAGACTAAATTTGAGAAGAAGCGAAATAGTCGGGGTCAAATGAGAGTGTCATTTGGGTGACTGGACTATCACAAAATCTACAGGGTTCCGTCCCTGTGGCTGCAAAGACACTGTGGACTACTTTAGAGCCTGTACAGCTGACTTTCCTGCAAATGTAGTTCTTGCCCGCACGGCATGATCTATTCAAATCATCTTTCCAGTTCCCCCGAAGAAGATTCATTCCATTTCTAGTAACGTCTTTGTTTGTATATGCTTCCATGCAAATGAAGGGCGTGTTGGATGTAAGGTAGCATTATACGTTGCCAGCAATAAAGTCCGTGAAGCCGGACAGCGGAAAATATAAGCTGTCCCTTGAAGATGCCACACTTGCCAAGATGGCAAAAGATGGCATCCTCAGCTAAACCAAGATGCCATCTTCAGCTAAACACAAAGCTTTGGGTCTCATTCAATTTATCCACTGTAGAGGGATAAATACTGTTAAAAAGACCATGCTTTGCAACGTTATGATGCCTACTTGGAGTACACATCTGAGGGCAACTCCAATCATGCTAAATCCATTCAGCTTTTCGTGCTCAAAGAGAGCTTGTACTCAGCGTGCTCTAGAACTGCTAACGTGGCTGTTCGGAGTTTGGCGTGCTCTCGACGTAATGTTAGATTTTAAGGTCGGACATTGAATTGCATGCAGAAGCACTGGAGCCAAACCGCACCATATGTACCAGTTGTAAGCTGCAATCAATCCTTGAGAAACATTACACACCTCACATTTACCTCCATAGTCAAGTTGCTGGAATTGGGGATATAGACAGTTTGTGCGTGTCGATCACAAGTGCAACAACTTCACAATACAACCATGTGAGAGAGGGAGAATCAGAGAAAAACCAACTCAGACAGCAACCACCCTTTCAATTCAGCTTTTAGCCTGGAGAAGTTTACCGTCAGGACAAACAAATAGAGTCAACAAGGAACATACCCATGGGCCAGAAATCAAGGAGTTGAGCAGTCAAGGAAGAATCTTGGAACGATTGAAGCTTAGAACTACTAAATGTATAAGCTCAGAGAGAGAGAGAGCACTGCAGTTGCCTTCGGTACATACCAAGGGCCCTCATCTGATCTGATGTGCCAACATCATTCTAAACTGCCTCATCTCTGTTTGGCAGCCCAATTTCACAAAACAGTGGGATTCACCACAGGGTGAGGTGACATCTTTTTTGTTCACAACCTGGCTAGCCAGAGCGTGGCCCAAATACTTCATTAAAATCGCTCTGTGATATATCCTTTGTGCACAAATATAAACACTTTGCAGCATTTAAAGCATATTAACAACTATACTTGGAGGACATTGTCCTAAGGGAATCTGCATTATGCTGGTTATCAGTGATGTGAGTCCTGACAACTCCTCTGACAAGGAAACAAACAAAATTTCTTCTTTCAGTGAGAAGCTTTACTTCACATGCAAAAAAGATCAATCAGCTCCAACTATGCAGTTGTGGTATTGAGATGGTGTACAGTGAAATGAGTCTTATGTTTCCCTACTTCAGACAACTTGGGAAACTCACCAAAGTGAGAGTCATAACATTCAAAGCATGTGTAGTGTCTACTTCTTGAGATCTAGCAGACATCTAAACCTGCAAATTGCAGCAGGTTGCAACTCAAATCTTCCTTAAACTTGAAGGAAACTTGATCAGGAAGCTGTATGAATATATTATACTGTCAAGGAGCAGCAGTCAAACTCGGTGCAAAATTGGCGTTGGGAAGGTAGCGGAGCTTGAGCGAGTGAGATGGATCAGACACGCCAATATTATGTATGATAGGCTGCTCCCCCTTAGTATCATTCGTGACGTTGTACCAGAGGAGAGAATCTCCACAGGTCACCCAGATACACTCATCTCTTGCTGCGCATTGCCAGTTGTCTTCGAAAGCTTCTAGGGTAACGAGATCCGTCTTACCGACATCATGCGACAGCTGGGTTAATGGAAAAGATCTATAGTTTCCTCCTTGCAGCTGAATCCGGGTGATGCGAAAATTCACAATCAATTCTGAAAAATCAGGCTGCAGGCCCGCCCATGAAACTCCTATAAGGTAGAGAGTATCCTTGCACGCCACAAGCCGTGGCTTGCTCATATCTTTACAATAGTTCTTGAACAAACTTTGAAGAAAGATAAATGTCAACTCTCCTTTTTCCATGTCAAATGCGTTCAACGTGATTAGGTCTCTTCGACCGTGACTTAGCTCCTGCAGGAAATAGAAGATCCCATTGCATACCACAGAATCATGCGGTGCGCGTACCTTAGCTGGAAATCTACGTAGCATCCATGTTTGTGTTGCAGAATTGTAAACTTGGAGGAAACACCGACCAAAGACAAAAACGTTGTATGTCCCAGAGAGGTGATCAACGTACATGGTTGCACAGCCTCTTCCATCGACCGCTCGATCAGGCAACTGCTTCCAACTCCTGGTCACCGGATTACAAACATACAATTGCTGGGTTTTCGGGTCAATGCTTCGACGACATAATACTAGGCCCCCAGCTGCAGTAAGAACGGTACTCTTGACTCCATTCGGAAGGAACGACAAAGAAGGCAGAGCTATTTGCCATTCCTTTGATGCGTGATGCACTCCCCAACCCAATTTACTCTCCCGACGAGAAATCGCGCCGTGCTCTCGCCCAAAACAAAGGGGAAAGAACCAATCTGTTAATTCCACGCCCATCTTCACACGCATTTGCAGAAAGGAAGGTCGCGCGAGGTTGAAGCGACTCCATGTAGTGCACACTGCTTGGGATGTAAGAAGATCGCGCACCGGGAGATTCGCAAGAACAATCTCTACAATCTCTTCGGGTAGACGCCTGCAATCCCCGTCTTCACCTTCGATTTGTTCTCTCTTCGCAACTTTCCGACTCTTGCCCATTTCTCACTGGGATTCTCTAAAGCTAAGCTGTTAAAAGCTCTGGAGACAAACAATTTTCGACTCCAGAGAGATGAAAGAGATACGAGTATGTGCAAGTGAGCGAGGCAACTTGAGATATATACTGTGCAGTGAACTTCGCGCAGACTGCCAAGAGGTGAAAAGAGGGCGGACTTATCTTTTCCGGAAATAGCAAAAGCGAATAGCAAAGCAAAAAGTTTCCTTTGTATTCAAGATAGTCTTTCGACGCGCAGTAGGCCCGCCACGCCTTCTCCCTAATAATCTGTAAGGAAAGGAAGTTCTGAAGTTCAGCAATTTCCAGAGCGAATCCTTTTTATCCAGTCTTGGAATCGGATGTTGCCACTGAGTCTCCTGAAGAAAGTCGTGACGCCCTTTCATGAGCCTTTCATGCAGGTGCCCCTGTATGCAAGAGTCTCTTACAACCTTAGCTTATTGCATCAAAATCTATCACTCATATTATAAACACTAACATGGTGTAGATACTAGATACTTCCACTTTCAGAATGCACAATACTGCCCCAGGAAGATGTACATAATATATGCTTGCCTTTCAACACCTGCCAGCCGAGTTTCAACAATCAAAATACTGTTCTCACTGTTTCTTCCCAAGTGAGGTCCCCCTTTCTGCTGTCTTACCTAAATGGGTCAGAATGCACAATATTGCCTCAGGAAGATGTACATAATATATGCTTGCCAGCCGAGTTTCAACAGTCAAACACTGTTCTCACTGTTTCTTCCCAGGCGAGGTCCCCCTTTAGAACTGCTGGCTTGCCAAGCGCACGAAGCGCACGCCTGAGAGTGGCAATGTCATGAGGACCTCCTCTATGAAGAATCTTTTCTTTAGAATCAGTTGATTTCACATATCTTCGTCGCCTTACAGGATCTGGAAGTTCTAAAATATTCAATATCAAATTTTAAAAAACAATTTGTAATAGTTTGTTAATGTTGTCGACATTCCCGCAGGTGATCGCCTGTCTGCCGGGCCTACTCTCAAGGTACCGTAGTCGGGCAGGCTGCTCCGGCACTAAATTATAATTAGAAATGAATCTGCCTAATAGGTAATTAGGTGAAAATTTAGGAAAAACTGCCAAAATTCCAGAAAGTTTATAAAAAAATGCCTAAAATCTCAAACAAACTCCAAATATCAAATCTCCAAATGCGTGTTTCAAGGCATAAAGCTCTAGGAAAATATTTTCCTTAACTCTGAGAGATCCTAGATTATTGGCTGAACAATCACTGCATCCATCAGTAGCAAGATTTGACCCCAGAATCATCTGGGTGGCACTCAGTGCTCTTAACCATCTAAGCTACTGACT
Source organism: Takakia lepidozioides (assembly GCA_030704615.1). Classification (NCBI taxonomy): domain Eukaryota; kingdom Viridiplantae; phylum Streptophyta; class Takakiopsida; order Takakiales; family Takakiaceae; genus Takakia; species Takakia lepidozioides. Next base: position 9,823,238 of record CM060733.1, read on the forward strand.
GTTGGTACATAATTCTTTTACCACATCTGGTACAGTAGATAGAGCAAGTTCAAGAGCAAGTTCATGCAGGGAGTCACCCCCGAATTACTTAAAATCTCCTGGCGGCATTGCCATGAAATCTAGAAATTTCCTTAAGTTGTGCCGGTTGGAAAGAAAATAAATATTCGACACTTCACTGCCGGATCAGCCTGCCGAGTACGGTACGCAGCATCCGACCGCGACATAGATATATTCCCCAGCAATAAATTATCGGGGCTTCATCCCCTTGACTATATATATATGATTCTAATTAAGATACATGGCTCAAACCAGGAATTGAAGGCAAGACTTCTTAATAACCTTTCAAGGTTATTAACCGACATATTACTCGCTACCTTCTGAAAAGCTTTGACACTTATAATGTTTTTATCTGGTTAAAGACTAGTCATGGCCCCTGATCCCTACCACCGCGGGAGTGGACCAAGGGCAGGGTTGGAAGCCCTGCCACCCTGCCGTGTGTGGGCCCCACCACATGACCCCATAGTCCCGGCCAAGTTATCCAAAATTAGACCAAGCTTCCATGTGTTAATTTTTGCCGTCGCCCCCATATCAGTGACCAACATCCGTGAGCGCAATACTTGGGAATTTGGCGCCAGAGTTCATGGCCGATAATTAGTAATCGCTTTTGACTTATTGTACTGGGTTACCATGGCTCTTCTACCTGCTGTGAAGGTCACCTTTGTACACATTGCTTGTAGGGACCCACCACCTCACCAGACATGCCACCCGCGGGACCCACCCTTTGCCAAGTAACTGGCTCAATTGGTCCGGCCCTTGGAGAGCAAGGCAGACCTACTGCCAGATTACTTTTGAACCCTATGCACATAAAAGCAACCATCCATGCCACTAGTCGGCCATGCTCCACTGTCGCGATACATGGAAGTTGGCCATGCAGGAAAGGAGGATGAGCGTACTAAACTACGAGAGGTGAATCAACGCGCAGAGGGCTAACACAATCTGACACATCAAAGCTTGGAAACACCTTCAATATGCCTTTGAATTTTGTGTGGCCTCGTCGCAATGTAATGGGGTTACACATTTGTGAAGACTACACCCCTACAAAAAATCCGAGCTCTGCGAGGTAAAAATAAAAGATGAAATAAATTTTAAGGCCTAGATGGATGAAATCACCCTCCAGGTGCTAGATGAAAAACCTACCAAGGAAAAACCTGGCGTTTGCAAATTGGGCCGAGGACAAAACCCTTGGGTAGGAAAACTCGCGTGACAGTGAAGAATGCAAAGGAGAAATACAAGAGCGGCCATACGGCAATCAAAAGGAGACTGTCTTCTTGGTGCTAGCATGCACGGCGGTGCGATAAACAAAGAGAAGAGGGGGAAGAAAGGTATACCACCCCCTGGTGAGTCACTGCAACTCTACCGGACACTATAGGAGATACTGAGGTTTTCACAAAATTTGTTGGTCATGGCTTCGCCATTTGAATGGACACCACATGCACCTACTCCTCCATATTGGGCAATGCAATAGCTTCTGACAAGCTCCACTTCATTTTCCCTCTCTTCCCTAGGCTTCTCAAGCCCACTGCCTTGGCATATTCAAACATGGGTCTTGATTTCCGAGGCTTTCCAGAGCGCACAAACCCCACCACTGCTCTTTCATTCTCTAATTTGTTTCCATTCTCTCCCTCATCAGTTGGAGATCAACAACCTCAGTTAGGGTTGCTCGTGGGACCACATACGTCCTCTCTCGACAATTGATGGAGCTTCAATATCTGTAAGGCACACCCCCAAATTATTATCAATTTCAGAGTCAAGTCCCAATAAGAATGGTTTTTTCCTTAAAAAGGACACAGAAAACTCAAGACCTTGTTAGAACTAGTTGCTGCAAGTAGCCTGCTGAAACATGCAAGAAAATCGTGATTTCTAGTAGAAAACCAGTGTTGGTCGGTTATCAAAATTTTCAAAGCTTCTGAGGTTCAGGTTATACAAGCTGACTCACGCAGTAATAACCTCCGGTTCTAGGTAAAATATGCACCTTGAATGAAGGTTATTTGCAGGTTACGGTTATGAAATTTTCAGTAATATGTGGGGTCAGGTTATTTGCCGGTTCATAAACAAATAATAACCTGAGGTGATATTTCAAGTCGGGTCTTTGTTATAACCGGAATATAACCAAAATATAACCAAAATATAACCTACGATACAACTGAAGTACTCTAAGCAGGCAGATCGCAGCACGCAACACGATCACAGATGATCTGGGAGCATGTATTATTCTCGCTAAATCTCTTCGTCAAATTCTTCTTCCAAAATCTCTTCAACATCCTCTTCAATCTCCTGACATTGTTCTAAAGTGGATCTCTCACATCCCTCTCGCGGATCATCTGGCCAATTTCTTGCAACAAATATTATTTTGTCCAGGTTCTTGATTTGAAGCCTGCGTCGTCGTAGTGAAGTAAGTAAACCTGCAAGAGAAAAGATCCTTTCAGTTTCAATCTGGCTGCCAACGATGCCTAGAATTTGTCGAGCTAAATAAGCCACAGTAGGAAATGTGACTTCATTGGACTTCCACCACATTAAAGGCTCCTTGCACCTCTCCAAGTCCACTGTAAAGCGTCGGAATGATGACAATTCCTTGGTCACAAACTCTTTGTTTGTCTCTGATGCCATCACTGACATTTGGAAAAGGTCAAGTGTGTTGAACCGTGCTGGATCAATTTGTGACTCTTCATGACCATCGAACCTAGCAATGCGACGGTGACAATCGGTGAGCAGAGGTATGAGAGATTGCTGGTCATACTCCTGAACAATACGAAGAGTTGCATCTCTTCCTATGAACTCACTGACTAGGGCCTTTGAAGTGAGGATCGAGCATTAAAGCAAGCATGTTATGACATTTTCTTTTGTCAAATTTGTGCATGAATGACAAAAAATGAGTCGAGACACCAATCACTTCTTTCTACATGTTGATCCTGAAGTCTTCGAGTTCCCTGTCAAACTCGTTTAGCTGCGACATACCCCAAGTTGTCCTCCACAATTCTTGCATTCATGTCCCTTTGACATTTAACAACCAAGGCTATGGCTGATTGCAAAGCATCTGATAATAACCAGTGTCCTCTACTTTGGTTTAGGACACAATTTGTGACTATAGGTGACAAAGTCTTGACAACGGCATCAACCACAGCCCATGTCCTCGCACCAGGGACTCGAGATTGCAGATCATAACTGTCTGCATGGCTGTAGCAGTGATTGATGGCTGCTCGAAACCGAAGAATATCTTGAAATAATAGAATACGGGTTGAAAATCTAAGCATCCCACAAGAAAGTTAACACCAATTAGAAATTAATACAACTCAGATGCACAATCCCATTTACATACACAAGGCAACACAAAGCCACATTTGAATTATTCAGCCCCATCAACACAAAAATGATGCAATCTAGAAATTTTTGAAATTTTATGTGTCGTGCGCATACATATCGCTACACAACTACATCGCTGTCCAAAACCACACAACACATGTGCACACCACACACTAGTATACCACTAGTCTACCACTAGTCCAGCCACTAGTCCAACCACTAGGCTACAACTAGTCAGTCACTAGGCTGCCACTACGCTGCCCACTATGGCAGTCACTAGTCCACACAATGATAAAGAAGAAGAATACAAGCACAAGCTCATGCGAGCTCACAAAGCTGAAGCATAAACTCATGCATATATAACCTCATCACTCAAATACAAGTCAAGCCAAGTGCACCCCACGCCATGGGGAATCCACACTACGGCGCCATAGCTAGGCGCGGTGAGGCTCAACTCGAGAAAGATGAGCCTCCCGCGCTTGCCGTGAAGATAACCACTCCAGGGCCTAAATCTGCCTTGACCCCTGGATTGACACTTGGGCCAATCCCAAATGTCAATATGTAAAAGCTAGCTATTTCCTAGCTAGTTTCACACTAGTGGTAAAATAACTTGACAGCTGTCGTGCGCATACATATCGCTACACAACTACATACATCGCTGTCCAAAACCACACAACACATGTGCACACCACACACTAGTATACCACTAGTCTACCACTAGTCCAGCCACTAGTCCAACCACTAGGCTACAACTAGTCAGTCACTAGGCTGCCACTACGCTGCCCACTATGGCAGTCACTAGTCCACACAATCGCCCCCCTAGCTGGTGCTTAGGTCCCTCTAAGTCCAGGTAGCCACAAGATGTGATAGTGACCATAGCCTCACTAAGTCCTCCACCACTATCCCTACTACACACTCAAACTCGATAGATCAAGAGGCCGGGTGCAAGAGTTGCCCCATCGTTAGTCGCCGTCTTGCAACCTGTGAACTTGAGCTTGGGATCTCATGTATTGACTCCTATGAGCTTGGCCTCCCATGTCTTGTTAGCTGCCTCCAGTCATGTCCACTGCCACTATCCCAAGCAGTGTGGACACAACCAATCTCCGTCAGGAACCTTCTCAAGAGGTGGTGTCAAGCATCCCATATGCCAACCCCTTGAGCACCGATCACACACCAGCATGGTGGCTGCCCCTTTGGCAGACCCACAGAGCATGCACCTCAAACCTGCAGGTACCACTGCCAAGTTTGGGTCAACTCTGCCATCGACATTGGGAAGGTGACATGGCGCACAATTACGCACATGGTCTTTCCAAGTCATGCCATCCCGACCCTCTAAGATCAGGACCCCTGAGGGCAACACCTCTCGAACCCTCAGAATAACACGCCCTGCAGTAACATCCAGAGTCGTAGGAGCAGTCTGCTGCAAATAAACATAGTCACCAGGGCTAAACCTCCGAACCCCAGGACGATATCCTCCACCACGTATAGTGGCATACCTCAACGTATCACGGTGCTGTGCAATGGCAAGGTTCTCAAAAGCCATGGGCATGACTTTCTTGAACAACTCTGCACGCTGATCACATGCACGTACCCACACGTCCGGATCGTCAAGGTTAAGGACTTGAGCAGTGTCCCTACGAATGGCTGCAGGCAAATCCGGCTCTCGGCCAAAGAGAAGGAAATATGGTGAGAAGGAGGCAAGTGATGCTTGTTTGCTGAACCTGTAGCCCATGGCTAACCAAGGAACCTGAAGATCCCAATCTCCTAGGTGTCCCTTCTGCAAGCCATACTTGCGCAAACCCCTCTTCACCGTCTGAACAACTCTCTCTGCTAAGCCATCGGCCTCAGGATGATCCCGAAGTGGTGCGGTGGTCTATCAAGGCTTTATCACACAAAGCCTGAAACTCCCCCAAGAACTCTCTCCCTTGGTCCGTGAGTACCTCAGCTGGAGCACCAAATCGGCTAAGCACACGATCCAAATGCATACGCAGCCCCCTCACTAGCCTTGTCAGGCAATGGAACCAACTCAATCCACTTGGAGAAGTGCTCCACCATCACCAACACATATCTGTGGTGGCGCATAGTCAGTGGCAACGGTCCTGCGAAGTCAAGACTCCACCTGTAGCCCAATCCCATGATAGGTAAAGGATGCAACTGTGGTGTAGGGGCGTTGAATGAAGCACGCACCCTGTCACACACCATGCACCTAGCCACAACTGTTGCACCTCTGTATGCATACCACGCCACCAATACTGCCCCTGCAGTAAACTGTGAGTGCGTCGCACTCCAAAATGCCCCAACTCCTCATGGGCATGCCGCACTAACCGTGCACGCTGTGTGGGGTGAGGCACAATCCTCACCCGACCATCCTCCCACACTCGAAGTAGGTGTATCCCCTCCCACTTGAACCTCTTGGCTCGTTGCAGGATCCGATCCCTCTCCCTGGCAGTCACAATGGCTGCCGTGTCTCCCGTGCGGAGGTAGTCCAACACAGCCGAATCCTCATGTATATCTCTGGCCACCTAGCTCATCACTAGCCTCAGGGTCCTCAGACACTCCGTCTACAGTCATCCCTGTTGTAGGTCCAATCTGACCTCCCGATGCCAAGATACACAAAAATGCAGATGCGTGCCATCCCGGCACCATCTCCTCGTCCGTCTCACCATGCCACCGAGCTCCAGTGTCATCCTGCTGGCTCATGCATGGATTGCGACTCAATCCATCCGCATGCACAACCTGAAAGTCATACTCCTGGAGTATAAGTGCCCACCGTGCAAGCTTCCCCGTAAGCTTGTCTGACTCCATCAACCACTTGAGTGGCTGGTGATCCGTGACAAGGGTGAAAAGATTGCCGTATAGATAGCACCTGAAGTGTGCCACGGCCCACACTGCAGCTAAGCACTCTCCCTCATATGAGCTGTACTTAGCCTCTGCAGCGTTGTTCGAGCGGCTAGCGTAAGCCACTACGAACTCTCTTCCCTCATCATCCTGTGTGAGCACCGCTCCAAGCCCCAGCATGCTCCAATCCGTATGCAGCTGAAAGGGACGCCCCCTGATAGGTCGTCTCAAGATAGGCGCCGAGGTCAACCTCGCCTTGAGCTCTTGAAAAGCTCGTTCCTGCTCATCTTCCCACTGCCACTCCTGGTCCACCTTGGTCAGCTTGGTTAGAGCCTTTGCAATGGTACTAAATCCCTTGACAAACCGTCTATAATAGTTTGCCAACCCCATGAAAGCTCGAACTCGGCTCACATCCGTGGGGCGTGGAATTTGTGCAATGGCCTCTACCTTAGTCTGCTGTACCCCCAATCCTCCAGGATATATCATGTGACCCAGATACTCAATCTGGTTGTGGAAAACTTGCACTTCCCCGGATGCAACTTCAATCCGTGCGCTCTCAAGCGCTCCAATACCACCTGAAGGTGTCTCTCATGCTCCTCCATCGTAACACTAAAGATGATGATGTCATCTATGTAGCACCGAGCAAAGTCCACCCCTGCTAGAATCCTATCCATGACTCTCTGAAACTCTGCAGGAGCATTCTTAAGCCCAAATGGTAAGAACCGCCACTGATATAGGCAATCCTTGCCGTGCTCATTGATCCCCCAGAATGCCGTCTTCTGCTTGTCCGCCTCCTTGATTGGCAACTGGTGATATCCGGATCGTAAATCCAAAGTGCTAAAGGCCTTAGCATGCCCGATGGCATCAAAGATCTCCTCTGGTGTTGGCATGGCATACTTATCGGACTTGGTCTGACGATTTACAGGCCGGTAATCACCGCACATACGTCTCTCCGTCCAATTGCCATAGACATCCTTCTTGGCTGGCATCACTGTGGCTGAAGCATACTCTCCACCAGAGAGCTCCACCAAACCTGCCTCCCAGAGATCTTGAGTCCTCATCTGAATCAAAGACCTCTCCATGTCACTGTATCTATAGGGTCTCCGAAAGATTGGCGTGTCAGTGGCCAACTCAATACGGATCTCTTGACCCTTCAGTGCTCCCAAGTCCTTCAAACTGAAGGCAAAGCAATTCCTGTAAGCCCTCAGGAACCGCCGTATACGTCGTCTCTCTCCTCCGGTGACAATGGGTCCAATGTCAGGCTCCCAATTGTCCTCCGTAACTACAACCTTAAGTCCAGTGGGCTTAGAGGTAGAGGACGCGTCCGTGGTTGCTATGCTGCAACCTCTTGAGCAGTACTCCCTACCTGCTCAGTCAATGACAAGGCCTCATCCTGCCCCATCATCTCATCCTTGAGGACCTCCTCAACCGAGAAGAATCCCCAACCTCATCCATCACAGCCGCCTTGGCTGCCAACTCCCTCTGAACCTCGAGCACCTCCCACGTGTGCCATGGATGCATGCACCCCGTGGTCCTCATATGCTCGCCCCCACTCACTGCCTGTACCGTCTCGGTAGGCAGAGAGACCATTGAGGGAAGTGTATTCCGCACTCTGCGTTGCTCAGCTAGAGCCAAGCTGATAATCCAGGTCAAGCAATTGAGATCCATTGCTTGCCCCAACACTTGACGACGTGATGCCTCAGAAAGAGACGACACCGCCGTGGTACCAGTGGTAAAACCCATTGCCCGCTCACGCTCGTCAGCATTAGGCTCCACTAACTGCTGCAACTGAGCATCCCACAGGAGGCCAGGTCCACTATCCCGGAAAGCATGCGATCCTGGGAAGCTGAGCAGTGTAGGTAATGCTGCTCGTGGTTGACCCACCTTGTTGACCACTGCCAAAGGCGAACGGTCATCGTGTCTCACACGTTGAGACTGCCTCCCTGTGTCCAGAATGTTATCCACTGTGAGATGTGCTGGCCGCTGCACCCCATCAAATGCACGCTTGAGCAGTGCGGGTGGCATCAAGTTAGTCCACCATAGCCGTGGACGATGAGCCCGTGACCCCACTGTAGCTGCATCTAGCAACACTGCTGACCCAAGCCACGACCGGACTTGATGCACACTGGCCATCACCCTGGCCCGAGAATCGCCCATCAGTGGCACATTCTCCAAGATGTATGCTGGAGATACAGCTTGATGAAGCTGCAAGTGGCGCAAAACCCGCACCATCTCCCAAAAGACCCGACCTCGAGTCTCGCAATCCATTGCCATGCCCGGCTGATGAATGCCCTTGGCAGGGCCAACCTGCCACTACCAGATCAATGGAGCCAACCCGCTCCAAATCCTGCGCCCCCAGCAACGAAATGTCTGCTGGCAAGGCCTGCTGATATCCACGAATTGCAGACACCGACAACAACTCAGGGTACCGCTGCACAACTGAGCAACATGGCGAAGTGAAACGCGTCGTGCAGTCTCATCCCTCTCCACATACAGGTAACGCCGAACTCGTACACCTGCCTGTAACACAGCAGCCAATCCGGTGCTGATCCCGCCAAACAAGTCCAGAAGACAAATGCCTTCATCCGGATACTGCCACACAATAGGTGTGGTGTCCAATGGAGACATTGAGGTGGTCCTGGTGCAATCCCACACTCTCTCCTCTCCTGACGGTACAAAAGCCTCCACCCAGGCTTGTTGCACCCGTCGATCAGCATCCCGCTGCAAATCCTTGCTCGTGCCCCACATGGAGTCTGAGCAACCATGGTAGGCAACTCCGCCATACCATACATGTCATCCTGCTCTCCCGGAGGTGGTACATCCTCTGAATGAGCATTGCCCTCAAGCAACTCTCTAGGCCAACTCACTGCCGCTGTGAATGCTGCTAGTGTCGGCATCTTGCCTCGCTGGGCAACCGCAACTCCTCCTATGAACGTCACAGGAGCTGCACACGCCGGCCCTCCCCTGACTGCCATGCAGGCCTATAGGAAGCTGACTCCTCCCAAAAATCCAGGGTGAAGCCCATGGGGTACAACACTGCCCCACCAACCAGGACATCGTATGAGACTGCGTCTGTCACAATGGCCTTGGCTCGCATCACTGAGCCATCTGTAGGGTGATCCGGCCGTAGTCTGATAGCCAACTCATGCCGTGTCATGCCCCGAGCCTGCTCCGATCCTCCCAGAGACGTCTGTATCTGGAAAGGACAAGGCTCCATATCCGCCTCCGTGAGGCCCAAGCCTGCAATAGCAGCTCTGCCCAGCATCAGTGGCTGAGCTCCCGAGTCCAACAAGACCGCAGTGGCCGGTACCTTTGCCTGCCGGTCCACTCAAACAGAAAATGCCATCCTGGTTGTCTAACATGACAACTCCAGGTGTCACCATGGCGCGCTCAATGGCTGGCCTAGCTGGCAGCTCCATCAACCTGGCAGCTGCAGCTTGCCATGGCGCCGCCGTGGCAGTCTTGACCCTCAAATCCGAGGATCCCTCCGGCACTACACCTCCCACTATCTCCGCAGAAGATGAAGTAACCTCCCCACTCTCACAGAGTGTAGCTGCCAGCCTGAACACCTCAGCTGGTCTTACCCCGGCGTCGCAATCATGGTAGCCGAGAACAATGGAGCCTGGCACACAGATGTGGCCGCTCCTAGCAGCACACTAGCTGCCGTAGCCTTGGCAACACTAGGTAGTGTGCTACCCGTGTAGCTCTCCCCAATGGCATAGTAACCTCCGCCTCGGTAACAGTCGGGCGAGAACTAGGTGCCATGGATGGCGTCGACACTGTCTCCCGCCAATGTGAATGACTGAGGAAGCCTAGCCTGACGGCTTGCCTCCCCACGCTGTGGATCCAACTCCACCTCTGCACCTCGTGGCTCAGGAACTCGTGCTGCTCCTCGAGTCACGGCTGCAGCAGACTCCACCTGCACTAGTGGTAGTGCTGCTCCACACATGAATCCCATGCCTCCCATATCTCCTCCCTCAGGAGCAGGAGGTGGACCATCCGGCCTTAGAGCCGGTACCACCTGAGCTGTAGCCATGGCAGCGAGCCTCTGCTCTAGCTGCTGAAGCCGGTTGGCCATGCCTTGGTCAACACCCTGACCTCCGCGTCCTTGGCCACGTTGAGCTTGCCCTTGGCCTGCACCTCGTGGCTGGCCACCTCGTCCTCTCTGGGCTGCTCCACCTCGCCCCCGGCCACCATTGTTCCCTTGGAACTGGCCTGGGCGCAACTCAGGATGCAAACCATAACACTGGGCCTCTCCATGCCCGTGCTTGCCACAATGCCCACACTGCAACTGTGCAGGCTGTGCATGTGCCGGCCCTTTGCCTCCCTCTGGGCAATCCTTCTTGACATGGGGTCCTCCACATGTCCAGCACACCACATCCGCCCGTTGTTGGCCAGCAAATGAAGGGAGAGACCCCTGCATCTGAGGTCCTCTCTGCCCTTCCCTGAGCTTCACCTGAGCCCCCTTGTTGCCTTGAGCACGTTGAGGTAGTGGTTGGCTAGGAGCACCACTACCCCGTGGTGTCTCCTTAGCAAATCCCACCATGACCACTCGTTCCTCCACCATGTTGAGCTCTATCCGCTCTGCCAGCAAAAACACATTTGCTAAGGTGGGTTGGGCCGCTTGTAGGAGAGTTGCATCCCGCACCCTTCTCCTCAGCTCCTTGTCCAATATCCCATACCAGAATTGGACTGCCTGAGCTTCCGTAACCCCTTGGGTTACATTTATCAAGCGCCTCATGCGAGTGAAAGCCTCCCTCAAGCTCTCGGTCGGCTTCCGTTGGAACTCTTGCAAGCTCCGCAACTTCTCTGTCCTCACCCCTTGGTAGTTCCCTCTCAACTCTTCGAAGAACTCCACAACAGGGTTGAAGGCAGGCACGGGTGCTAGTGCTGGTGCGGTAGTGGCTTGGGTGGACGTCGTAGCTACTGTACCACCAGTCCCACTGCTACTTGCTGAAGCTGCCGGTGCAGCGGCAGGTGTAGCCACTGCCCTCGTGGCTCTAGTGCCCCTAGTGATGGAGACATAGTCGGGTGACCAGTACATCCTCCACTCCTCGATCTCAACCTCATGCCCCCGCCTGAACTCATGGTAATCATCCATAGGCGGCCCCTCAAGGTGCTGAAACAGCCCTTTCCATGCCATGAACGGCGTAAATAGTTGTGGATTGCGCATTTGCTGCAAATCACACCAACTATCAAACTCTTGGATAAAATCATCCAACTCGATGGTGCCCACCGCCCCAGAGTACCTTCGTGGCCCCTTGGTAGCTCCATACATCTCCATTGTGTCCCAACAATGGCAAAGAAACAACTTGCACCGCCGGTATGAGCCCCTGATTCACAATCCGAATCAGAACCTTCCGTGGAAGACACAGGAGGTGAAGGTGGCCTAAACCGCACACCTCGTCTCGTGTACCCACTAGTATCGCTAGTGCTCGAACCGGCACTGTCCCCAGCAACTAGTGGCACCTCCGTGTTGACACTCAACCGGTCATGAATGTCCCTAACCCCCTCTCCACAAGGTAACCGGGTAGAGAACCTGTTGCGGCTTATGGTTTGGAATACTAAGTTCCTAACATAGCCTACACCTGAACTTGCATGACCATGGGAATATCATGAAGATACTCCTCAAACCGCCCTCCACAGCTTCAAAATTCGGCCTTCCAGACCACATGCCAGTCCTTCCACCAGTGCCTCCACAGTCAGCACAGGCCATCCACAGGTCAACACGGGCCACCACAGACCAGCACAGGCCCACACAGCTCACTGGTCACAGCCGTCCCACAGGCCAGGGCACAGCCTGTCACAGCCCCTCACAGGGCCTCAGGCCGCCTCACTCAGGCACGGCCTGTCACAGCCGTCACAGCCCCCTCACAGCCCGCCCGGGCAACAGGCGGGCCTCAGGCACACAGGGGGCCCACAGCCCGCCTTGTCAGGCCTCATGTCACAGCCCCACTCACACACAGCCCCTCACAGCCCGTCACAGGGCCGACAACAGCCCTCACAGCCCACAGCCTGGGCACAGCCTGTCACAGCCTTGCCCGTCACAGCCCTGTCACAGCCGGCCCGGGGCCCAGGCCTTCACAACAGCCCGGTGGTCACAGCCTTACCTTCAGGCCCGCCTTTGTTTTCAGTTGGGTCAGGCCTCACAGGGTGGGGGTGGGGCCCGGGTTGGGGCTAACAGGGTCACACAGCCCCTTTTATCTCACACAGCTCACAGGGTGGGGCCTTCTTTTGCTTGCCTTACAGCCACAGCCCGGCCTTTGATGTGCCCGTCACAGCCTTTGTCACAGCCCCTCACAACAGCATTTGTCACAGCGCCCGTTGTCACAGCCTTTTGTTCACAGCTTTCACAGGACAGCCTTGGCCGCTCTGGCAGTTTAGCCATTTCTCCAAGGGGTTTAGCCACGCCAAGCTAGGGTTTGTGTCTCTTGGACTCTAGGCTTCTTTCCACCGAGCTATGGTGGCTGTGAGGAAATCAGCAAGGTATCCTTGCTCTTTCGGCTCCCACACACCACCATAGTAGCCCTAAGCATGAGGTGGTTGCCACAAACCAAGCCTTCTTTCTCACTTAGCCTCCCCAAACACGCCACTAAACTCAATGGCAAACAACCAAGCCCTGCTGGTTCCCAGCCCTTGTGAGCACTCATTCAAGCACTCTCATTGGCCATAGCATCTGTCTTAGAGCCTATTCCAGCCCCTACACCTGTTGCTTCAAGAGTTGCGCTCCCTTCAAGCTTGAAGTTGAAACCCCAACTCACATAGGCCCTACAAGTGCTTTTCTTTCACTCCAAGTGGAAACCAGCCCTAGACCTTCCGTTCTAGCTCTCTAAGGCTTGAAAACAAGCCTCAATGGGCTGAAGGCATGCTCCACACATGCCCCACTCTCACCATAAGAGAATCAGCTCCTTTGCTTCATTTCTTGCACCCACAAACCTGAAATACAAGCTTCAGCAGGCTGAAAGCATGCTCTACATGCCCTACAGGGAAACCAGCCCCTTCCTTCCTTTCTTGCACTCCCACACCTAAAGTGCAAGCCTTCACCAGGCTGATAGCATGCTCCACACATACATTGCCCTCACATAAGGGAAGTCAGCCCTTCCCTCTTCCTTGCTTGCCCTCCAAGCTTGAAGATGGAAGCTTCAATGAGCTGAATACATGCTCCACACATGCAACCTCTTCACACAAGAGATATCAGCCCCCTATCTTGGCTCCTTGGCTCCTTGATGCTCTCTAACAAGACTAAGCACTCCAGCCTTTGCCAAGCTCCTGAAACCCTAAGGCTTACATTTCCAGCCACAAGACACTTCTCTTGTGGTGCAAGAGCTCTTCTCCAAGCTCTGAAACCCTAGGTGCACATTCCATGGCCTTGCCGCACCTCTTAGCTCCTGTTCCAGCCCTGCTCTTGCCATGACAAGAGCCCTCTCAATGCTGAAGCTCGAGATTGAAACCCAATCTCACCATACTCCACAAAGTGCACTGATTTGCCCCAAGCCAAATCAGCCCTTTCGCTTGGTCTTGCAATCCTTCACACAATGAAAGCTCGCATTCCCAAGTCCAGTTCTCAGCTTTGCCACCAAAGCCACTATAACCTGCTCTTGACTGGTCCTCTTCCCAATCGTGCTTGCTCATGCATGTACACAATCTGAAACCATCAAGGTGCTCTGGAATTACCTGCAGCATGGTGCTTTCATCTCTGAAGCTGAAGATCGAATGCCAAGGTCTACCACCTCGTAACCCACATCGCCTCCGCTTCTAACAACCAAGAGCTCCACGGTGCTCCTTGCATAACAACTTGGTTTCTCTCATTCTCAAGCAAAAACCACAAGTGCTACAACTAACTCGTATCTGGCACTCACAGATACGAGCTGATCTTTCTCGAGTGATAAAGAAGAAGAATACAAGCACAAGCTCATGCGAGCTCACAAAGCTGAAGCATAAACTCATGCATATATAACCTCATCACTCAAATACAAGTCAAGCCAAGTGCACCCCACGCCATGGGGAATCCACACTACGGCGCCATAGCTAGGCGCGGTGAGGCTCAACTCGAGAAAGATGAGCCTCCCGCGCTTGCCGTGAAGATAACCACTCCAGGGCCTAAATCTGCCTTGACCCCTGGATTGACACTTGGGCCAATCCCAAATGTCAATATGTAAAAGATAGCTATTTCCTAGCTAGTTTCACACTAGTGGTAAAATAACTTGACATATGAAACTACTGTACCTGGTTTTCACAGGAGTGTTGAGCTTTCTTGGACGGAGCCCCTTAGCGATACAAGTTGCATCCCATGCTTTTCGGCCTTTCCCGGATTTCTTAGGCTAGGTGATACATTTCTGTATGTCACTTTGAGCAACTTCGATGGACACATAAGAGAACCCTCGACAGACTTTCTCATCAGTGCTTGCATACTGACAAACCTTAGACATGGCATGTGCGAAGCAATTTCCTGAGAAAGGCTCTTGCAAGCCCAATGGTTCACAACTCACGATGGATCTTATATTACTTAAGCATGAGTGCTCCGTCTCAACATGTTTTCTCATGGCACTAATAGCATTGGCCTTGAAGTAAGTAATCAAGCCTTTTCTGCTACGAGTGCAAAGAACTTAAAGATCTGAACCCACAGATGCACCATGACAGATTATACACCTCATCACTTGTGGTTTGTCAACGTCAATAGCTCTGCCATCGTTGACTGCAAAGAATGACCAGCAAAGGGAAGAACGCGCATAAGGTTTCCAGAAACGTGCTTGGGCATGCAAACTATTTAGTTGCACCTATAAAACACCCTCTGCAACATTGATACCCTCAGATGGTGCAACAACATCTATCTGTCTCTCAAGTTCAATCTCACTGACAATTTGCTCACTAAAGCTAGCCGATCCTGAACTTTCAACGAGGTGGAGCAGACAAATTAGAAACTCATTCCTCCTGTACAGCTTGACCTGAACTTGAACTAGCCATACTCATAACGTGCATGAACAAGATAACTGTTTGAAATGTTGACAATGTGGAAGAAGAGAGCAAATATATCATGAGGAAGAAAGATGATTTGCATCAATGCAAAGCGATAGCAGATCTTCACATGAATGCAAGTAGCCGACACAGCGCGGCCGCCACCCTGCCCTCAAGTTCAATGTGCCGTTTCAAATGCAAGTAGCCATCACACAGCCGCCACCACTCAGAGGTTCAACTCAGTGCCGTTTCAACTTCAATGTACAGTAAGCTTATAGACCCTTGGACACAAAAAGAAAACTACTATTTGCCTCGAAACCATAGCAGCTATCATAACCGCTTCTGTCAACTTAAGAGATATCTGGGTTGGTTCTGTCTTCAGATGCTATTCGTTCACAGGTTCAGGATGTTTCACCGGGTATTTCAGCTATACAGTACCAGCGGTGTTTAGGGTCCCTGGATCTCTCTTATGCTCATAACCTTCGACTATGGTTACCCTTACCCGGCAAATAACCTGTAATTAACCGGGTGGGTCCTTGATAACCGATCAACACTGTAGAAAACCCTTGGCCTTATGAGGTCATGGAGTTAATAAATACCAAAGTGGGTCCCAGCCTCATCCTTGTTGTCACTCACTACTACCACCAATTTATCCCGCAA
Source organism: Takakia lepidozioides (assembly GCA_030704615.1). NCBI lineage: Eukaryota > Viridiplantae > Streptophyta > Takakiopsida > Takakiales > Takakiaceae > Takakia > Takakia lepidozioides. The sequence continues at coordinate 9,839,051 of CM060733.1, forward strand.
ATACAACACAGGACTGCGAAGAACATTTTCAAGACGGATTTTGGAGCCTAAAGAGTGTCTGGAATTGTTTTGGCATCATATTGCCAGAGACATTTCAATGTAGGTCAACCTTATTACCATGTTCCAAAAACAACATTCCGATTGTAGGTAAATGATGGGCAAAACGAAGAAATTAACGTGACATCAATATGAAAATTAAGTTTTTACCGTTATTTCTTACTGGATTGGACCTCGAGTAAATGACCAACCCTAGACATGAAGGTCTACTACATTAATCTGACATTGTAAGGTTTGATGTACTTCAGGGCAGATGTGGGATGGTGAAACATCATGAAAAAATGCCATAGCATCTCTTGAGTGATGATACTACCCCTTCAACCTCCGGAGAAGAAAAGTCGAGACAGTCCCCAAAGTTTAACATGATCTTTCACCATCACTAGTAATCCCCATACGGACACACCCTAATGTGAGCATATAAAAGGCTCGTAAGAAGGAAGAAACCCGCATCGGTATGCCTCTTCAGCAAAAAAATTGCGAGCTTGGACATCAAACGGGCTGCAAGATGCATGATATGAAATGCATCAATACTCAATTCACAAACGCGAGGTTTCATTAGATATAGTACTTTTAATTGGGGACTACGTGAGAAGATATATGGACGACTTACCTTTGCTGCATCAGCAATCTCGTACTTGGCGTAATGTTTTTGCACAACATGGGGTCGCCGCATCATCAGTGTGGTCCTCCCAACCGGTAGTCGTGCCCAACTCCAACTGCACCAACACTCAATCTTGGGGAGGCGGTCCCGGCGGGGTCTCCCCAGGGCTCGTGCCTCTGGACTTGGCGGCCTACGACCTCGGGGTGGTGGCCGTGGGGGCAAAGCTGTGCGGACATGGCGATGCCTCCTAACTCGTAGACCAGGCGAACGTGCTGTCTCGCCCTCAGCGGGTGGTTGTGGCACAGCCGGCAACGAATCCTCAAGCGTGACACGTCGATAAACACGCGGCATGACCTAGCATGAGAGAGAGGTAGAGTACCGTATTGTGACCCACTGTAACCTCCGGAGGAGTTACACTCCCAACCCTTGGAAAAACTTGAAAAAAAAACCCTACAAACGTAAAGCCATATGTCCCCACCCCACCAAAAAACAAAACCCTAAAAACAAAACTATATTGCAGCTAATCCTAAACTAACTATATTATAACTAACCCTAAACTAAACTATGAAACTAAACCCTAAACTAAACTATGTAACCCTTAAAACCCTAAGAGCCAAAGACCCAAAAACCCAAATGATCCTTGCAAAACCCCATAACCCAAAAAACCAATAAAAAAAAATAAAAAATGAGAGGCCTCTTCAACTCACCTCTGCGCCAGATCTGCGACTGTCGTGCGACGTCCCCCTGAGGCAGCGACACTCGTGCAATTCCCCAACGTCGCAGCGGATCCTCCTCCTGCCAAGGTGGCTGCCCTTCTCCCCCTTCACTCTCCCCCCTTCGCGAAGGCGCCTGATCGCCGCCGAGGTTTTCCGGTGGGTCACCACACTGGCGCGCCGCGGCTGCACCGACCGCCTCTCACTCCCCCTCTCAATCTCTCTATCTGATCTCTCTCTCCCTCACCCTCCTGCTCTCACTCTTCTCCCTCCCCTCCCTCCATCCCTCCTTTGTTTTTTTTCGCTCTCGAGCTCTTCCGAGCGCAAGTACCCCCGCGCAGCGTTTTCCAGCGGCGGTGACGCAACACTGACGCGCCACAGTGTTCAAACCCGCGCGCCCTCTCTCCCACTCTCCCTCTCGCCCTAATCCCTCTCCCTCACTCTCTCTCTCCCTCTTCTATGTCGTTTTGTTTTTTTGTTGTTTGAGCGAGCTGGGAGCGTGCCCCTGTGACCTGCTAGTGGAGCGCCAGCCGAACGCCAGCGCCGCGGGAGGGACCGCCAGCGTGAAGGAGCTGCCATGTGAGGGAGCTGCCCTCCCTCTCCTTCTCTCTCTCTCATTCTCCCTCTTAGCCCTCACTCTCCCTCTCGCCCTTATCCCTCTCCCTCTTCTCCCTTTTTTGTTGTTTGAGCGAGGGAGTGTGCCCACGTGACCTGGTGGCGGAGCGCCAGCGGAACGCCAGCGTGAAGGAGCTGCTGCGTGAGACGCCCAACTGCAGGTAAGCAGCCATGCATTTCTGATCTTCATAGTGAGAGATTTCAGTGAGAGTTTGGGTTCCACGGAGTAGACAGTGGAATCCCCACGGATCTCATAGTATATAGGACAATAGAAGAAGTGTTCTTCAGTTTCAATTTCATGGAGAGAGAGGGAGAGAGAAAAAGAGAGGGAGAGATTTCCCTTTTTTTTTGGGGACCTGCAGAAAGGAGAAGGAGAGAGAGGGAGAACGAGGGAGAGAGAGGGACAGGGACAGATGGGAGAGAGGGAGGGAGAGGGATAGAGGGGCCAAGAAAATAAAAAAGAAGTAGGGGGGGGGGGGGGGGGGGGTGACTGAGCAGCAGCAGCTCAGCCCCTCTCTGGTTTTTTTCTTTTGTGAGCAGCAGAGGGACAGGGACAGATGGAGGAGAGAGACGGAGAAGTGAGGAAAAAGAAAAAAAAAAATGTGGGGGGGGGGGTGACTGAGCAGTTGCTGCTCAGATGCTCTCTCTCCCTCTCTCTCCACATCTTCATGGGACAGAGGGAGAGATGAGGGAAAAGAGAGAGAGAGAGGGGGAAATGAGGGAAAAGAGGGAGAGAGGGAGAGGAAAAAGAAAAAAAGAAAAAAGGGGGGGTGACTGAGTAGCAGCAGCTGCTGCTTAGTCACTCCCCCCCCTCCACTTGTTTTTTTTTTTGTTTTTTTCCTTCATCACTCCCTCTCTCTCTCTCTCTCCACATCCTGATGGGACAAAGGGAGAGATGCGGGAAAAGAGGGAGAGAGAGGGAGAGAAGGAGAGAGGGACTGTTGAAGAAAAACAAAAGGCCCCCACCTTTTTTTTTTTCCCCCCCTCAACAGTCCCTCTCTCTCCACATCTTCATGGGACAGAGGGAGAGAGAGGGAGAGAGGGAGAGAGGGATTCCATGGACACCTTTCCATTCACCCCTCTAGAAGTCTTTGGCACCAATTGTTGGCAGGTGGGAGGCTAGGCAGCCCGACACTAAATTATTCCCTCATAGTGTCTGTGACAGTGCGTTGAGGCAGGCCCACGTTGGTGTTCGGTTCCTACTACCTCGGACTACTCCCCTCACACCGTGGTACGCCAACGGTTGGGGGACTAAGGGCCTTACCACACAAGCGACAATGAGCTCGAGTCAAAAAAAAGTATGACGCCTCTCCAAGGGAGCGTAACTTATGGTCTCTCTTCACCACAAGGGCTACTGCCTTCCAGCTGAAAGATGGACACCTTCATGACACACCAGACCGTGGGTTGAACCCACAACCACATCCAACGTCGTATGTGCCTATTACCACTGGGCTACATCCATATACTCGTGAAAAGATTCACTTATCACTCTCTGAAAGGTTGCTGGTGCATTACAAAGTCCAAAAGGCATGACTTTGTATGCATAAGCACCCCAGTCTGTGATGAAAGCTGTCTTTCCCTGGTCTTCTTCTGCCACTTGCACTTGATTATAACCACCGAATGTTAAAGGACTGTCTGGGACTTAGACACTTATACGGGATCTGTGGGGTACCCTTAATTTTTGCACAGACTGAGACCAACAGGAGCCTTAGGGGTGACAGCAGCGCACTTTAGAAGGGGGTTACACAGTCTGTCACAGCCCGTCACAGTCCGACACAGCCCGACACAGCCGACACAGCCACACAGCCAGTCACAGCCCAACACAACCGGTCACAGCCGGTCACAGTTTCACACAGCCAGTCACAGCTTGACACAGCTGTCACGACCATAGGGAACGGATAGCAGGACAGGGAACGACTGTGGGGAACAACACCTGCGAATGGAACATGTTAGTTCACGGATGACGGTTAGTGAGGGAAACGGTTAGAACAACGGGTAGGAAGATAAAGCCAGGAGCAAGGACTGGAAAACGATTCTTGGGGGATCACTGCTGGAAGGAGGGGAGGATCACTTCTGGGGGGGGACGGACATCACTGGGGGAAATGAGGAGAGAGCGTATCTCTGAGCAGAAAGAGGGAGAGCACGGAGTAGGAGGAGGATCTGTTGATGCTTAATGAATGCAGCAGTAGAATTGTAATGTAGAGCAGATTAGAGACTCCATGGCTTCAGCCTGATACTTGATAGATATTAATCTGATACACACTTCATACTCACACTGTGTAGAGAGATCTGAGTGAAGCTGTGGAATGAATGGATGAGTTGATGGAATCCGATAGATTGATGAAGCAAACTGATACTTAATTACCAACAGTAAGGTAACTAGCTAACATGAATGCGGGAAGGAAAACAAATAGGAAACACCCCCATGATACACTAGCTGTAGGTCATGACTGATTGTTCTGAGCGGGCTGAGTACTTAGAGATTTCCAACTCTTCTATCTTGGAGTTTCCGCCTCGGATAGCGAAGGGATGGGTGAGTAAAGCCGCGCGACATTTGGCGACCATACTGGGGAACTGGGTCATGAACAACCAGATGTGACAGGCATCTGGTGGGATCATGGTGGTTGGAGAATTAAAGAATTTGATGTGAATCAAATTCCTTGTGAAACTGAGAAGGAAAGATTGTCCAAACGATTCTTTCAGAGGTTTTTGGAATTGCCAGACGGTTGTAAAGAAAACATTCTTAAGAGAGTGCATGATGCTGACCCTGTGGGGTCTGGAGAAAGGAGTGATAAAGATTTATCAGGTGGCCTGTAGAGGAAGAGCACGTTGGTTACCAACATTGGTTTATGTGATAGCATTGCTATCCATTAAGCGAGTAGAGTTTGAAGGCTGGGAGGAAAGAAAGGTGAATGTTTATACTCATATGCATGAAGAGCTTGTACTGGTAAAGAATTGGATTCCAAAGGATATTTTGTGGATCAAACTCACACCAAGAACAACTTTCCAGACTTGTTTGCCATATGGTTATATGGTAACGGAGACTTCAAGTATAGCCAAGGGTGCATTGAAGCTTGAAAGAAACCCAGGCATATACGAGAGATATTACAGAAGAGAGTTTTGGTTATTGCCACATTAAAAAAATGAAAGACATGGGACATGAGTGATGAAAGAGAAGCTAGACGCCAGAGATATTCAGCAAAAAGAGAAAGCTATCTGAAAGCTAATTATCCATATCTTTGGGAGAGAGGAATAGACATAGGGGAATCATCTGGACCTCTCACACCATTAAGATCAGAGAGTACATCACCCATACCGGAAGAACTAGAGTTGGATGCCACTCCTTCTGTTTCTTTGCAAGAAAGATTAAGGGAATTGGTACGGGAAGAAGATCAATCACGAGGTGAAAGATCTGAGGTACATCCCTGGATAAAAGATTTGACAGAAATCTTTGATAAGAGTTGGCATGGAACACCAAAAGCAGGAACTCCAGTTTCTGAAGCGGAAGGTGAAGAAGGAGGAGAGGATGTGGCAGAGCCAACGGAGAGTTCAGACTCTCCAACACCATTGCAGTTGAGTTACATGAGTGAAGAAGAAACCCAAGGGCAGAACTTGGAGGATGAAAACAGAGAGAAGAAATTGGAAGAGGAAGAGTATGAAGAAGTAGACCCAACAGCTGAGGTTGAGACTACAACCAGGACATCCCAACCCGTTGGACCTGGATCAAGTGGAGCACTTGGATCACAGGCCAACGAAGGTGTCGGCTCAGGGGGATCAGGCGGGCTGCCTGGATCTGGCTCTGGGGGGACAGGGAGTGTGGGAAGTAGTGCAACTGAAGCTGGGAATACTGTGAATATCGTGGGGCCAGTAGCAGGGAGTGCTCAAGGGCCACCACTTGGTGGAAGATCCACCACAACAACAACAGGTCCAGAAGGACCAGCACCAGCAAGGGTGCCAGCACCTGTCAGTGGGCAGAAGGTAGGGCCACATGGCGTTACAACCAACACGGGCAAAACCACCTTTTCCAATATATTCAGGAAAAGGGGATCCCGATGTACACATTAGCCAATTTGAGCACATGTGTATAGTGAACAATGAGAATGGCGATGATGCCAAGATGAGATTGTTTCCTTGTTCACTTATCAAGAAAGCAAGTGAATGGTATGCAAGATTCCCTGATAATCATTTCCTAACCTGGAATGGCTTGAATACAGCATTCCGAAATAGGTTCAGGACAAGTAAAACTGAGGATGAAGTGTATGGAAGTTTACAACAGTTAAAGCAAAAGAAGCATGAAACTGTTGAGGAGTATATGGAAAAGATGGAATTGATGATGAAAAAGCTGGCTGCTGTACCAGCACCAGGTTTACAGAAGACTTGGTTTGTGAGTGGACTAAGACCAGAGTTGCAAAAGAAAGTGGATATGTTACCCCATAATACAGTGGAGGAGGCATTTGAAACTGCAAACAGAATTGAGCAATTGGGAATGCTCAGGAGAGAGAAAAGGATGATGAGGACTCTGAGGATGAGTCAGATGAAGAAGAAGAGCAAGAACTAAAAGGAAGAGTAAGAGAAAGGAGAAGTTGAAGAGGGATAACTATGAGAAAAGATTGGAAGAAATCTTGAAGAAGTATGCCACAGAGGCTGCAACACATTGGAGGAAAGGTGTATGGTGTGCAAAGTGCCAGAATGAAGGCCATACCACCACAGAATGCCACATGAAGGAGAAACACTGTACTATCTGTAAAATGGATAACCATTCTACTGAGAATTGTTACTACAACAGAAGGACAGTTGCAAGAACCTAGGCAAGTAAGGGTGCATCAGGTGCAGCCCCAGCCAAGAAGAAACAATGATCAGGACCACTATGGTAGGTCTGGTGGTTATAACAATGGCATGGAAGGGAGAGGTAATTCAAGAGGGAATTACCAAGGAAATTCCAGAGGCAACTATCAGGGTAATCCAAGGGGGAATTACCAGCCCGGGAATCAGGATTACAGAAATAATCCAAGAGCAGACCAAGGGCGAGGACCCAATGGTGAAGAACTATGTTACTATTGTAATCAGCCAGGACATCGCAAGGCAGCCTGTTCATTCTGGATTAGACACCAGAATGAGATGAGAGCTCCTGTGAATGAGGGCCCAGTGGTGGCAGCTCACATGGTTAGGCCATGTGTTGTACCAGAAGTAAGTACAATGATAGTAACAAGAAGTAAAGCCAAACTAATACCTCCAGTAGTAGAGGAAGAGGATGATAATGAAGGTGGCAGTGATATGCCTGAAGATGATGAGGCTTGGAGAGATGAGAAGGAACTGCACAAGGAAGTGGCAGATACCATAAGGGAAATGCAGAAGAGTACTGATATTCCTGTGGCAGATTCCTCTGATTCTGATGGAGAAGAAGAAGTGAGTGAGGATGAAAGGAAGAAAAAAATGCAGACATGCAAAGTAATGAAGAGACTTTGGCTGAAGTAATATGCCAGACCAAAGCAGAGATTACCATTGGACAGCTATTGGCTGTGGCACCTTATTGTAGGCACAGGCTGTATCAAGCAATCAATCGAATTGCCCAGGAGACAGGAAACACAGACCTGAACAGCAAGGTGACCAGTTAAATGTGAAGCCGGAAGGGCGAGAAACAGTCATGGACTTTGATGATTCTATGCCAGTAATCCAATTGAGAATTGGAAGCACAGAACTAACTGATGTACTGATAGATGGAGGTTCTGGAGTAAATATCATGACAGACCAATTAAGAAAGAAGCTTGGTCTAAGTAACATGAAACCAGCCCCATTTACAGTAACAATGGCAGATCAAAGAAGTGTACAGCCATTGGGATTAATAAGAGGAGTTAAGATACAGATACAGAAGATGATCTTTATGATCACAGTAACTGTGTTGAAGATGGATGAAGTCATGGAGGCTTACTCCTTATTATTGGGACGTCCGTGGCTGAAACAGGCCAGGGTATTCCATGACTGGAATTCTCAGTTACTAACCGTGCATAATGGGATACACGAGATACAAATTACCACAAAGAAATCTAGTAGATTACCTGCTACGAGAAGACCTCGAGGAGTCAGAGAGTATGACTGGAGAGGAGGACTGGATGAGGAGCAGGAAGCTACCCTGTTTTGCTGCACACCCAGAGTGGGAGCAGGTTGCAGAGATGCGGCTGGAAGGCCTAAGTTGTTTAAGGGGTATCTGCTGTGGTGTAGTGTCAACAACACCGATTGAAGAGGAAACCAGCAGTTACCCATCACATTTCTATGAAAAAAAGGAGAAATGGAAATCCTAGAGGAACCAGCCACTGTGAGTTTACAGGATGAAGTGGTGACTGGTTGGACAATCACAGCTGATGAGCAAGTGAGGGAAGTGAATGTGGGAACTAAAGAGGAACCGAGGATGGTGAAGGTAGGAGCTGATTTGGAGCCGAATTCTTTGAAGAAGCTAAGAGTTTGTTCATCAAATACAGAGATGTATTTGCTTGGAGCTATGAGGATTAAAAGGGATACCACCTGAAATCTGTCAGCATAAGATTGAACTGGAACCGGGGTCAGTACCAATCAAGCAAGGTAAGGAATGAATCCCAACTACGCACAGAAGGTTGGAGAAGAGATCAAGAAGTTGGCTGAGGCTAAGTTTATATACCCAATAGAGTATACAACTTGGTTGTCACCCATTGTGATAGTTCCCAAGAAGAATGGTAAACTAAGAGTTTGTGTGAACTACAAGAAGCTGAATGCTTGTACGAAGAAAGATCCTTTCCCTTTGCCATTCACAGAAGCAGTATTAGACACTGTGGCAGGCCATGAGATGTACTCATTCATGGATGGCTTCAGTGGTTATAATCAAGTGCAAGTGGCAGAAGAAGACCAAGGAAAAACAGCTTTCATCACAGACTGGGGTGCTTATGCATACAAAGTCATGCCCTTTGGACTTTGTAATGCACCAGCGACCTTTCAGAGAGTGATAAGTGAATCTTTTCATGAGTATCTGGATGATTTCATGCAGGTTTCTTGGATGATTTCAGTGTGTACAGCTCTAAGAATGAGCACTTGCATAAATTGGAGTTATGTCTGGCCAGATGCAGGATGAGAGGTCTGGGCCTGAATCCAGAGAAGTGTACTTTCTGTGTGAACTCAGGGGTGCTTCTGGGACACATTGTGTGTAAGAGGGGACTTCTTGTGGATCCCAGGAAAACAGAGGCCATTAAAGCCTCTCCACCACCAGTGAATGTTAAGAGTCTAAGGAGATTCCTTGGACAAACCAGCTATTACAGAAGATTTGTCAGACGGTATGCACAGATAGCAGCACCATTGAGCAAACTTCTGAAGAAAGATGCAGTGTTTGCATGGACACCTGAATGTCAACAGGCTTTTGAGGAACTTACATTGTCAGTAACAACTACACCTGTGCTGATTAGTCCTCACTGGCAGAAATATATTTCATGTTCACTGTGATGCTTCTGGAGAAGCACTAGGAGCAGTGTTAGCCCAAAATGTACAGGAAGGATAGATTCACCTGTGTACTATGCTAGCCGATTGATGAACAATGCCGAAAGAAATTATAGCACAACGGAAAGAGAAGCATTGGCAATGATCTATGCAGTGAAGAAATTCAGGCATTACCTGTTGGCAAGAAGTTTATGTTCTATGTGGATCACCAGGCTCTGATATACCTGGTAAACAAACCTCTGATAAGCGGAAGAATAGCAAGATGGTTAATAATCTTGCACGAGTTTGAGTTCGAGGTTGTTTACAAGCCTGGGAGACTGCATCTTGTGGCGGATCACTTGTCACGGTTATCAACAGGAGAACCAGCCACGGGAGTAGATGATCAATTACCATGCGAGTCTATTTACAGTGGAGGTGCAGGGAAGTGCAGATGACTGGTTAGATTGGCAGTGGCCAATCAGATACTACCTTGCTCATGGTCAGTGCCCACCAAGTTATGGAAAGGAGCAGAGAAAGAGAATTGCTATCAAGGCTTACCTTACACTATGGTAGGGAGCAGAATGTATAAGCTAGGACCAGATGGAGTGCTGAAGCGATGCTTATACCACCATGAAGTTAATAAAGTTTTGGAGGAAGTTCATAAAGGAGTGGCAGGAGGTCATTTTGGAGAAGAGACTACCAGCAGGAAAATACTACATGCAGGTTACTGGTGGCCTACTTTGTTCAAAGATGTACACAAGTATTGTCAGAGTTGTGATGAATGTCAGAGGCTAGGACCTTTGCAGAGATCTGGGAAAATGTCTTTGCATCCTACAATGCCTACCATTACAACATGGGTACAGGCAGAGGCTACCAACAAAATACTATGTACTATCTTGGCTAAGATAGTCAATGCAAACAGAACGGATTGGGATACAAAGCTGCTGACAGCTTTGTGGTCATACAAGACTTCATATAAAGTCACCACTAAGTATACACCATTCCAATTAGTTTATGGTATGGAAGCCTTACTTCCAGTGGAATTCCTGTTACCTACCATGAGAACGGAATGGGGAAAGAGAATGGAATTGCAAGATTCCATTAAGGTCAGGAAACATGAATTATACCATGTGGAAGAAGTACGTGCTGATGCAGCTGATAATATGACCAGAATTCAGATGAAGAGAAGGAACAGTTTGATGAAGGCAAGTTAAAGACTTTTAAGACGGGAGATTTGGTTCTATGGTTGCAGAAGAAAGAAAGATTAAAGCTTCTAAGCTTAAATCACCATGGAAAGGACCTTATGTCATACAAAAGATGTATGATAACAACACCGCCATGTTACAAACCATTAACAAAGAGATGCTGGGAAGAGTCAATGCTAATAAGTTGAAGGGGTACAGTGGTATCCATGACAAACCATTGCAGCATGATTTGCATGTTGAAACGCAAAAGCAGTCACGGGCTGCACCAGTGTACCAACGGAGTATGGAGCACTTGTCGCTAGGCCGAGCATATATGACCAGGGCGGCAGAACAAGCGCGACACAGCCTATCACAGCCCATCACGGTACGACACAGCATATCACAGCCCAGCACGAGCAATACAGCCTATCACAACCTACCACAACGTGTCACAGCCTATCACAGCTTACCACAGTGCAACACAGCCTATCACGGCGTACCACAGTATAACACAGCCTGTCACAGCTCAACACAGCCTACTAGGGTTACACAATCCATAGAATCAGTGACAGGTGGACGCAGGATAACTTCAGTGAAATGGCCGGCGGAAGAAAGGACGGAAGCCAGTTTAGAAAGGGACACGTGGAAGTCAGGGCGCAACACACAGCTGAGAAGGAAGTGCAAGAACGGATGTCATCAAGAAAGAGGACAAGAATGGCCGTCAAAATACCTAATTAGCACGTCAATTCGGATGAATGGCGGGCCCATTAATGAATACAGAAAAGGGCAACAGAACAAACGGCAAGTACAGAAAAGCGAAATTCTTGTCACATGTGTTATCCTAGTGGACAGTCCAGCAGGGAAAGTCCACTAAAGAAAATTAAATCTAAAATCCAGTCACAGCGGTTACAGCCAATCGAAAGCCAGAGAAGGGATCAAGAAATTGGAGGGAAATTAAGCGCAAGAGTCGGCGTCGTTCTAAGTAACGGGCGTCTCGACGGGACAAACCATCAATGCTATAGCTTTGAAGCTATGGAGGAACTAACAGACTATACGCTCGCAATATTACTTACGCAGTGGCATAGGGACGAAAGAACAGAGCGGATCTTTTCTCTTGATCGATGCTTGCAAGCCCCGCAGGCTTACAAGAAATTACCCATAGCTTTTTGTGGCAACCATACGTTTATGCTTTGTGCCTGCAGGCATTTCTTCAATTGTTACAGCCAAAACATTTCTGTGGGTCTAGAATGAAGAGAGTGAGAGGAATGGAAGAAATCAGGGTGAAGAGCACCACAATCCTGCAGAAACAAACGATTGCTACTCCACAGGCGGTACAGTTACTGAAGGAGCTGCGATTGCAAGGATTGCAAAGCAAAGATTGGACATTGCACCATAGACAGTACATGTTACAATTCTTGCAGAACTTTGAGCCAAGGACAGGAGCAACAACGGTGAAGGGAGTTGAATTAGTAATTACTCCCCTATACCTACAGCAATTGTTTCGATTGCCAGCAGGTCAGGTGCATGTGGAGGAGCACATGGCAAGACTGCAAATAAGGGACTTATTCCAAGAAGGGAGTTTCTTTAAAACTCAGGGTTATGCTTGTACCAAGGCCGTGTACCCAGGGCTAAGGGAGGTAGGCCAGGTATTGAACGTTCTGTTTGCCATGAAACAGAACCAACAGTATTTGAGCAGATCCTTCACAGAAGAAATACTCAAAGCCCTGAGAGGAGAAGAGGTAGAATGGGCGGACATAATGTACAACGCATTGGTAGACGAGATGAAAAGATTACAGGGTACTGCCCCAAAGTCTCCTATCATAGTGTCTGGCCCAATCATTGCTCAAATAATTCTTGATTCTGGCATACTTGATGCGCGAGAAAGAAAGGAGATGAGAGTGTTTGAGCCAGAAACCACTGCAATGGAAGAGCAAGGTTCTTCACACAGTGAGGGTGGCCTGGCAGGGCAACCCGAGAATAAGAGACAGAGGCGGGGAAAGACTGTAGTGGCGGATCCACTGGCTTCACGGAATCCGCATGATAATGTTTCCCAAGTTTTTGTGCAGGAAGGGGCACAGCAGCACAGAGAACTGCTATTACTGGAAGCAGGACCTTCAGAGAGGGAAGAGGAAGTTATTTCAGTATCACAGCCATCACAGCCAGAGGATCGGCTTGTCACAAGGTTACCACAAGTTGTCTATGCAGTTCAACCAGAAATAATTGATTTAGAAAAAGAAGGGTTAGATATTCCCACTACAGAACAGGTGGTGGCAGAAATTGAGAAGGGGGACCTTCTCTATGAATATTCTGGTATGGTCAAGGACACAGTGATTCCGGAGGTGCAACAATTGTCCAGGGGAAACCCTGCAGTGCATATAATACACACACCTGTGACGGAGGTACCACAGGTAGAATGTCAAGACACTGCAGCACCGGTGACGAATGAAGTGGTTCAGGAAGAAAATCTAGTGGGGCAATGGCCTGAATGGTTTGTAAGGCATCACACTGTTGAGGATCAGGGAGAACAGCAGCAAGCTCAGCAAGATGACCCTCAACAGGCTATGCTTATGAGTTCCATAAGCAGGACACTGAATTTGTTGGGTACTTATGTCAAATCCCATGTTCCCACTACTCAATTGGCAGCTTTGAGGGAGGAACTCAGGAAAGAGTTTGAGGCTCGACTTGCCACAGAGTGTGCAAACAAGGTCGATGAAGATGTCACTCTCAAAATGCAGCAAGACTTGGAGAGTACAGAAGCGGCTTTGCAATTGGCCAAGGAACAATTGATTGAGGCAGGCCTCGCACAAAACCACTTGCACGAAGCACATAAGCAACAACTATACCAAATGCAGGTGAAGCATGAAAGCAAGTTGCAAGAAGTGAATGCACTACATATGGAGTTGCAAACAGTGCATGACAAGATGGCCATACAATGTGCTACACTCACAACTATGCTTGACCAATCTACAAAAGAAATAAACAGTCAAGCGGAAAAATGTACGAAGGCAGAGGAAGAGAATGTTGAGCAAATGAAACTCATTGTCGATATGAAGAATACAATCTGTCGCAATGAGGATACTTTCAAGCAATACAGGGAGGTTGAAGCTGACCAAGAGAGGCACATCCTGGAGTTGCAACAAACGGTCATGGCCAATAGAAATGAAATCTCGGTCACTAACAAGGCTTGGAAGGAAGCCAATAATCTGCTTGCTGCCTATGCGAATTTGGTTAAACCTCATGCGAAGCGCATGGAGGCTTTACAACAGCAGTTAGATGTGTACAAACTCAGAGAGGAGCACACTCTCAGAGGAACCACAAGCAACTTGGTGGATAACCACCTTATGCAGGTCTGGTTAGTACAAGGGCCAGTGGAGGGCAAAGCACCACGAAAGCTCACCCAAAGCGAGATGAATGAGCTCAGGCTGCAAGTGCAGAACATTGCCACAACTACTATAGACAATGTCTATAGTAGGATAGCAGAGTTACAGGAGGATGTAGATGGCCTGCAGACTCAAGTGGAGGACCTCACTTCAAATATCGACAAAAGAGTCTATATACCTGAGGAACAGCTAATGGCTTCTTATTTACAAGCCAGAACTTTGGCTTTTCAGTCTTCTTCACAGGAGGTGCAGGAGATGCCAATGGTACAAGAGCCAGTACCACCAACACCACAACAAGTCACTGTACCTGATCCTGTTGTTACTACAACCACACCACAGCCACCACAGCCTGAGGTATGGGGCAATGCTGCTTTTAACCCACCTAAAACTCCAGCTGCAAAGGAGTACAGTAGGGCTATGATTATGCCCTTCAACCAAATTCCCATTATATTAGATTTGGCTTGGAAAGAAATTAGTCCTCCGCAGTCATTGGCACATTACTATCAAATCATGCACATTTGGATGCCAGTGGCAACTAGGACTCAAGTTCTTCCGAACAATCGACCAATTGAGGATCATCACTTTGCACAGTACTGGCATGAGGCAGGTACCATGTTGAAGGAATTAATTGCCTTCCAAGTTGTACATGGATTCATTTATACCAAGACCAAGGAGGTAGCAAGTATTGTCATGGGATGCGGGTTATACTACGCTTGTTTTCTGGTACGTTATCACATTGAGCAGCACAAGATGCAATCGCGCTTTCTGAGTTATTCCAGTGGGGATCATTGGGTCTTACCTTCAGTGCCACCTCATATGTACCTATATGAGGCAAAAGTTATGATACAAAAGGATTCTCAAATTCGTTCATGGTTTCATGCGGCCTGGAACAATTTGTCAACCGCAGGACGTCACCAATGGCGACGTGCTTTTTGGGCGGGGGTCGCAAGCCGCGACGGCTGGGCGTCGCAAAACCCATTTGCGGGCGGCAACGCCCAACAACCCCTGTGACGTGTTTTTTTGGACCGGGGGTTGCAAGCCACGACGCCAGAGCCCGCCACCCTGCCTGCACCACATTTAAAAAAACGACGCCAGAGCGTCGTGAAAACCCACGCCCGGGCGTGGTGGAGCCCGACTCCCGTGCAGTGCCATGTATTTTTCAAATGATGAAGAGGCTCGTATCAATATGTCCGAACTATGGTTGGATAGGTTGATCTTGAAATTTGGATTAACACATGCTGAAAGTGATGCAAGTAGGGCTGAGTTGCTTGAGTTTGTAAAAACCTTGATGTATGAATGTGAAAACAAATCATTGTTTGAGCGTGACAATTGTGTGGAGGCACCAATGAGTGACATACTTATTGGCCATACCTCACGCGTCTTTGGCAAATGACACTTGTGATTCATATAAGTACTGCAATTTGTGAGATGGGTTTCTCAAAACAAAATGCTATCAAAAGCCATTTGCAATCTTGCTTGAAGTTGGATACGTTGGACGCTTCGATGCCAGTGTCATGCGGGATCAAGTTGGATATTGGATTGGATGGCGATGTTCAAAGTTCACACTTTCACTATCATTTTCTATTTTTAATTTCATATGATATGGTTGTGTAAAAGGTAAATTTTTTGTCAATATGTCATGCGAAAGGCATTTTCTTGAAGTTGTCTATCATCGCTGAAGGCAAAAAAAAAACAACATATCACAAAAACAGTAGGCATGACTGTTAAAAACACCCTATGGAATGCCCCCAGATGCCATTATGGCCGTGTGGGTGGCAACTCTGCCTCGCCACCACCTTGCCCACCACAATGGCATGTGGGGCCACTCCATAGTACGTTTAGGGCAGGGCAGCAGGAATACGTTTGAATACATACTTTTCAATATATCACTTGTATGCACATATAAATATTATATACAGCAATAACTTATCACCTAACCCACATCAATTGAACGGTCCATTTCCAACTGGGAATTCCGTTGAACTCTACTCTACAAATCAAGTAGATTGCGCAGTATATTTTTCTTTTTTTACTTTATTTTTATTTCGTATAAACAGGGTACTGTGTACTGTGGCCCTGGGAGAACTTTACTGGTATTTGGGGAAAAAACTTAAAACCCCGATTACACCATAAGGCACACACACCATAGCAGCAATGAGCGTTTCCAATTGAATTGCACAGTAAAATTGAGTTCAGGGTGTTTTTGGCAATACAATTATATAGCGAGGACAATTCAATTGATTTGTACGTTTTGGTATGTGACTGACTGAATTGCAACCTTGCTTTTCTGGTATTCTCCCGCGCCTTTGCTGCCCAGGCCAAAGAGCTCAAACCAGGAAATTCCAATGAAGGGATCGCAATTGTTATGGTTCAAATCTACTGCTTATCGGGCTTGGACCCTGGAGATGTGTGAGGTCATGTAGGTAGAGGCTTAGACGAATCATGGAGTCCTACAACACGATTTCTTACAGTTGCTGTTTTGAAATCTGAAAAAGCTGTGGGTTCAATCCACACACTTTCAGTTCCTTTAAAGTCTCATATGATCACCTTACCCTTTACGTTTTGTGAATCTTCCCCTCCAAAACACATAAAGAATAAACTGCTTTCTAATGAGAGACATACAAACTGCCAGAAACAGTGCACTTGGAAAAGTCATAGCAACAGACGACAACAGGCATTACTGTTGACTAGAAAGATCATGGAAACTACATCCTTCCACTGAATCCAAACTGTGGTGGCAAGACCAATAAAAGCCCCACTTTAAAGTGAATACATGGAGCACTTGGTTACATTTGTGGTGGTGGGTCCATTGTATGCAGGCAGGTTTACCAGGAGCTTGAAGTTGCCATCCCTTGAAGCAATGTTTGGTTCTCCACCTCAGTCCACTTTGTGTAGTCATGTGGGCACCTGCGATGATCTCCGAAAGGGCCTGGTGCCCTTTTCTTTAAGCGCATCTTGTCAGTTCCTAAAACTGTGCATCCACCTTGATCTCATTTGTTAGGACTTTGCAAAAGCAATGATACACACAGTTGTATGTCCTTGTAAAGAAACATTGGTACACGCTCAGGTGGTAGAGGGCATGTCACAATCATCTTCCCCCTCATCCCTCCCCTGGATATGGTCTAGAATATGGAAAACATGCTCATGTTGTAAATATGTGCCGTATTATGTCGACTCAAGAGGAAAACTGATAGCATATCATGCTGACAATTGCCTCCTCTCATTTCTCTTCTTTCCTTCCACTAGGCATTAATAACACAATCCCGACAAATCCACCACGTCTACAAAATCTTGCTTGCTGTGAAAAGCTCCAATCCACTTTGTATGATCAGGGGTGCTGTATATGCAGCCAAAGCACTTGTTGAGTCAAAACATGTCAATATGCAAGCATACGTACCTTACATTAGGTCAATACAAAAAGGGAGGATAGACAATTTTGGAAGTAATCTACTTGGTGGTTTTGCAAACAGTATCCCATGTCTCGCACTTCAAATCAATCTTCCTACGTTCTGTGAACCCTCACCCCAAGTAACAAAGGCATCTCTGCAAGATGTTCTCACCTCAGCACTCTGAATGCGCATCCCTCGGACCCTCAAACCCCTAATAGAAAACCAACAATCCCATCTCCCTTCTACCGACACAACCCAATTCCCAAAACTTATCCCTGATATACTCTGTGGCAGAAGCTTTCTGTGTTCGAGAAAAATACACATCCGCCCGCCAAGAGAAAGGCCTCAAACTTGCTTGTAGATACTTCAAATTTTAAAGGATTTAAATGGCCGTTTGCAGACCTCCGAAGATCAAGCCAAGCAGCGACATCCCGGGGACTCTATGCCGTGTTGCCTTTCGACACCATCTGTCCTCGCGTGCCCCTCGACTCTCATAAGAACCTTCCCACAGTAAGAGCAACGTGTCGGAATCAGAGGCTCAATGGGACAATGCAATTAGACAAGGCCGCGTGGCAAAACACAAGGAGGCCCCCCTGGGCTATTTTGCAGGCAAAGCGACAGGGAGGAAGATCATGGCTGCTGGTGGATCCATGCCATTTCCGAGCATCATGAATCCATCCACGAAAAGCAAGAAGTTCTCTTGGAAAGGATCGCACAAAGGGTTTGATAATGGGTCTCAGCGGGATTCGGACAACCCAGTATCCTCCAAGACCAAGATTTCAGAAAATTCGAATTCTGCAAAGTGGAAATCGTTCAAAAGTAAGAAATTTTCTTGGAGAAGGGGATCGTCTGAGGGCTTTGGGGAAGGAGTCCTGAACGTCCCAATGGAGGCGGAAAACTCGAATTCCTTCACTCTTGGTGCCAGTGAAGAAGTCCGGCCCGAGCATCTCGTCATCCTGGTCAATGGCATCGTTGGCAGGTGATTTTCATAAGAAGATGTACAAGGGAATAATTGGGTTGAATGGGAGGGTGTGGGAAATCTTAGATGTATGCTACAAAGGGAGATAGAAACTGGGCGAGAATGTTGGATCGATCGCATCCAGCGCGAGGGTATATAGATGGATAGATAGATAGAGAGACAGCCAACGGTACTTCCGAAAACAATTCCAAAACCAAAAACCCTTCTCGAATCGTCAATCTCTGACGGGACTGTGTAAGTTCCCGCGTTAAAATTATCGGAGGTAGACAGTCTCGTGTACTAATCACTTTTAGTCTGCATAATTGGAGGCCAGACGAGCTGCTTCTGAAAAGATTATGTTATACTGGGCGGGAGAAAAAGAAGTGGGGTTCCTTCTGCGCCTCATTCATGTTGCATGTTGGATAAATCGTGTGCGCCCGAATCTGCAGATTGCGTAAGCCGGCTCAGGAACGCCCCCATGCCCTCGTAAGGGATGTGGAATACGAAGCAGGCATAGTAGGCCATCAGACTGACGTCTGATATCAACGAAAATGTCTATGTCAAAAGCTTTGGGGCGAGCTGGCGTTCTGGGCTCCATCTCCTCTAAGCATGTAAAGTCTTAATCAGCTGATCCTGCCTTGCTTGTTGAGGATATTCCCTCAGGCAGCAGCAAAGTTGCAGTAGATAGACATCTATTAGAAGGAATTCTGCAATTCTCTGAAACCAATATATTATAAACCCCCAGTTGCTGGCAGCCAATCATTTGATAATGACCAGAGAGAGAGAGAGAGAGAGAGGAATTTGCTTGGAGGCCGCATACAATGGAAAACAACTGCAGCCAAAGATTCATAATCTTGATGGCCTTCTTAATCTTATTGACCTCCATCCAATCATGTTTCTATCATTTTTCCCAGGAGCACTCAATCACTTGGCATGTGCCTGTGGATGCAGCGCCGAAAATTGGAGGTTTGCTGCAGAGCAATTCAAATTGAAGCTTGCTGACAGAGTTGTCGTTCATTGTGTGTAACCATCATCCTGTCCCACTTGATTGTTTTCATTGAGTTGAAGAAAACCTTAATACAAGAGCTCTCTCTTTCAGTGCTGGGTATAGTTGTATGCTCTACTGTTCAAACTCTCTGTAGTTGCAGCTGCTGGGTGTGTGCCAATAATTTTGAAACCCTGCAATTGTCTCTGTAAGGGATATATCCTGCAGTGAGTATGCCCATGGTCAGATCGATTGGTCATTGTGGCCAACTTTACTTTGCTCTGTTACACAGACTCTGGGTCATGTGCAGATTTTGCAAGTATGTCTATTGGAAATTTTTATAATGCACAGGGGGCTTTCTTAGAATCTTTGCTTATTGTGTTGTTTTAAGCTGATACCAGTTCTTGACTAATAGATAGTCATCTTAACATAACTGGGAGTAATATGTGCTTTAGACTATGGATCATTGCAGGCAGTGCATCCAACTCTGCTTTACGGACCTTCAATGGCGTTGATGTCATGGGACATCGACTTGCTGAAGAGGTTGGATTCCTCATCCCTCCCCCACTCCCCGCTTTAAGAATAGTTACAGGCCTGGTGTCTCTCACTAAGGAGTTATTTGCATTCGGCAGGTGCAAGCTGTTATAAAGGCCACTCCTGGTGTAACAAAAATCTCCTTTGTGGCTCATTCGCTTGGTGGCTTAGTTGCTCGGTATGCAATTGGTCAGTTGTACGCTCCTCCTGGTGGTCAAGATTTACTGCAGGAGAGGCAGGATTGCAACTCAGCAGATGGAGAAGTCCCAGTTGATGATAGTGAAGAAGGTGATGCTGTGGATGTCAGTGAATCAGCAGCTGTCGCTGCCTTGCATGGGAGTATGGCAGGACTGGAACCTGTCAATTTTATCACGGTTGCTACACCTCATTTGGGCTCCAAAGGGAATCAACAGGTATGATATTCTTGCACACTTCATATCATCTAGAAAAAATAGCTCCATATGTAAGACGTTCTACGCATGAAAGATTAGCAGGGTCTCAATGTATCGGCTTTTAACTCCATTGGAATGGACTTACTATGTCCATGTGCTTGTCACTGGGTTCCTACGTAATTTCCAGGGTTTAGCCCCATTGTCACCTCTTTGTAACTGGTGAAGTCAGGGTCTGTGGCTGGCAGTATACCACTGCTGCAACATGTTGTTTTCGGATGGCAAATGGGAGTGGTTGACCCATGTCTAAAAAGACAGATCACTCCAATGTATATAAAGGAATAATAATATGCAAGTCATCGTTGTGTGCTCCATGAAGGGTTTCTGAAGTTTAACTGCTGGTCTTCGCAAGGTCCAGCTGTTGTGCAGTTGTCTCATGGTACATGGAATAACCTTGATTTAGAAGGGTCCTTAAAGCAAGCATAGTCACATCTGTTAAGGAGATGCAGAAGGTTTGTTGTCCTTGTCTACTGTTAAGTTGATGATGTGTCTGTGTGCGTGTCTCTCTCACTAAGGGGAGACTTTGTTGATTTTGCAGTTGCCTTTCCTGTTTGGGTTTTCGGCATTAGAGAAAATGGCACCCCTAATGGCTCATTGGTTCGTTGGAAGAACCGGCCGACATTTGTTTTTGTCTGATGGAGACAGTAGTCACCTGCCTCTTCTTCAACGCATGGTGTCTGATTGCAAAGAAGGAAAGTTCATGTCAGTGCTACCTCCTTTTGCACTTGTATGGATGTGGTTCTGCTATGTAGAGACATCCTTGGGTAGTGTTCGCAGTAGGAAGGAACAATACTGTGTGTTGAGAGAGTGTGTGCAGGACTAGGAGATGGGAGGAGGTGGTGCCTTCATGGAGTTTTCTCGGCAGTTTTCTTATACCTATTTATATGTGTGCATCGAGAGAGGGTTTGGCCGTGTCTTTGTTTGTATTGTACCTCTGAATCTGGTCAAGTCTGACAGGGTCCATGGTGGTGGTTGTTCCATTTGTCATGATTCTATTCCCTTTCTTTTACTACCTCTGTCAGTTCTGCATCCATCTAGTGCAGGATTCATGCTTATGATGAAAGTGGTGTCCTTTGACCCTGTAGATCAGCCTTACGTGCTTTCAGGCAACGGACAGCATACGCGAATGTTGTCAATGACCGTATCCCTCTCTCCTCTCTTTAATTTTGACTCCGGCAGTCAGGATATGCCACAAGTCAAGGCATAGGAAAGTCCATCTAGAGGATGATGATCTGTCACCTTCCACTTAAATACCAGCTGGATCAACTCAAATATGGTTAACTCTCTAAGTTGAGAGCCTTGACTCTTCTGCCTCAAAGATATGGTTGGCTGGCGGACGGCATCTATACGACGACTTTCAGAAATGCCTCAGGTGTGTGATGACACTTAATCTGTTTGATCTAGGGTGAGCGGTTGTGTTTCCTGTAGATATGAATAACATCCATAAGGGCTGATGAAGCTGGTAGGGTCATTGCATAATTCAGGAGTTGCCATTCTTTCAGTTCTTTGTCTCTTGAATGCATCCAACAGTTCTTGTTGCTGTTGAATTTTCGCAAGAAGATAACACATGAACCTGTTGACCCCAAATACCCTCACATTGTGGGAGACGAAGAGACATCGCCATGTCCTGTGGGTCAAAGAAGCAAGGAGCCTGCATCAGATCCGGTTGAAGGTCAGCTCAGCGTGCCAGTGAACTCTCTTTGGTGCCTAGTTGTTTTGTCGGCATGCTAGGCAACACAACCACAGTGAGTGTTAGAGGCTAGAGGAGCAGTGGTGGCTTAAGCTCATGCTTTCTAATGCCGGCCCATAATTAATCATTACTCTATACCTTGTTAAGCAGATTGGCATTGGCTGCCGGCAGGGGCAATGGAAATTTTGGGCTGAATGTCAAATACCCTGGTGAAAACCCAACCGCCAGTCCGGGTGGGTTAATTTACCATGCCCTGACGAGTAGATTACTGCCAAAATTTCTATGCAAAGGTCAAAGAGTGCATTCTCTCAATCCCTGGTTGCGCTGCAATCACATACATATTGTGAATCCAGTGGTAGCCCCAGAAGGAATTATGGTGCCCTTTCACAGCTTGGCTGGCTGTATCATCCATGTACAGTACATGTCCACAGTAATTGTGCTAGATTGTCAGCTGTACCTGTGTGCTAAGGCAATTTCGGGATGAAAGCCTTCACTATTTGGGTTGCCCTTTTCACCTCTGGGTATTGCAGTGACTATGCCCTCAAGATATTTTATAGAAAAAGTTCCCTGGGAATGGTTATTGCATACATCTGTCTGCATCCTGAATTTCGTGAAACTCACAAGGATCTTGCCTAGTTTGCAGAAGAGATGCTGTCGGGCCTCCAGCAGTTATCGTGGCGGAGAGTCGACGTCAGCTTTTTGGGAGCTATCTCAGGCAACCAGGCACATAACACAATCCAGGTAGGTATTGTCCAGTGCATTAGGGTTCCAAACTTGAACGCAGACATAACAGGGGAGGAAACAGAAAGAGAGAGCCTGAGGTGGAGCTGGGAAGGGTGATCCTTGCAGTGCTGGGATTTGATCCCTTCATTTAATTTTCCTAGGGTGTCCCTGTAGAATCTGGACCTGGTCTGCTCACTTGATCACATAAGTGAGGAGAGAGTTGGGCTAAAGAGGTGCCTTGATTGCAGGTCAAAACCCAGTCTATACATTGGGAAGGCGCTGACGTCATTCACCACATTCTCGATAAGCATTTCTAGGATCGCTGTGATGCGTATACCCCAACTTTTTATGGGGGAATGGTATGGTTGATTGGTGATTGATTATACTTTCTTAGTATATCTTAAACTAGATTTACATTGAAGAGTGGAGGACATGACTTTCCATGTAGCTTCTGCGATCGTTTCAGTTGTATCACCTCAACAGTGCCCTCGTCTTTGATTCGTATCAAGTTTTTTCAACTAAAGAATGTGGCTGTTAAATGCCTCGAGTAACTAGGTTGCCTCATTTGAAGCTGTCTTTTGGCCCTCACGTGAGAGCATTGAAGTTCTGATCCCTCTTTCATCTCATCCATGGCCACATGGCTATGACAAACAATGTCTTGTATGAGGTTGAGTACATTCGTGTTACAGTTGAAGTGTAAAGACTAAGCTGAGAAGTTGGTGAGGGATCATACTCACGGAGCACATGATTACCCAGTAAAAGTGGATGTCTCAAACTATTGATGACAGGCTTGACTTCAAGGCAACTGCCTTACTTGAATTGAGTCGATTCATATTTTCTTTGCTCCACAGGGATGTTATGTGCGGTACGGATTCCATGATTGTATAGAAGCAAAGCAAATGGAATACCTTTTGTATAAGCCTCATGTAATAACCCATGCACCTTGGCTAGCCATACTTTGTCATAGTGCCTCAATACAGTGGCGCCAACTTTGAAAGCAACAGGCCTGAGAAAGGAAATGAAAAACTCTGGCAAAATTTGATCCAAAGACATAACTGTAATGGATTTTGCTTGCTGTTTCTGTCAAATTTGAAGAGGATTAAGAAACAGAATCGTTCCATCCCAGGTGATTGGTTATGCCATGGCATTTTCTGGGACTTCTCTACAAGCTGTTTAGGAAGTGGCCGGAGCAGCTTCTTTCTTGTTGTCTGATATACTTCAGGCACTAGTGATGGTAGATCTGGTTGATTTCCTTTGTTGTCCTCACATTTCCCTTTATGGGGTTTTATTTCTCCGCGTAGAGGTTCTTGTTAACTCTTCTCCAGTCACACCTCATTTGGGTCTTTTATATAAAGCTTTGCCGAGTTGTTTTAAATCCATAATGCTCGTGCACCTGCCATTGTGGTGGTTCCAAGGTTCGTCATGCCGTGAGCAGCATTGTTTGCGAATGAGCAGTTGGTCTCAACAGTTCCAAGTGTGGAATAATCAAATTTCTGGTTGCATATATGAACAATACATCTCATCCCAAAGGACAGCTTATGATTTTTGGCACAAGCTGTCACATCCGTGGTGAAATCAGATTCGGCCATAAAATGATGAAACCCTGGAAGATTTTGTCCAAATCGGAAACACAGGACGGCCCTCGGATTGCGAGTCAGATTTGTTCTGAAATTGTGGAGTGTAATTTGCGAATGAAATGAGCAGAATCAGATACTGTATAAGACTACATTTGTGGATGAGCCTGCAGTGGTCCATGGAAGCCCGCCGGTTCCTCTAATCTGTGAAATACTTGCAGAAGTCCTCTTGAGTCTCTTCCAATCACAATTTTCAGGATCGAAACCTGAAGATCGTTGCGAGGAATTTGGGGGGTTATGATTGGCGTTTAAGTAGGGTATGGTTGCAACCTCGTATAGGAACTCCATCAAAGGTTTGAGAGACACAGAAGACCACACTCAGGAAAATTGGAGTGGATCTGATGGGGTTATGGAAGCACCGATTTTCTTGTGAATTGTGTTTCTCACCACGGCACTCAATGAGCTTGCATGTTGCTGCTCCTGTGACAATGCTGAGTTGTTGGATTTACCATGGGCGTCAAAAGAAATTCATCAATTCCAATTCATCTTCACTTGCGTACCTGTAGACAAAGTAGAGTTTGTTGTAGGAGACAATGGGACGGGAGGATGGATCTCTCTCTCCGAGAGCCACGGAGGTTGAAGGAGAAGGGAGCGATGCATTCAGTGGCACACTTGCATCTGTGGCCAAAAATGCGATTGGAAGATCAGAAGGAGCTCCAAGCTGGGCAACTGTGGGCCATGAGGACACCCATGAAAATTATAAGACTGCAAACGTGGGAGAGTTGGAGGGCAAACAATTTGACGGGTTTTTGAAAGCAGACCCAACGGCTGGCTTGGAAATTGGAAGCGTCCAAAATGAACCAGCATTTTCTTCGTCCAGGGTTGGAACTGTAGCGGGCAATGAGAAGAATGACATTGAGTTACCAGCAACAAGGGGAGATGTGTTGCAAAATGTGGAGGTGATTGCTCCTCCAGAGATCGCAATTGCGACGGGCGATAACAAGAATGTCAAGGACTCGCCAGCAACGGACGCACAGGGTGGCATGGTAAGGGCAGTAGAGATTTTTCAGAGCAAAGACAAAGAGGAGTCCCGAAACAAAGCCTCGGTAATCCCCGTCGCTAAAATAAATGATTCGAACTTGCTAACAGCTGGTGCACCGAACAGCAGGGGAGTAGAAGTACCAGTGGTGGATACAATATGTCAACATGGGTCCTTGCAAGAAGATTTAATTGGTCCCAAAGTCACTGAGATTGTATGTGGTGATGTTCAGGATCTACAAGTTAGCAGCGTAAGACTGACAGAATTGTTGGGGAAGAAAGATAAAGGGGAGCGTTTGAAAGAAACGGGTATTGTGTCAAACGTGGTCCCGATTAAGAAGCAAACTGTTTATGGGCAGACGGATAATACATCGGCAGGGGCGGATGGACCGGAAAACAATGAAGCTGAGGCGGAATTGGTGGATACGAAAGATCAAGATCGGTTTTGGAGACGATATTTAACTGAAGAGAAAAATGACCAGGATGTAAAGAAAAATAGAGTAGGATCACCAGAGTCGTTGGAAAAGAAAGACAGGTCTTTGAAAGGAAAGGGCATGGGGTCAAAAGTGGGCCTCATTAAGAAGCGAATTGTCGGTGGGAAGAAGAAGGACATATCAGCAGGTGTTTATGGAAGGAAGGACAAGACTTTGGTAGGGACTGGTGCATCAGATGCACAGGGAAACAGAGTAGGATCACCAGAGTTGGTGGGGAAAAAAGACAGGGTGGGGTATTTGAAGGGAAAGGGCATGGGGTCAAAAGTGGCCCTCAGTAAGAAGCAAAGTATGGATGGGAAGAAGGATGAGACGTCAGCAGGGGTAACAAGCAAAAAATTAGTAGACTTGGCGGTTTTGGAGCTAAACAACAGAGTTGGAGTCTCAGATCTAAGGGTTCGGACTCGGAAAGAAACACCCAGGTTATGGAATATAGAAAGTCCCCAGAGTCCTATGAAGCGAGTTCTGTCTTTGGTGACAGAGAGAAGAGGTGGGAGTAAATCGCCACCAGCACATCGAAGAGTGCTTAAGGGAGGGCATATAACATTCAACTGGTCAAGTAGTGAAGTCGACGAAAGAAGGGCAAGTAAATCAAGTGAAATGGAAGCACCAGACAACAGAAACATACAAGAGGAGATACAGATCAATGAGTTGAGCGCTTCAAGGCCAGATTTAGGTAGGCCTTCACAAGACTCAAAGATTTTAAACTTGCAAGGAACGCACAGTCTTAAGGACAATCCGCTTTTTGGGTGTGGACCACAGGGTCATTGTTTTGATCTTCGAGAAAAGCCGGCATTAAAAAGAGTTGATGATGGAATCCATATCAGTTCCCCTCTTGACCCTGGGACAACTTCCTCAATTGTGTCATCATCCCCTGGATCCAGGAGCTTGTCGCCTCTGGAGAGAGATTCTAATTTAAGTGCTGTGCAGAGCAAGAGGGAGAGCACAATTGATGTCATGTCCCTAACAGACAGGCATGCAGATGGAATTGTTGAGTCTTCCTTGAGCCCTTCAGGGATTGATACAAATCAATCAATTGAAGGAGAGGGCAGAGAGCTAAATGTCAATGTGCAATACAGCTCAGTGGGGAAGGTTATAGTATGTATGACGTGTGTTAAAGAGACAGTAGAGGTGACTTCAGTCGATGCAGAAGATAGCTCAGTGGGGAAGGTTATAGGAGATATGACATGTGTGAAGGAAAGGGAAAGACAAGGGGTGGAGTCGACTTCAGCTTCTGGCAGCAGAAGGGACCCCGAATGTAGTGTCTTGAGCCCTACAGGAGCTGAGAGAAGGGAGGTCTATAAAGTGCCAGAAAGGGAGCCCGATGTCTCACCTCAAATGGAAGGAATTGAGAAGAAAATGTTTGTACAACCGGTAGGCTTTGTAATTGAAGCAATGGGGTTCCAGATCAAGCTCATACTACTTACTATCTATTTTGGCTTGTGGCTTTTCGGTTGTGCACACTCATTGTTTGTAAATCCAGTTCACAAGACATTACAAGTCATAAGAATGATAGCTGGGGCAATTAGTGACAGATCTGCGTCTGTGACACAAATGAGGCACTGTGAAGATGTGTTGCGAGTTGGGCCTGTTGTGAAGCAAACAAGGCAACAAGTGAGTTTTGGATGCTTGGCAGCAATTTATGTGTTTTTTGTGCTTAGCACACTGTTGATTCCGGCAATGCTTCTTGACTTCTTCTTTGTGAGGAGTCTTGTGGAGGAGCCAATTGAGATTCAAGATTTGTTGCATTTTGATTACACGCAAGAAATTCCTAGTGCTGCAGCCTGTCTCCTGCCTCTACCTGTCATCATGAAAGAGAAGGGCTTTGCATCCAACCTTCCTGACACGGTTATCTCCACTCATGTCATTCCTACCTCACACAAGTTCCACGTTACTATCTTTCTGACGCTACCCGAGTCGGACTACAATCGACAACTGGGCATGTTTCAGGTTTGATTCTACCCCATGTGTGTGTGACACATCTGTAGCGCAGAGGACACAGTAATTGTAGTGTGGGAATCAACATCATGTTTTCTAGCATGATGTTGATGCCAACCCTTTTCAATTACCAGGTTGTCATCAGCAAGCACCATGCTAGTCTGGCTTAGTACTTGCATTGTCACTGTAGGAGACCAGTTTCTTTTGGGTTTGGATTGGATGACAGGGGCTGCATTCAAAGTTTTCCTTACTGATGGGTTAGAAACCCCACATCTGTCTCTAGAAGGTTTGATATCATGTAGGGACTATGCCCTCAAGATGATGTCATAGCAGTACTCGCATGGAATGTTCAATAAAGTCAAACTGGCTACATTCTTCAGGTGATGTTTTGTGGAGGACTGGAAAGATATTTTAATGGATTGTTAGTTGGAAGGAACTACTGTATTTTCGAATATCTTACAGCCATGATTTGTCACCAAAATCAGCATAAAGCAGGGTGGGTCGAGGAATGAGAGGTGTCCCAACTGGACACCACCAGAGAGCTTGATAGGGACCAACAGTGTGAAGTGGGGACTCCGCTTTAATATACATAGTATCTGTTTTGACTCCTCAGATGTCTTCTAGAATGCCCATTATGAGTTTACTCTGGTTGCTGAACTCAGCTGCAACGACCGCTTTCTGCCCTTAAGTCATAAAAAAGAGGCCGTAATTTGGATTGGTGAGCATGAATAGAACATCTTCGAGTAAGTTGAGATAGCTCATTAGTTGCTTCTTGATTCAGATCTTTTGCTTATAAAGTAGAGAGTCAAGCTAGTAGAGGAAACCTTGCATCCTACAGGTGATGCGCTTTGTTCTTATCCATTTGGCACAAGTTAAGATGTTTTTGTTGTGGCTGTAGGGGAAATTTATTTTGTGGAGTGGGTCTCTTGGATATATTTTGTTTCAGCTGTGTTGTTGGTTGGATGTGTGACCAAGTGGAACAAAACTGAATCAAGGCCTTTCTGGTGGGATATTAAAACTCGGCAGGTCACAGCAGAGTTGCTGTCGGTGCGGGGCCAAGTGCTGCATAGAGCAAGCCAACCGTGCATGCTACGATTCAATAGTGCACCTGTGCGCTATGCCAAGACTCTACTTTTGGGAGTCCCCTTGCTTTTGGGAATATGGGGGGAGTCACAGACGCTAGCAGTCCGAATCATAAATTACGAAGAAGATGAAGTGGCCACAGCAAGTATTCGTGTTGTGCTGGAGCCCAAGGCCGGGGATTCATGGAGGTTTGGCCTTCCTGAGCTCTATAATGCTGAAATAGAGGTGAAATCTCAGCTGCCATGGATGAAGGATATGGTCCGAAACTGGAAATGGACATTGTATGTATGGAGTGGGTTATCCTTGTTTGTATTTGAGGTGTGCATCGCTCTTTGTTGTTGTCGCCAAGTCTTGATGCCAACTGTCCAGTTGCGTGGGGAAACTGGAGAAGTTGTTGTGCAGTCTGAAAGTGCAAGCTTGCGAATGCCTCGAGATGAAGGGTGTCCTAGGGAGGGGGGGAAACAAACTGGGACTAAGCGACGGGTGATTTTTCAGGATGAGCTTCCAACAGCACGAGTTCTCTCCGTACCCAACCACGTTTCTGTCAGCTCAAACGAGCAACAGCTTTTCAATGTAGGAGTTGACATTCCAACAAATACTGTTTCTAGTCAAGAGGGCTTAGCAGCCAAAGCAGGGATATAGGAGTGGGGGGGCTTTGCATTGTCAAAGCAAAGTAAGAGTTGAGTCTTTGGGAGATCGGCCAACACTAAGGCTAGCAACAGTTGGCATCTGTCTCCCGGAAAGAAAATCTTGAAGATGTTGATCAAACAGTAAGATAGGTGGAAGACACGGTTTGCTGTTTGGAAGAGCCTGTGGTTGATCAAGTCACAGAAGGGGTCAGACAGAGTCATTTATGAAAGGAAAGCAGCTATGGTTGCTGAGGAGAGCAGCAGGTTGTAGGCATAGAAAGAGTTGTAGAGCTGGTGGTCAGCCAAATGGCAGTCCGATGTGCAACTCTCTAACATTTCCAGTGGCGGGTCTC
The DNA here is from genome assembly GCA_030704615.1 of Takakia lepidozioides. Taxonomy (NCBI): domain Eukaryota; kingdom Viridiplantae; phylum Streptophyta; class Takakiopsida; order Takakiales; family Takakiaceae; genus Takakia; species Takakia lepidozioides. The sequence continues at coordinate 9,868,872 of CM060733.1, forward strand.
ACTCATCCAATTTCATTGAACATGATGTCTCAGAGCAGGACCAGGTTTTTTAAGCAACTGGTGGCTAGGAGGACTTTTGAAATCACGGAAGAGACAATCCTTACCTTGTGAGAGTGTTCATGGGCTTCACTGCCCAGTATGTAACATAATTCTAGTCACAACAAGGTAGTTAAGCATGCAGAATGGCCCATGACATCTGCTGAAGTCACGCCATCGACTCGTCAATGTACTGGAGCCAAATCAGAAGGGGCTTTATGATGAAATCCTGAGCTCAGCTTTTGAGGGTCAGCCCAAATATAACACTGTCTAGAAGTTCATTCTCTACCTTCCTGAAGCTTGAGAGGATGTGGAAGGCTGCCCACACATCACTCCATCCATCAGCGTTGCTGACGTGTTTGCTACATGGATCCATCTGGTTTCCATTTCTCGGAAATAGAGAAACTCTCAGACACCATAAAACTACCCTCCACGAGAGTCAGCAGCAGCGTCTCGTCCCGGAATCATCGCTTCATTTCGTTCTCTTTTCCATCCTCCCATGTGCAAGATCCTGTGGAAATTCCTTTGCTGTGTCCTTGTCAGTGACCCCATCCGTCTCTTACTTTTACCTTATCTGTCTCAATGTCTCTCTCTACGAGGACGTTATAAAATACCATTTCATTTCATTTCTCACTCTCTACGCGGAACAATGAGATAAGCAATAGCCTGGTACAGAGAAGACCCGGTTGAATGTTGAGACATTAGAGGATTTTTTCCACTTGGGTGATGAATTGAGTGAGCATCCATCTTCTTTGATTTGTGGTGCCAGAAAGCTACAAGGAGCTCGGATGCTTCGGAATTCAAGCTAATTTCAGCAACGGAGCATATCGATGACTGCAGGGTTTATTGAAGAAATGGTGATGATGGAAACGTTATATACTCATTCTTCTGTTGCTTCTGTATTGGAGCTCGGATGCGGTGGCGCAACCTATTCCTCCACGATGTGACTGCTGTGGAAAACTGATGCACTCAGCGAACGCTTTGGATTGGCATTATCCTTCATCCGCCCCTTGCCTTCGTGCACTTGATGTTCCTTTTCACTGTTTCTCTCTGTATGCACCAGCACGAAGCAGTAGTTTGATAGCAGCGAGTGCCAATTAACAACGAGCGGATTCTCTAACCCATGTTGTCTGGGTTCTGGATTGTTTCGTAGGATTTACCGCAGATCATTCCACAGGGGTTGGACTTCCATAGTCAAGTAGTTTTTCTGCCCTTCCTCTGTCTGCAAAGATCTACCATGGCATCAAGCGGGCTTGAAATCTCGCGCCAGAATTGAGACCCGAGCAGGGCTACAACTGCAGTCATTCTCTGAATACCAGGGGCTTTCTTTTTGGCAAAGAGTGCAGTTATTCTAATGCTGGGAGCTGCCCTCGGCTGTTTCTTGGGGTGCAAGAAAAAATTGCCACATGAGGGGAGCACGAAGGCAAGTAGGTGCCACCAACCATCGCTTTCTTTCTCCCTCCTTTCTTTCAAATTCGTTTCCAGCCATTCTGAGAATGATACCCAATTTCTTGTAACTGGACTGTTGTCAGCTGTGTAGCTATATGGCAAGTTTGGGTTAAGTGTGCTTGGTGGACCTCTCAGGGTATTTCATAGCCAGGGTTGGGAGAGAGTGGTCTCTACAAGCAGCCTGAAAACTATTCAATATGAAGAGTTCTCTAAGGTGGAGATCTCATGTAGATATGCAGCAGGCATCGCTGATTTTCATAGTGAAGGGCCTCTGTAAAGGGTTTGGCTGTCTCTGAACAGGCAGTGGTAGCAGCACTTGATTTCATATAGAGCAGAATGAGAGAGAGAGATATAAAGTAACAGGAAGGAGTGCAGAAGTCAGAAATAATATACTCATAAGACGACATTTGCCGCAGCCACAGGCCATAGGCAGTCAGAAATAGAGATACACAGAACGTGTGATATCAACCCTCCTGGAGGGTTTGGGGTATTACCCATCTATTCATGGAAAACCGATGTGAAATAGCCATATGCTTGTGCATAGCCAATGATGATATAGTGAGGTGGATGAGGAAGGAAGTTAGATTTATTACCTCCCCTACAAACAGAAGGTGTTGGGACTTGGGACCAAAAGAATGTTCGCTAATCCAGAATATTAAAGCTCTGATGGAGTTGGTAAGAGCCTGCCTAACAAAGCTCAAAGACTGAGTGACTCTATGTTTGTGACTGGCATCTTGCTGGAGTTTAATACTATTAATGAGTGGGATCCAATTCCTTTCCAAAAGCCAAACATCAGATTTCTCATATCTGTGGTGCAAGACAGGTCTATCTTCTGGCCCTCCCACAGGGACTGACACGTTGGAGGTTTTCATGCCGCTTAATCAAGGAGGCGCACCACCAGTCGACCAGGCCCGGTACTTCCCAGTGGCTGAAATAAAAGAGGCTACAAAAAACTTAAGCCAAAAAATTGGGGAGGGAGGTTTTGGCCCTGTGTTTCTTGGCAAGACAAAAGAAGGACATGAAGTAGCTGTAAAGGTGTTGGCACAGGATTCTCATCAGGGAGTGCGAGAATTTTTCAATGAGGTGAGAGACAAGTGCTTGCTTTGCACCCTGTGACTAAAGCTCTTAGGACATGTTTAATTATGTTAACTGCAGATTTGTTTTGTGTAGATTACCCCGCTATGATTGACCTATGAAGGGCTCCCATGTTTGTTTGTAATAGGGGTATGAAGATTGGTATGGCAGGTGAATCTGCTGTCACGAGCGCATCATCGTAATTTGGTGTCCCTCTTGGGCTACTGCCATGATGTGAAGGAGCGAATGTTGGTCTATGAATACATGTCAAAGGGAAGCTTACATGAGCACCTGCATGGTACGCCATATGAACAGTTTCCAGCTACATGACACACACTGATGTAGCTTTCCATTTTACTGGCTATTCACCCCAGAGGAGATAACCCTGTAACAATGTATGTATGGGACTGCTGTATCTCTCAGACAGCCAATGATGTCACTTGTCCCAGATTGAGGTTTCAAACACTAGGCGGTGACAAACACAAACTTGAAATTGACTGGATGTGGAGGAAACATACCATTTTGGTATGACACCAGTATTACTGTGCACAGCAATGACTGCAACATTAGTCTCATTGTGGTATAGTAATAACCCCATTGTCAGCCACACTTCAACTTAACAAGAGAGGGAGAGGGAGTGAGCACATGCATGGCCATGCCATTTCAAGGGCAATGAGATGGTTGGCAGCTTGCATGTTATAGAATGTACTCACAAGACGTTGTTTGCCGTAGCCTTGTGGCATCGACCCAAAGCTTGCATGTTGTAGAGAAAGAGATTTGTTTTGTGGTACTGGTATTTGCTAATCTAGGCAACTACTGGACTTGTGGCCTTTGTGTAGAGCTGACCACGGACAGGGGACCACTGGACTGGACCACTCGCCTCAACCTTGCTCTTGATTCTGCCAAAGGTACATCTATAGACTTGAATCCAGGGACAGTAATTCATTGATGTATGACATGATGGTTTGGCCTATCCTGTAGAAAATTTGTGCATGCCATTTTGATGTGGCCTCCTGCTGGGGATGATAGCTCTGGAGTATAGGTACAATTTTCTCCCGCGATTCGTCAGTATCAGGACAAGTCAAGGATGAGCAGTTTTGGATTTGTTCCGTTTTGCAAAGGGTATCACTAGAAGATCTTCATCCCTTTCTGAAGAATTTTGTATAGATTTGCTCTATGTCTAAGTCTACTAGTGTAAGAGAACTCAATTACAACCCCTTGTGCCAGGACTGGAGTATTTACACACAGGATGCAACCCCAGCATAATACACCGGGATGTGAAAAGCAGGAACATTCTCCTCACAAACAAGATGGTTGCCAAAGTGGCTGACTTTGGTCTCTCAAAGCTCACCTCTGATGACTGTTCTCACATCTTCAGTGCCGTCCAGGGCACCGTTGGGTACCTTGATCCGGAGTATGAGAATCTTACCTTCTCTTGCTTTTGCATGACACATGACCCAATCTTTTGCATTATTCAGTGTCCTCGATGAATTACATGTGCACTGCACGTTGTATAAGCAGAACTTGAACTTTCTGAAGTTTGAAAGTTCCACAAGAGTGTTGCAAATAGGTATCTTTACACTCTGATTGATGATTATCTGACTTTTTCGCAACACAGGTATTACCAGTCACAGCAGCTGACAATGAAGAGCGATGTCTACAGCTTTGGCGTGGTACTGCTGGAGATACTTTCAGGACGTGAGGCCCTTTCTCCAAAACGTGATCCTGCAGACTTCAGCTTAGTCAATTGGGTGAGGCTCATCTTTATGTCCTGGTTTATTGTATTTGATGGTCCTCCAGATCTATCCAAACTCTTGGGCAGTAGTTTTCAGGATAGGGTTGCTTGAATGCTTAACATATCACATCATACTAAACAGCATAATGCTGATTCTACCAATTCCAGAGTAGCCTCCACCTGACATATGTAACATGTGTGGCGGTAGTCATACTATCAGCAATGCGTATTAGTAAAGAGGGCAAGCATTGAGAGAAAGGTTGGTTGCCGTCAGGGCCTTACACGGCTTGCCAAGGTATTGGGGTCCACTGGGTTTAAGATTATGGTGTCAGAATCACGTGCTACTATAAGTGTCCAATTGTGAAAGTACCATGCACAGTCAGATCTAGCAGATGAAGCAGCTTCAGCAGATATTGAGATATACTGGTTGTTGGATGTGATGCTCTGAATAGGCAAGGACACTCTTACAGAAGGGGAACCTCGACGCCATCATTGACCCGGTACTAGGCACAAACTATAGTATAGAAGCTATGTGGAAGTTCGCAGAGCTGGCAATGTTGAGCGTGGAGCCACTTTCCCACCACCGGCCTGACATGATCGAAGTTGTTAAGGAGATCACAGATGTGATTCATCTTGAGTCATTCCGAAGCTCCAGTTTGAATGAACAAAGAAAGGGCTGGGATCATTTGAGTCTTTCCAAAGGTTTCACTCTGGCAGATGATGATGACACTTCTCTCACCTTACCTTTACCCCATGCGTCATCTGATCTCAATCAAACTTTTGTAGCATGTGTGAGACCGTCAGCGAAGTGATTCACCTGACACTTCCATTTTCCAAACTCAAATCTCTTTTGTATTTGTACTTAGACATTGCCAGTCAACCCATGTGTGTCCAGATACAGCCCAAGTAAGCTCTGTCTCGATGGCTGTCGGTCCCCCTTTGGTCAGATCAAAGTGGGCATGGAGGCACAAACTGGGTTTAAATTCCAAGATCAGCATGCTCCCTTGTTCATTGTAAGGAAGGGATATTTTTGGTCATATTATACATGAGCTTATCAGATTAGAAACTCACTTGGAGCATCTGTGATGTGAATGGTAGCCAAATTGTGTCTGAACTTTGAAGCAGCCCATTGGCAGAGCATAAACCACAAAGGTTGGTTACATTAAAGATCAACCATAAGTCTATTTGTATATCTTGATGTTGTAGGTGTCCTCCCTCAGGGCTCTGGACAGGACAAATAAAAAAATGTCTTTCTTTCTCTGCATGTGTCACCCCAGAGTCTCAACTAAAGTTGCACAACTCCCAAAATTGGCTCACATTTGTCCTTGACTCCTCGACAGAATGGATTGATGCAGACAGACCGGTTTTTGGGATCAGTTTTGATTAATGTTTCCAAGTGTATAATCTAGGGGTCCATTTGAGAGCATAGACCTGACCCAACAAGCTTAGGCTGGATGCAATGCAGTTTGACACTTTCACAGGCAGGTTTGGCCAAAGCATGAAACTTAACATGTCTTCATCCTATTATACATGTATGTATGTATGTATGTATGTATGACGGCAGCTTAAATAAGAGCCTCTTCCCCTTATGGGTACTGCTTCATATCTCCAGGCGATCTAATCAATATATGAATCGAGATGTTTGTTTTGTTTTGTTTTGTAGATTTGAGATGTCCCAAACCGCGAGGCCCCAGCCCTGGTGCTTGGTACCGTTGGAAAGCCCTCGACGAGGAGGGGTGCACGGGCTTGGTCTCATGATTTTTGGACCTGCAGTAGGGAGGTGTGGAATTTCAAGTACTTTGGGTCGCTGGCAAAGTGGGAGGTCCTGGGTCAATGGTTGGAGCCTCGAGAGGAGAGATATCAAGGGGAAGGTCTCCGGTTCAAATCTGGTTGTAGGCTCTGTGGAAAAAAAATGCATTTGGACTTAGATGACGTCGGACCCTTGGGCCAACGGCAGAGGCTACCCAAGAGGTCGCACTTGGGCCTCGACATAGGAGATGCACTGGCATACATAGGAAATTGCACTTGACACTTGACACTTGGGCCAACAGCACAGGCTACCCTAGTAGCTATAAGGTGGAGGTTTTGAACGATATTTTCAGGTTTGTTGTAGGCCACCAACGTTGGGGCCATGAACCCCACCTCTAACTCCAGCAGTGAATAACAATAATAATAATATGTAACACCTCCCCAAGGAAGCGTAAATTATGGTGTCTCTTGACCCAAAAGGGCTATTGCCTTCCAGCAGGAAGGTGGACACCTTTGTGACACCAATCGGTGGATTGAACCCACACCCACTTCCGATCTGGTGTGTGCCCTCTACCACTCCGCTACAACTGGTTGTTGTAGTGATAATGGTCAATGGCGGGGAACACTAGCCATACACTCGAAGAGACATACACGTGATTGGTATTAAATACCTAAATCTTTTGGATGCAAAGTTTGTTGGATTAAATATATGTAAAAGTCACCTAATAAGACATCTTCACTTTTGGTGCATGCACACGTGGATGGAAATAGGTTGTATCCATCCACCTTTTTTTTTTTTCAAAAAAATATCACCCGGAAAGCCTGCAACCGTCACACTGTATTAAATATAGTGAGAGGGGAAAATAACCAGTGTTGTGCGGGTTGTGCCTTTGCTGGAGGAGAGGATTCATGTGGAGCTCCATATTCCATGGCGGTGCATATGCTCTCCTGTCAGTTCCTTGGATGAAAAGCATGGGGTTGTTGGACATTAATGATAAAAGGGACTATCTTTGGTTATATGATTGTCCTACATTAACAGTCATGATAAGCCAACCTGGAAACTGAGCTGGCTGATCTGAGGTCTTGTAATCTGTATGTCCAATAAGAGTGCTGCATCTGGATCTCCAGATTAGCCTCTCCCGATTATTTAAATGAAGAGATCATCAGGCTTAGGCAGGATGTTTTTGGTGTACAAACTGGTGCGGTGGATGTGTGAAGGACGCTGGAGGAAACTGTGTTGATGCTTTGCTGCTTGCAACGATTGGCTTAGATTGTATGTGTGCTCTGCAATAGATCCTTCCCTGTTAGCTTGGCAAAGTTGTATAGCTTACAATCCCCTGTGCATGACTTAACCCGCAGAGGACGAGAGCATATCCTTGCGTCGGGGTTCTTGGTGGAGATGGGGGGCATTTAAATCTAACGGCCCTGGTGTCATGTTAATGATAGCCTAGGTTCGGTCTGGCTATGGTGCAAAGACGGCTGTACGAGAAAATCTAGAAAGATGGCAGCGCAATCCACTATGATCAATCATTTGTCCCTCCTGGTGTATGTTGTTTCTGCTGATTTTGTGTGTCTTGTGCTTTCCTACTTTGTGAGTGAACACTGTGCAAACAACGACCATGGCTTCCAGTTCGAATGATGCTGCTTCGTTTGAGATTGAAGAAGATTCGTTTGAAGCTGCCTTCCTGAGTGTTGTGCATGATACTGCGTCCCCTGAAGTACTGAGGCCTTACGAAGGAGAACTGCGAGTGAGGGGAGACGCGGAGATTCCACTTGACGTGCCCTCGGCCTACTGGATACAGAAATTTGAGCAAACGGCCGTTGATGAAGCTCGCAAGACCGTGAGTTTTGAAGGAGAAAAACGAGAGCAGCTTCGCAAGATTGTTGAAGCTAAGCAGGGTGCATTTGCTGGCAAACTTCTGCAGAAGCTGCATGCAAAAGAAATCGCCAAGTGTTTACCTCGGGAGGTCATCCGTGAGCGACTTGGACAGGGCGAGCTACTCACTTGGCCACAGATTGGAGTGCCTAAGTTTGTTGTCACGCGAGATCGCACCAACAACCTTGAGAGCTTTCTGCACCCGAAGGTTCCTAGTGGCTATCGTTTTTGGGAGCTTGTTCGGAGTTGGAGTGCGGCGGCGCTGACAAACATACACCCTGCCTGGACTCCCGATCAGCCTGCTGATGATTTTTCGTGGGAACAATCCATTACTGGCATCCCCCCCCCGCACTTGTTTCACCTCTCTGCGCGGGATATTGTGATTTTTCCTGGCAAAACCTTTGATCAAGAGAAGGTTGGGCTCTGTCGAGTCCAGACTCCTGTTGACAAGTATCCGTTGCACTCCCTGGTAGTCAAGGAGAGGGTAGTGCGCACGGTGACTCGTGCTGCATTTTGGCTGAAGGTGGCTCAGTCACTTTGGCATCTGCAGGGCGAAGCTGTGTATCTCAGTTATAATCATCGTTTCATCTCTTCCTACACCGTCACGGATTGGGAGAAGTGCATGCTGCATCCCAGTGACAGGTGTTTTTCTCTGTGCCTTGATCTTCATTTGCATTATCTTAGTGGATGCTGACCAGGCGTCGTGCTAAACTATTGGAGTCTGAGAGTGCTAAGATGAGTGAATGGAAGGAAGGGATAGAGGAGATCTTTGGTGATGATTTAGTTCCTGGTCCTGAGACACAACCTGCTGCGACATCAAGAGGCATCAATCATCCGGACGGCTTGGACTTACAAGATCTTTGTGATGCCTTGAAAATTATCTCTGATTGTCCCGCTTTGTTGGAACTGTGTTGAACAAACAAACTAATTCTATACAAACAGTTGTCAAACCTCATGAATTCAAACTTGTCAAACAGCCATACCCAGAGTTTAAGCTGGGTGACCATTTTGATAATTTTTTTGAGGTTCTTTGAGTTAAGCATGAAAATGAATGTTGTGCCAGCGGAATTTATTTCCAGCACGTGCAGGTTTTGTTTAAAAGGAGAGGCTCAGATTCTGTTTGAAGCCAGTATCCAGGATATGGGAGAAATCTCCTAGAAGATGGCCAAAGAATTGGCTCACCAGCTGTTTCAGGAGATTAAACCCACCCATCATGCCATTCTTGAAAGAAAGTTTTGCATAGGAGAAAGTGTGTGGAAGTACTATGCAAAAATCAGGACTTCGGTATGCAAGGCAGTGCCAGTGGTGGCTGAGAGACCTTTGGCCACCAAGATTTCTTTCATCAAAGGGTTACCACCAGCTGAACAAGTGTTCTTGGAGAAAAACTCATATAAAATAGACAAGGAGATGGTTCAGCTCATTGAGGAAAGGGCTCGCATCAAGGCAGCAAAGAGGGGTTTAGCTCCTACCAAACGGTCTCAGGTCATGTTACATGATGTTGATACATGTACTGGTACTGATGGGGATGAGGGCTGCCTAGAATTGTTGCCTGCTGTTGTGAGAAATGTGTAGGATACTGTAAGAACAGAGCTGCAGGCTTTCAAAGCTGAAAGTCATTGGCGGACTTCTGAGAAAGGCAGGTCATAGAGGTCGAACCAATACTGGTTCAGGTTATCAGGAACGAGCAGCCTGCCTGATTTGTAAGAGCACTGAGCACCGGACCGGGTTTTGTCCCATGCAGCCAGACTTACCTGCCATCTATGAGCAATGGAAACGAGATCAAAAGGGTAAGGGTGCTTTAAACGAGTGAGGTCATCTGCTAAGGAAGGGCCATGTGATTACAGGTGTAGACCTTCTAAACCATCAGCTACTTTGCTTGTGTCCACCAATTTCAAGTTGCTCCATACTGAGGTGGTGAAAACCAAGCATAGAGAGCGTATTCACCCCTTAATGACACAGTGTCATATTGGTCACTTGTCTTTTCAATGTGTCATAGACACGGGCTTTACAGTATCTGCCATTCCTTTGCATGTGGTTCAAGTTCTGGGTTTGAAAATGTCTCCAGCCAAGGGTATTGAGGTCACCATAGCTGATGGAACCAGCTATGAACCCCTTGGTTTAGTTAGTGTACCAGTAAGAATTAGTCGCAAGGTTGTCACCATCACAGTGATTGTAACCATGGGCAAACAACTACTTTTAGGGTTAGATTGGATGTCTGAAGCCATGGCTTCCATTGATCTTTGTACTAATGTTATGATCTTGACGGATGGTGAAGGTGTCAGCTGCAAAGTTAATTTGAATCAGATCCCTATCCTGGCAGGCAGTGGGACCAGACATCTTGCTTGCATGAAGGCTGTCTCACGAGAAATCAGACAAAGGGCTGGAGACACATACAACTGGACTAGATTCTTTGGTCTTCAGAGTAGCCCAACGATGCTTTTACACTAGTGGTACATACCTGTTGTTGGCTGCAAGACTAGTGCTCCCATGCTTGATAAGGGTGACACCCTTCTTCTTAGAGCCCCTGCTAATGTTCAATTATCTGCTATGTCTCAAGTCATTGTGTCTACAGGCCTTGCTTTCATCTGCCCCAAGGCAAATACCTTGAGATTGAGGGTTGGAAACGCCTATCATTACAAAAACATTGCTTGGTTGCATCAGGGCTTTTGGATAGGGGTTTTAGGGGTCATATTTGCATGTTGATTGCCAATCCAGAGTGTATGCCTGTCACCATTAAGAAGGGTCAAGTGCTGGCCAGGCTCATTGCTATGCCCATCAGTGACATATCCTCGGTGGAGCCAACTTTACATCTACGAGATATTGGTCTGGAAGATGATCCTCTGGATGGTCTGATTGCTATGATCAGTTTAGCTGCAGCCCCAACAATTCAGAGCCTCACTACTGAGCAAGAAGCTCACTTTCAACAGGTATTGGCTGAGATTAAGGTGGGTGAACTGACTGATTCTCAACAAGCTCAATTGCATCTGCTGCTCAAAAGAAACTTGGACATATTTAGCAAAGGTTCACATGACCTGGGCTGCACCAAGATACTTGAGCATGAAATTATTACTGAAGGAAAACCAGTCAAACAATATGCTTACAAAGAATCTATTCGTGAAAGAGCAGTTATTCAAGAAGAAATTAGGAAGCTGTTGGATTCCGGAGTGATCAAACCTTCTGTTTCCCCCTGGGCTAGTCCCATTGTGCTTGTGGGGAAGAAAGATGGCACCACACGCTTCTGTGTGGACTTTCGAAGGTTGAATGCAATATCCCCTGCCACGTATCAATGAGACCCTAGACCAACTTAATGGGGCAACTATCTTTTCTTCTCTTGATTTAGCCTCTGGGTTCTGGCAAGTTCCACTAACGGAGGACTCCAAAGAAAAGACTGCATTTACCTGCAGGTATGGGCTGTTTCAGTACGAAACCATGCCATTTGGGCTTTGTAATGCCACTGCTACCTTCCAAAGGCTCATGGACGTGGTCCTTGGTAATTTAAGATGGGAATGTGCTCTTATATATGTAGATGACATCAATATTTATTCCAGCAGCTTTGCATCTCACCTTTTGGACCTGCAAAGAGTAATGAGCAGGTTACAAGGTGCTGGACTTAAAGTTAAGGCAAAGAAATGTGATTTTTGTATGTTGGAGTTGCGCTTTTTGGGACACGTTCTTTGTGGGGATGGCATCAAACCTGACTTAACCAAAGTCCAGGCAGTTTGGGATTTTCCTATCCCGAAGGATAAACATTGTGTAAGAGCATTCTTAGGCCTTGCATCTTATTATAGAAGGTTCATCCTTCATTTTGCTAAGCTAGCTGGTCCCTTGTTTTACTTGCTTTGCAAAGATGTTAAATTTCAGTGGGGTAAGGCAGAAGCGTTGGCCTTTGAGAGACTCAAGATAGCCTTGACTTCTGCTCCTATACTCATATTTCCTGATTTCTCCATTCCCTTTCTGTTGCAGACTGATGCTAGTGACCTAGCTGTTTCAGCCATAAGAAGGATGGTCGTGAGCACGTTGTTGCTTATGCATCTAGAAGGCTCGATAAGCATGAGAGAAATTATAGCATTACCAATAAGGAAGGCCTCGCAGTTATATTTGGTGTCAGGCACTTCCGTCAGTATTTACATGGTTGTTATTTTATTGTTGAGACTGACCACCTGCCTCTCAAAGCCTTGAAAACCCCACAAGAATTATCAGGTAGATTGGCTCGCTGGCCTCTTCTTCTACAAGGGTTTGAATATGACATTGTATATAAAAAGGGCAAAGAAAATGGTAACGCTGATGCATTGACAAGAGGGGAAACAAAGGTTCCCACCCCTTACTCTTCTCTTGATGATTTAATTGCTTTACCTGCATTTGTTCCTACTTCTATCATCACTGAAGATCAGCTTTTGTTTTGTAGCTTGCTTGATGAGATGCCTAGGTCTATGAACTTGTTGGATGATTGGGATCTCATGACATTTGACCCTGGTTGATCATCTTGTGGGTGGAAGGGTGTGCAGCAGATCGTATCTGCAGATTTCAGAGTGGTTGTATCTTCTTAGCTTAGGCATATCCTGTCTTTTCCATAGTTGCAATAGTGATATATTCCCCTTAGGACCTGCGCTTCAGCCCTGCCTGTTACCTCCATGACCATGTTCAGATGTGGTATGAGACTCTTATGTTATAGGAGAACACAGAGGCGGACACTCCTATCTCCTCATATTAACCCACTGCTCGCTGGTCTTGCTAAGTGTACAGGTATGGAGTATCAGTTGCATTTGGCTCTACTCCATAAGTGCATGACCGGCACTCAACTTCCAGGCATATCCAAGGCTACTCAAAGACATGTTAACTATCATTTTCCCCATTGTGAGGCACGTGAAGGTAAACTGTTCATGAGGATTGCCTTGGAAGGTCAGACCCATGCTATGGAGGTTCCTAATATGGATTCAGTTTCAGAGTTGCTTGAGTTGCATCATTCTTCTGCTTTTGCTGGTCACTTGGGCATCACTAAGACCTTGAAGAGGCTCCAAGAGAGGTATCATTGGAAAGGGATGGTTCAAGATGTTACACACTTTATCTCTTGTTGTGTGGAGTGCCATTCTCAGACACTGCTTCCTAGAGCCCGTCCTTCACTTGCTTTGCAACCCATTCCGGTGTCTGAACCATTCGCCAGAGTGGGCCTAGATTTTGTTGGATCACTCCAGCCTACGATTAAGGGACATTGTTACATTGTTGTGGCAACTGATTACCTATCTAAGGATGCAGACACAGTGGCACAATTCTTCTTCAACGAGGTCATCTTGTGCCATGGCTGTCCCCAGGAGATCCTCACCGATCAAGGCTCTGAATTTTGTAATCAGCTCATGCAGATTCTGTGTTTTAATTTGGGTGTTAAGCATCGTACGACTGCACCCTATCATCCTCAATGCAATGGCTTGACTGAAAGGTTCAATCATACCATGTGTGCTATGCTTGAGAAGACAGGGTCACTCTTGGGTGATTGGGATACTACTCTATCCACTCTGATTTTTGCTTATCGGACCTCTGTGCACTCTACCACCAAATATTCTCCATTTGAGTTACTCTATGGTAGAAAGGCTCGCACTCCCCTGTATAATACTCCGTTGCTCACTCCCATTGCAGAGCCTACTGATTGGCAGCAATTTGTGGATGTTATGCTTCCAAACGACTTGTCTTTGAAACTAAGGCCAGGACTAACATTTCTCGGGCTCAGGCTGTGCAGGCTCGTAACTACAACATGAAAGTTCACTACTCAGAGGAGGCCAAACTGTGTGTGTCCGTCTGCAATCTGGGAAAATTATCTCCAAAGCTTCAAAGCGCATTGAGGGTCCTTATCTCATCACTGAAAAACTTCGTGGGAGAAAGTTCATGTTGCTTCCCCAACATCATTCCACGCCACCCATAACTCACCTTGTGCATGTGGACTCCCTGGTGCACAACAGATTGGTCTTCGATCTCACCTGCATCAATGTAGAAGGCATGACAACTGGCTGATTTTTGTGTGTGATTGAGTGCAAGGATTAAAGGCTGGAGTGTTGCAGCCTTGTGTGTTTTCTGGAGGTCCAAGCCCTCTCTTATGTGCTTTCTGATGGTTCAACCAGTGGCCATCCCTGGTGTTGTGTGGTGTGCAAATAATGGTCTGCTGCAGACCAGTGACATCTGGTGTTAGAGGAGGTGGAAGACCTTGGCACAGGCTTTAGCTTCGTGTTAGTGTTTTGCATCACTGTTGTAACGTGATAGGGGTTTTTCCCCCAGCGAGTTTTGCCCTTAGCCCACTTTGCAGGTGCAAGGTTTTCTCGCTGAGGGTTTTTTCATCCCTCTCGTGCCGGATGCTAGTATTAGGTATGGTGTGATTTACTTAGCTTCGGTAGTTCGGTATTTCAGTTAGCTCGCAGGAGCTCGCTTTCCTAGCGGGGGCAAGCTTTACATATGTGGAGCTCCAGAATCCATGGCGGTGCATATGCTCTCCTATCAGTTCCTTGGATGAAAAGCATGGGGTTGTGGGACGTTAATGATAACATGGACTATCTTTGGTTATATGATTGTCCTACGTTAACAGTCACGAGATAAGCCAACCTGGAAACTGAGCTGGCTGATCTGAGGTCTTGTAATCTGCATGTCCAATAAGAGTGATGCATCTGGATCTCCAGATTAGCCTCTCCCGATTATTTAAATGAAGAGATCATCAGGCTTAGGCAGGATGTTTTTGGTGTACAAACTGGTGCAGTGGATGTGTGAAGGACGCTGGATGAAACTGTGTTGATGCTTTGCTGCTGCAACGATTGGCTTAGATTGTATGTGTGCTCTGCAATAGATCCTTCCCTGTTAGCTTGGCAAAGTTCTATAGCTTACAATCCCCTGTGCATGACTTAACCTGCAGAGGACGAGAGCATATCCTTGCGTTGGGGTTCTCAAGCTTTACATTCCCTGTTTGGCCCAGGAATCTCTGAAGGTCCCGTGGAAGTAAATTGAGGCGATGTTTGTAGTCAATTTCAACCAAGCTTTCCTAGCCTCAGTTCGTGCATAAAAAAAAAGCATTGAAATCGTGCGATTGGAGTTGTTAACCCTTATGGCCCCCTGTCTTGGTTATTTTTTCCAAGACACCCTTACAATATGATTAAAAGGGCCTCCGTCCCCTTTGGATTAAAAGAAAAAGAAAAAAGGTTGTTAAAGTTCCAGTGGGATCTTGTTTTCCATATGTGGCAAAGCCCAGCAGCTTTGATTGTCTTAGATACTTGGCAAGATGATGCAAGGTGCTTTGTTGATGGATCGTAGTTGAGTAGCAACTTGGCTCTGGGCGAGAGAGGGAAAAATATCAAATCATCATGGGACATGAAGAGTCCACATTTACAAGACAGACAAACTTCTCCTTGTCATTCTACGCCTTCAATAAGGTCTGCGCACGAAGACCCTGTCATCCTCCCATCCTGCGCGTTTTCTCTGCCATAAACAAAACCCTAAAGCTTTTCACACTGCCATTCTGCATCCCCGTGCAACACACGTATTCCCTGCAAAAAAACAACAACCCTATAGCTTTCTTTTAACTTTTCTTTCTAAAAGATCAGAAAACAAAACAAAAAAAATCAGAATGCCGGGCCCACCGACGTTATATATATATATATATATATATACACACGAAGGAAATTAAAGTTTGCTCTTATCTTAATAGTTTTTAATAATTTCAAATTTTAATATAAAATTAATTTCAAATATCTGCACTTCTGGCAGAATTATTAAAAAATAAATTTAAGACTCAGTTTATTTTTGGATAGTATTAATGTGATAGTGCTGTAATAAATCTCGTGAATTTTTAAAAGCTAAAAAAATTCCACTTTTATTTTGTTTCTATCCAAAAATGCTTTTGTTAAAAAATGTAAGTATTTTCTGATCTCTAAGTTTCACCTTTTTATTTTAGGGTGTATAAATAAATAAAAATAAGCCTATAATATATATAAGCCTATATAAGTAAGCCTATATAAGCCTATGTATATATATAAGCCTATATATACAAGCCTATATAAGCAAATGAATATTTACATGTGTAAGATTCTTTTTGGGTCTTATCCAATCAAGGTACATTCATGCTAACATTTTAGTGGGGGAGGATTATGTGCTTCATGTAGGTATTATCTAGTGGAGATATATCAGGATCTTACTCATTTTTGGCACCATGCGTGTTCTCTCCCTTATAGGGAAGAGCCAATTACAGGGAGAAGCCAACAAATATAATACACATAAAGAGATAAATATAGGTAAGTATATAGGCATATGTACACATAAATTAGTATAGTGCACATACTTACCACAGTAAATGTGGAAGACGGCGGGGGAGTACTGCTGGTGTGAAAAAACTGATACCAGCCTTGGTCTGATATACTTATGATCAGGCCCGCCATGCGTTGATTATCAGTGCTCTTTAGGCTCACTGTGAGCTCAGCTAATGAATGTCCTTCCGCTTTCTGAAGATGCGACACTGGCAGGCCCATTCGGCAGCGTGAGGCTTTGATTGACATGATAAACTATCGGAGGCAGACTAGATGCTCCAAAACCGGCCAGACGAATCGGATGGGAAAACGTTGTCATTTTGCACTACATCATATGTACCCGGGGCCTTGCATACAGAGTAGATGCAGCAGGGTGGGTGGTAGGAAGCTCATGCTTCTGATTTCCGGAATCGGATCCATGAAGCGGATGTCCGGCACACTGACAAGAGGGTGGAGCTTCAATTGCTGGGAAAAATCACGCGGTGGCTGTGTGGAGCTGTCGGTAAATTTCACAGCAAGTTGTGGGTCCCGGGGTCTCTATTATTTGTAGCTTTGTAGGTGGCTATGATTGGCAGGGAGCACGATGAGAACAGGCGGTGGCATTGGGAACGATAGGAATAATAGTTGGCGTTGCTAGTGGAGAAGCTGGTGCCGCGGTTTAAACGTCTGGCACAGTGCCTGCAGCAGACAGAGAGCAGGCACATGCTTCCCGCTCTGGCTGCTGATCCTCTGCTGATCCGGATGTCCAGCAGATTGCAGCTTATCATGTCCAGGGGCCGGCGAGAGAGATGAGAGCATTGACTTGATAGCATTCCCAGCCGTTCGAAACACAGAGGTTGGGTTGGGTTGCTTCACTGGTGGAACGCATCACAGAAGCTACACGAGGAGAGACGGCGCCATAATCGCCCAAGAGAACTATGTACATGTGAAAGTCACGATCAGGTCGGTTGCCAGAACTCCGGGTTTGACTTTTATCGCGTGACGCATCATAGAAGCCCATCGTTTTCTGGTTGGGTTTGACATGTATGGAAGGATCACTTAGAGGGAGGGCGGTTTTTCGTTGTCTCTTCCAGGGAGATAATATCTGTGTGTCAGTGCCATAGTGGAATAGTGGGTGGACGGCATTCAGAGACGTTCAGGGCGAGAGACTTTTCCAGAGAGAGAGGGAAAGGACTTCGTGATTGGGGTTGGCTTTTTTTAATGTGTTCACGAGTTATTCAGGGACTGGGAGAGGAAGCTATCCACGGAAGTAGATCTTGCTGGAGTGACACTACGTGCAGCTTAGAGCTGAATTTCAGCCTCCATTCACAGCGTACAGGTCTCCACATCGATCTGTCGAACTTCGAGGTTCTCCTGGCAAGTGGTCGATTACTGCAGAAGAGTTTTTGGAGGGGAAAGCTTGGTGGAGAAGCCTCGTCGTGGCCAGGCTCATTAGAAGGGGGCTAACAACTGAATCCCATTGTGAGGCAGCTTTGAATCATCTCTTTCAGCCGAAATGCCGTCCTCCTCCGATGAGACCGATGCTTTGTCCTACACTAACCATGGCCCACAAGTTGTCATATTTCCGTACCCAACGAAAGGCCATTGCATTCCATTCTTGCATTTCGCAAAGCAGTTGAGTGCCTTTCAAAATGTCACTGTCACATTTATTAACACACTTACCAGCCTCTCGGAAGACTTCCTTAGCGGTTTTGAAGGCATTGACAATGTGAAGATTGTGGCGCTTGGATCGGACATCTCGGTAGATGGTGGCGGAGCGCTTCCTTTCTTAGATTCTTCAATATTGCTGGCCAAAGGTCTGGAGCGATTCTTGGAGGGAATGCCAGTGGCTCCAACTTGCATTATCAGTGATATGTTCCTAGGATGGGTGCAGGTACGGGGTACTGAATTCGTACTGCTCAAGATTGAGTTGATTCGATTATCTTCCTAGATAACTAAGTTAGACGAGTAGATCATGGACGATCTTTCATTCCATACTGGTCACAACTATTAAATGATGTAGCTTTATAGTTGTAGATATATCTGAGCAGCACGGTAGATCTGTAGGTTCAGAATAAATTATCCTTAACAAGTCTGAACTTGTTGTTGATAAAGTGATAAACGAATTGAGTCTCGAGTCTGTTGGCTTCAGGATGTGGCAAACAAGCTCATAATTCCAAGGTTTGTTCTTTTCACAACGCGGGCTGCAGTGTTAGCGATGCAGCTTCACGTCCCCTGCATGCTCGCTGAGGGCCGTTTACCTGTGCGATTGAGCTCTATGGAGCTCATTACCGATATCCCAGGTACCCCCCTTTTGCGAGCATCCGATCTGCCACCGCGCTTGATGTCATCCGATCATCCAAACCACCGCAGATTTTTTGAACACTACGTCGGAGCATGCAGACGGCATTCGGAAGCTGCAGGAGTGCTGATTAACACCGTCCTCGAGTTGGAAGAAAATACGATTGTTGCATTACGTGACTTGGCTGTCTTCAACTCAAAGGAGTTTCAGGTCAGTTACACTCTGGCTGTCAATTCAGAAAACCATATTCTTATTTGACCAGCAACAGTCTACCGTCATGTATGGAGTGTCGCCTGGAGGGGTCGCACAAGTCAAATCCGCTCGTTGTTGTTCACAATGCATTCATATGAGAAGCAGTGACCGTACTCAATGCATGCCTGTTTTCAGTAAATAACTGTGCAAGTTTGTTGGATTGAAGGAGACGTGAAATTTGGACCCTAATTAGTGCTAAGGAAGATCAGACCAAAATGTCGCTGATGGCCATGTCGTGCAGCCCAGCATCTTGTCAATCGGTCCACTACTGCCCTCGACATTCTTCCATGGAAATCATCTTCCCAAAAAACACTCAGAAGATCCTCCAGCACCATGCATTCAATGGTTGGATACACAGCCCGCAGGTTCTGTTGTCTTTGTTTCTTTTGGCAGCATTTCCAGTGTCTCTGTCCCTCAGCTGCATGCACTGGCCTTAGGACTTGAAAGCAGCAAGCAAGGATTCCTCTGGGTGGTTCGCCCTCCACCTCCCATGGGAGGCTCGGACTCATGTACCCCAAAATCAATCTCGGAGTACCTTCCTGATGGATTTGAGGAACGGACCAAAACACGTGGGCTGGTCGTATCTGGTTGGGCTCCGCAATTGGATGTGTTGTCACACTTGGCGGTTGGAGGGTTTTTGACTCACTGTGGGTGGAACTCGACGCTAGAGAGCTTATGCCGAGGTGTGCCGCTGCTAGCATGGCCTCTTCAAGCAGAGCAGAAGATGAACTGCAGGTAACCATATATCATATCTACTTTCTATACTGCCAACGTAGGCCATGTAACATCAAATCTACCACTGACAACCACAGATAGTTCCCAGGACCGGTATAACTTGCGTGCCACATTCGTGGGCTTACAAGTTCAGCTCCCGACTATGTTGTGAGACTAAGAGATACATATGCAGTGTCAGAAGTCATGTTCAATCTCGCAACAGTTTCGAAGTAAGGGAGAAAGGTTGCTGAACCCCCACATAGGATGCTTAAATCTTCCAAAATACAAATGCTGGCCAATGGCTCCCATAACGCAGCAAGCTTAGAATTTTGAATCTGCCACAGACATTAACCTGTCATGGGTCGGCTAGTTCTTATTCTGGAGGTTTTCCAGATCGTGCTTTCCACAAACAGCTAGGATAATCATGAAACTTCAGTACCGTGGTCTGGTCACAACGAACAGCAGGGTCTTGTATTTCATGGATTCCAACAAATCTGCTGGCCACTGCATGAAAGACTGAACTTAAAAATTCCCATTTGCAGATTTATTGTGGATGAGCTGAAGGCAGGTGTAGAAGTATGCCAGGACTCGGACGGGTTTGTGGCGAAGGAGGAGGTTGAGAGGGCAACAAGAGAGCTAATGTGTTATCCTGGAGGGTGCGGCGCTCGAAGCCGCTGTTTAGCCATAAGGGAGATGATCATCAAGGCTGTGGGACCTGGAGGGTCATCCGGAAAGAATTTGCAAGTGTTTGTTGATACCATAACCGTGCAGCATAATCTCAGCAAGAATGGGCACACTAGCAAAACCCTTCTGACTGAAATTTTCAGTCCCGTGTACGCCAACTCAGATGGTTCCAATGGTAACAGCAGGAAGCGAGAGCCGTGTGTTGCAACATCAAACGTTTTGAAAATCGAGCCCCAAAGTGGGCTGGCGTAGAGCCTGCACAAGGCTACCTAGTCGAATATATACAGACTCAAAGGGAGTGACACCAGTAGTTGACACTTCACCGTGACTAGCAGTTGGAGTGACATGGACGGGGTGACATCACTCAAGTGACACGGAAGGGGTGACATCACTCAAGTGACACTGGTAGTTGATGTGACATGACATGGAAGGGAGTGAGTGTATCGGATGGTCACTCCATTGGGTATTAAGAAATGACTCATCGGAAGGACATAGCAATACAGCAAGAATCGAACTTGTACATCTTAGGTCATCACGTCATCACCTTCACCTTACCAGCAGACTATTCATCACAACATAGCAGTACATATTATTCTTAAATAAATTTTTAATAATGAGTATGGGACAAGAAGAAGTGGGGAGGATACTTTTGTGAGAATCCTTTCATGGACATGTTGTAATTGTGATCCAGTGTGAAGGTTAATTTTTTTTGAGGTTACTGAATATTCTCTTGAATACATTAAATATTCCATATACCTGCCCGGGCAATATTCTCCCATATGGAAAAATACAAATATTCCTACTGCTATGCATCCACAAATTTACGGAATTAATACCCCTCCTCAGCGCCGAGGTCATTAAGAACAAACCGGAGCTCAGAGCTAATGACCCGGGAGACCAAAATCAGGCAAAGAAACAAGAGAAAACCAAGAAGACTTGCAGAGCCAAGGAGGAAGAGGGTCCAGAACACAAGGCCTACAAGTCCCAACCAAGGCAGAAAAACGAAGAGACCAGTAACAAGTGAAATACTGCAGGAAAATAATAATAATAATAATAAATATAGACGCCTCCCAAAGGAAGCGTAAATTATGGTGTCTCTTCACCACAAGGGCTATTGCTGGAAGGTGGACACTGGACACATTCACGACACACCAGACCGTGGTTTGAACCCACAAGCACATCCAACGTGGTATATGCCCTTTACCATTGGGCTACATGCTGGTTGTCAATGCTGCAGGAAATCAGAACTTAAGCTGCAGCTTTAATTTTTGGTCCCTAGTCCTCTTATGCCTCTAGTTGGAGTGTTTGTTTCCTCCTCTAGCATGTGGACATGCTCACGCTAGCGGGCGTGAGCACAAAGGCATATTCCAAGAGATTTTGGAAAATATGAGTTTGTGAAACCAAAATGCGCTCACACCGTAAGAAATATGAAACTATCTGAAGATCGTTCTGAGGCCAAAAAAGATCATGAAATGAATCGTCCAAAGCTTAACTCGTGAGCACAAAGACCCACAAATATATCTGCCAAAATTCAAAGAGCAGCGCACATAAACAATGCGGCATTTGGTAACCTTGTGTGTAGAACATCCCCATGAACCACAAAAAAAAGGGTTGCGCCAACGAAACTTGGTTTTGTCTGCGAACTTGGGGTTTGGGTTTGGTTTTGGTTTTTTTTAAAGGTTTCTCCCTTTTAAGCTCCTTCTATATGTTTAAGATTATATGTAGACACCATGGAGACCCGATGAACACATAAAGACCTATGTCCGTCTATTATATATAATTCCGCTAACATACATATCACCTCGTGGATCCGGCTCACGCGGTGATTTTTTTGTGCTCATGCAGTACCAACGTCCGGCCCACTTACCCCAATACCAGGACCATACGAGTCGTGATACGAGGACCAGAGTACACAAGGAAATCATTTTATCTCAAACAACTCGGCCTCTGCAATCAACTCCTCGTTGTCATCTAAGTGGACTTCCTCACTACTCAAAAACAGACGTGAGAGACGATACAACGTGGGAAAAAAAAAAACTGCTACCTACGATGCTACCTCTAGAACCAGGAAAACCCCAAAAAAAAAAAAAAACAACAACAACGCTGCTCCCTCCCTCACGCGCTGAGGCGCTGCCCCACTGACCCCTCTCCCCCGCTCTGAAGTCACGCTACTGCAGCAGATCGCGCAGAGAGACGACAGATCACGGGTAGTACACAAAAAAAAAAAAAAAAAAAAAAAAAACCCTTACGGGGAACCGGATCCGGAACCGCCACTGAACCCCGGTTCCAGTTCCCTGCCGGTTCTTGGAAATACCCATACCCGCCGGTTCCGGTTCTGGAACCGGCTTGTTCATGCTACCCTGGTTCCGGTTCCTGGGCGCCAGTTCCGGTTCCAGTACCGGTTCGGAGGAACCAGAACCGGAACCGCCGGTTCCAACCCGCCTAAGCGGGTACCCGCACAACACTGGTGTTCACCTTTCAGCTCGAAGGTAGTAAGCCATTGTGGTGAAGTGACACCATAAGTTACGCTCCCTTTGGGCGGCGTCATACTTTTACTTTTTTAAACATGAGGTTTGGTGTTCAAATCATCAGGGTGTGCCCAGTCCACTCTGATGGAGGGTCTGTCTGCTGGAGGAGGATGTGCCTAGTCCACTCGTTGGTCTGCTGGAGGAGGGTCTGCTCAGTCCGCGAGTCGGTCCGTTGGAGGGTTTGCCCTGCCTAGTCCGCTAGAAGGTCCTCCGCGGTAGATGAACAAGGACTTGAAAATTTTCAGAATTTGGCCGACCCGGTGAATGGGCGGTGGGCTTATGAGCTCACCCCATGGGCTGGCGGGGCCATAGGTGCATTCAAGATGCTAATATTAAAAAATGACAGACGAAACATTACAGCGCTCAATAACCTGAAAAAAAAGAATTGACCTTCACAAATGGATCACAATTACAGCACAATGCACACATACTATTGCAAAAATATACCATGTCATACATATATTTTTGCACATTGCATAGTGTACATTGAGTATAAAAAAGTTAACATAAATGCCCATGAATTCCATTGCCCTAACTCCATACATGCACCTAATGCGTCCTTTGGAGGGCTCACATAGCAACAATATTGGTATTATTAGCAATCTCGTCATACGAGTATGGTATATTATATACCGCAATATGGAGTGAGGTATATATTGCCTCTAGTATGGTATTGCCCAGGTATTGGCCAACCTACCTACCGGGTATTGTCCCACCTAGGTTTATATCATTATTGATACCCGAGTTGGACCTATATACGGGTCCAACAGTGGTTTGTTATAATACCATACTGGTAGGGTATAGGACGGGGTTTTTTTTTTAAAAATTTAAGGAGGGATGGTGGCCTCGAAAAACTTTATATCAAAAGGATAGATAGTCCGAAATTACAAAATTTGGAAGTCCAGGTGGAAAAAATAACCACCTCCAAGGCCGTGACGGCTTACCGGGAAACTACTCCATAACCAAAGAGAACCAGAGATGAAGGGGGGTAGGGGGGAGAAGGGGGGTTACACACATTAATTTATACTCGCTTACATTGCATTAATATTATTTCATAAATTTGTATATGAATGTTGTGTTGTTTCTTTTCAACATGGTCAAAAGATTTGATATAACTAATGGGGATTCACAAATCATTTTCAGATTTATAAAAAACGATAAAATTTTAATATATATTTTTAAATTCAAAAAATAGAGAACCGGAACCGGAAACTGGAACCGGCGGTTCCTTCCCAAAAAATACCCGGAACCGGAACCGGAATCTGCTCATGAATTTTGGAACTAGAACCGGAACTGGAACCGCTTCATAAAAAAGAACCGGAACCGTCTCTTCAAATATACCAAGGAACCGGAACCGGAGGTTCCTTCAATATGGCAAGAACCGCACAACACCTTCCCCTCATGTTTATTGTTCATTGCTGTGGACAACCAGCATGTAGCCCAGTGGTAATGGGCACATACCACGTTGGATGTGGTTGTGGGTTCAAACCACGGTATGGTGTCTCATGAAGGTGTCCACCTTTCAGCTGGAAGGCAGTAACCCTTGTGGTGAAGAGACACCATAAGTTACGCTCCCTTCAAGAGACGTCATACTTTACTTTACTTTTCATTGCTCTCAACCACCACACTACCGCCGCTTTGTGCCAAACCCTACAATAACTAATGCTATATGTGCAGATTGTGGGTCCCAATAGACTAGCTTGCACTGGCCGGGTCCGGGTAGGGGTGCTCTGGGACACCTATACAACACGCGGGCCCCGCCACAGCCACACGCGCGGGCATTCAAGACGCTAATTTTGTTCAATGAAAAGAGCCAATGTTTATGGCCTGAGGTAGAGGACTCAATGGGCTGACCAAACCCTAGGAAACTCCCAGTATTGGCCATAATCTTGTATAGAGAGACTTTGGGTGCTAAGATCCAAAGTCTTCGTAGTTCTCCATCTAGTGCTCCAAAAGGTTCATCCAACAAAAGAAAATCACGTCCGGCGTTTTAAAAACCCTAAGATATGACTATCCACACCAATGTTTATTTTTTCATATTTCTAACATCGCTGGCGGGGCCACATGTGAATTCTACCCAGTGCCCATGTGGCGAGAATGGTGAGAATATCGAGGTAACATAGATAGAAAAGTGGCTATATTTCAGGTGTCACGTTTTGACTGGTCCACAATGGCAAGATTAGGCCCCTGAAATTTATCTGCTGCTGCTATTTGGCGAAAAAGTCAGATTTTACCCCCCATAATTCCTTTGTACAAGTAGCTGACACAGTTTCCAGGTCGAACTTTGGCGATTTTTCACCAAAAAGAAAAACACTGATCTACACCCTTGCCATGTCCGAATGCCTCTCATTTTAAGATAATAGGGTCTTCAATGGGCACGTGCGATGTGGCCGGTGGGCCCCGCGCACAGATGCCCAGCTCCCCAACACCCCGCCCGCCCCGCTCGCCGCTGCGCGCGGTCGCCCAGCCGCGGGCGCGGCTGCAGCAACCGCGCCCGTGCCCCCCGTCCGCCACGCGGCCAGTCCCCCGCCCATGAGTCCGCTGCCCTCCAGTCTGCCAGTCCGCTGCTGGCCAGTCAGCTACCCAGCAGTCTGCCAGTCCGCCAGTATGCCTGCCAGTCCGGTGCTGGCCAGTCCGTTGCCCAGCAGTCTGCCAGTCTGCCCGCCAGTCCGCTAGCCAGTCCGCTGACAGCGCAGGATCGCCACCGTCCATTCCCATAACCCATCCGAGCCCTCTATTTTTAGGGCTGCGAAAATGGCAATGATCTTCCCACCAAATTCCGGCCGCTCTCTTTTGACGGCTGTTTGTTGTCCGATGTTGCGGTAGGCGTTTCCATGTACATGACTGTTCCTCTTTTGCGTGCGATGTTCATGATGTTGATGAAGCGTGTGCTTGAACATGAGAAGACTGTCTGGGCACTACAGCCACCATCGTGCATATGTTCCACTATTTTTGCCTTCTTGTTGTGCTTTCGGGAACCTTCGTTTTATGGTTTGGTTCTATGTCATAAATATGGAAAATGCGGACATCTGTCGTCGATAACGTCCTCTGCTTGTGATCCGTCATCATACGTTTAGCCCCTTCATACTGCATCCCTCATGAGAGCCTTCACAAGTCTTAGTTCGTTAAAGGAACCCATGGGTAACATGGGCACGAAAATGGTGGAAGCGTATGCACATGGGGGCGTGTATTGCAGATTTCGTATCGGACAATGGGACTGTTTATGTGACCAAGTATAGCAACTTGCATCCGTCGTGCATAAGTTGTGGAAAAGGGTGGAGAATCTGAAGAAACCCAGTTTTGTGATGGATCCACATGGTATTATATAAGGGATGGCAGCACAAAAAAGCAATTCGAGTCGTCAAGGAACACCATCCAGTCGTAAGGTCCTCAAACATCCACACGCACCTGCTGAATGCAGATGTCTGAGCCACGACGGGAGTAGGTGCAGAATCGGTACATTGTCGCATTTGCCAGGAGACGGACTAGGCTGAGACAATTGCATCTGCAAATGCGCGTGGATGTTTGAGGTCCGTTGTGTCGCGAGTCTGTTCATAGTGAATCGCTGACCCGTCAGTGCTCCGGATATTCCTCTTATCGCATGCATAACAGTCAGTTTGGAGGCAGTCTGCTGGAAGTCCGTCTGTTGGGATATCAGTCTGTCGTACTTGTGAATTTGTCAGTCTGTTGTGTCGGAAGTCTGTTGCACTAAGTCTGTTTGACTTCTTATTTTCCCTCCGGTCAGTCTTTTGGCTTGTTCTCCCGCCAGTCTGCCGAAACGTCCGTCTGCTGGACAGTTCTCCTCTATGGATATTAGTCTGTTGGACTGTGCATGCATCAGTCTGTTGTGCCGCGAGTCTGTTCGCAATGGATGTGTTCGACTTTCCTGTTCTCCCCTTACTCTCTTTTGTCTTCATTCCGCTGGCAGGGAAGTGCCTCTAATATGAAGCCGCTTTGCCTCAGCAAAGCGAATAGTCCGCTGGACTGGCATTCCGGTGGACTCTCGGCCCGATGGGAAATGAGTTTGCTGCACTTGCGAGGACCGTGGATGAATTTAGTACGATGCGTTCGTTCGGTGGACGTATTCAATGCGATGACGGCGGATAGTTGGCGCCTGTGAAATCGCAGCACGTTGGCAGTGTCATGCCCGCTTTCCCCCTTCTACTTCTACTACTTCTTCTCATGTTCCCTGTGCGATCGACTCCATTATCTTCGCGCCTGTTTCTTCGCACTATTTTGCACTATTTTGTTTTCCTCTTTGCGTTTCCATCACCGTAACGAAAGACGACCGTTCTTCCCCAGGTGTGAAGAGTCGCGGTGAGCCGCGAAGCGTCGCAAACACGCTCGCCTTCGTAACAACTCGAAGTTCATCGGCTCAGTGAGGTTCTCACTTGCTGCGGTGTTTCCATTCCATTCTGTGTCCTCTTCTTGCTTAGGGTGAGTCTTTTCATAGGACTTCTATCTGTCGCTCATTATCCTTGCACCTTCGTTTCATTCTGCAGCGATGGAGGATGCTTGTGAAAAGGGTGGAGTGGACTGGGTGGATTTTGTGCACCAAACCAGACTGAAGAAGGAGCGAAGGTACTGGTACTCACCAGACGAGTTTGATCATAAAATAGTGGAAGCATTTGTAGACCTCCGCGCCCGGAAGCCCAAAAACTCGAATTGGCAGAAGGACAAGCTCTTCTGTCCCTTCTGTGAAGAGGTTATCAAGGACAAAATCCAACTAAATCGGCATTGTGTTGACACGGGTTGCAAGGAGACTGTTGCAATGATTCCACGGGATTTCAAGCCTTGGCCGATACTGAAAGAAATGTCGATTGTCAAAGAGGCCACAATGCGCTTGCGCGGATCAGTGCTTGACCCCCGCACTTTGGAATTAGACGAAGTGCGCGCACGGTATGGCGTCCATTGTGGTGGCCCGTCAATGGAGAATTTGCAAGTGCAGGGAACGCCGGACGCTCCCAGAAAACGTAAACTGAGTGATGGGGCCCAAAAGAAGGAGAGGCAAAAAAAGGAGAAGGCTGCAAGGTCTGCTCGCGAGGCAAGGGCAAAATCCACGCAACAGACTGAACCCCGTCCAGGGCGGCAGACCCACACTATCAGTACTGATACTGAAAGTGAATCTGCTCAGGGCCTGGAAGGGGTGACAAGTCCAGTGGACATTGACTTGCCTGACTAGACTCGGCAGCAGACTCACACAAATATCGCGACCCATGCCATCGGTTTAGGGTCAAAACCAAAAACTCAACAGTGTACTGAAGGGCCAGTCTGCCCTGGCACATTGCGCCTCGTTGACTTTGGGCTTTTCCCACCTGAGTGCCCACCAATTGGGGATCCAAACTTCTTCCGTTATTTCTACAGAGTTGCCCAGTCAGGTCTGCTACGCACATTCATCCGACAGGCGGAACAGAACTGGTTGAACAGCTTTGAAGATGAAGATGACGATGATAAAGTAGAGGAGGTAATGGTCAGTCTGACCGCCCAGTCTGTTCTCTGTGCTGTTTGAGTCCATCATCGGGGGGTCACGTTGCCTATTTAGTTTGGTCAGTCCGCTGCGTTCTCTCCTCAGTCCGCTGGCTCACTCCGCTCGTCAGTTAGTCTGTTTTATATCGCTGCATTACTTACTGAGTCCGTTTGTCAGTCCGCTGGTCCAGTCCACTGGTATAGTCTACTAGTTGCCTCCACCCTACGTACGCACATTACAGTCTGCTGGTCTGTGAGTCCAGTCCGCTGCATGAGGTGAATATAGAGTCCACGTCCATGTTCCTAACGTCCAAGTTCTCTGCCGTGTACCAGGATAAACGTGTTTCTATTCGTAGGGTCATTCAGGCTTGGCGGATACCTAGCAATGATGCTCCTTTACAAGTGACTGCAGTGCGTGCGGAAGTGGACCGCGTGCGAGAGTACATATTATTGAAGTATCATGGGTCATCTGCTGCTATAGCGGCATTACATATTCAAGACGCGTCGGGGGGGAATGCGTTTGGGACAGCCGAGTCTGCCATCCAGCAAACTCCCATTCAGCATGCCGTCATCCAGCAGACTCCCGTTCAGCAGCCTGTCATCCAACAGACTCCCAACGAGCAGCCTGTCATCCTGCAGACTCCTCTCCAAGAGCCCATCATGCAGCCCATGCCAATGGGAAGTCCTGTCATCCAACAGACTGCGGACCAGCAGACTGCCTTTCTCTCACATAACACGGCGTTTTTTGCAGTTTGGCGATCGTCATCACCGGTAATTCGACCCGGAGCTGAAGACCTCACACTTCCCCGGCTTAGGGTGAGAGAAATTATGCGCTCCACCGGATTGTTGCGGACCGCCGGTGGTCATTTGTACCCTTTCATTATTCCATGGAGTTTTCTATTGAGGAAACCAACCATGTTCTAGAAGCCGTCTCTGCTGTTGCCATTGAAGCCACAAGCGACCAAAATGCGCCGCCTCTACTTGTGGAGCTGATTCTCATGGATGACCCACAGCCTGAAGACCTCAGACATATGCCTATGGCACATCCAACCTTTGGGGTGCGAAGAAAGCACTTGTTCGGATTGACTGAGGAGGACTTTGAGCGCATGGCAGCTTCCTTCCTACAACACAGATGGATGCAATTTGACAATTTCCGCTCATACAACAAGTTGATGAAGGATCTGCATAGTTTGAGGATGGACTTACTCCATGGAACAGACCATTCATAGAAGTTTGTGGTGGATGACGCATTGCACTGGTTTGCATTGGTGATGGAGCGAGCAGTACGACATTGTTTTGCAGAATCCCAATGTCTTCAAAGTCCTGTGGTGTGGGATCCCAACTGAAGACTGCATCGGCGCCATTGCTCATCTCGATGGAGCATGCCTGTGCCGGCAAATCAAGGACATTGGCCTCGTCGGAAATCTCTTGGAAGGTAAAATGTTATGGGCAACTTTCGTGTTTCAGCTCAATTTCTTTTGCCAACTTTTTTACAAGTTCACATTTGCATTGATCTGGGATACAAGCAAGTGCAGGCTACTTTCGACTCTTTTGCCAGAGGTGCAAGGGACCTTGTCCTGGCTTTACAAGGAGTTCGGGAGACTGTCCAGCAGACTGGCCACAAGAATGTCGAACAATATATTCCCCACGACACATGTGGGCAGACTGCCCAAGTCATGGAGACCGAGCATGTGCACCAAACCGTCCCGGGTAATAGGCCGGATCACTCCCAGCAGACTGCCCCGCACACACATACTCAGTATGTGCAAACAGTACTGAGCGGGCAGCGAACTTTGCAGACTTTGCAGCAGACCGGAAAACAGACCGGCCAACAAACTGTCCCTCAGCCGACTGTGCAGCAGACCAGCGAACATGGCCACTAGACTGCCCCTTAGCAGACTGTACAGTAGACTGTACAGTAGACCGTGCAGCAGACCGACGAATCGAGCCAGCAGATTGCCCCTCAGCAGACTGTGCAGCACACTGGCGAACCCACTCAGCAGATGGCCGAGCAGACTATCCAGGAGACTAACAGCCAGTCTGTTCCCTGGATTGTGCAACAGACTCGGATGCACTGGCCTCACCGGGACCCTGTGGACGAATTTCTGCTGAGTTCCCAACAACATGTTTTTGGATCTGCCAGTATGAGTGTTTTGACCGAGTCCACTTTTCCCCCAGGCACATTCACTAACGACGTCATCAGATCACCGGTAAAGCATTCTTATCCAGCTCCCCGTGGCCTGCCTTCTATGACCTTCCAGCTTAGTCCCGTTTTCGTGCGCTCAGTGGAGAAAGCGAAAGCCATAGATGAGTCTTACGTGATGACCGAACTCAATCTGGGAACGCAAAACCGTATCATAGATCTTACAGAAGAGTCTGAGGAAGCAATTGTCGGTGGGTCTTCCATACATGTTCTTGATGTTTCCTAAGTCCATGGAGATCCAAACACCCAGCCGGCTGTCCACCAGACTGACTAGCACACTGAACAGTGGACACATGGAAGGACTGCCGAACAACCTATGGCGGGGCAGCATACTGTCTTCATTGATGAGCAGACTGAACCGCAGACTAACTAGTAGACTGCACAGGTCACAGATGGAAGGACTGACCAGGATGGCTCGGAGCGGCAGACTGCTCAGCTCAGCTCTGACTGCACAGTTCAGACTGCATGGCCTGACCAGCACACTGCACACTTCACAGAAGGAAGGACTGACGACCAACCTGCCACCGAGCACATTGCCCACATTGAGGAAGAGACTGAACCGCAAAGTTGCCAGCAGACTGCACAGTTCACAGACGAAAGGACTGACGAAGAACCGGCGGCCGAGCAGACTGCCCACATTGAGCAACAAACTGAACATGCTGGCAGGCACACTGACAAGGAACCACATGCAGCGCAAACACCGTCTGGTATAGCGCTGGATTACATTGAGTCTGCTCCCTCACCCCTTGGGCAGGTTGTGTCATTTCTTCTTTCAGGACTGTTGTTTATGTTTTAGTACATTGTGAAATTGGGCTAATTCGTCATTTTGCTCGGTATCCTCACAGGATGTTCGTCCCTCCGTCGGCATACTGTCTACTTCTGAGGACATGACATCTTCCGCCCATGTTGCAAACGTGGTATCGACAACCAAGAAAGGTGTGGGGGTGAGCACGCCCCCCGATGCACGGGTCAGTTCTACGCATGCGACCCACAAAGCTGTAAAGACAAGTCCAGCAAGTGTAAACAAACCTGCTGACCAGCCTCTGTTGCGAAGTAGGGCGGCAACGCTGCGTTTGTCTGCTCTATCAAGCCCGCCTACAGCTGTCCCTGCTTCCCAGGGGAGAGGCAAAGCCAAAAAGCGGACTGTCGTGGACCATGCTGAGGAGGTCGAGGAGGGTCTGAGTACCAAGAGACCGGCGAAGAAAAAGTCTGGCGTCTTTATGAACAAGAACTACAAATTGGCCTTGAACATGGACAAAGATGTGGGTCGTTTCCTGGAGTAGCACAGGTGAGTACTGTGCTCAGTCTCATCGTCTGTCTTTGTCGTTAAGTGCTTTGCGCTCTGTTGTGGTCAGTCTGCACGCTGGTCAGTCTGCTGCTGGTTTCATCATTGTCTGTTGTGGTTAGTCTTGTTAGTCTGATGAATTGTTCAGCCTGTAGAGTGTTTGGTACCATATTGACGTCAGTCTGTTTAGTACATGAGGCTTCCCGAAGGATGGTCTGCTCTGTGCAGGATGGGTGCTCGGTTTGGCAAAGCACATGCTCTGCACGTGAAGGCGGGTAATTCCATGCTGATGTTTTTTGAAGGGGACCCACGGTTTGGACTGTCGCCGGATGACATAAAGGCGCTCTAGAAGGTTGAGTCGGAGTGCACAGATAGATTCCTAGAGCTGTGGTGTCGATTCTATGAGAAGTCGGTTGAGGCTGCGTTCACCAACACTATTGCTGTTCTTCCAACGTCGAAGTGGACGGTGTTGAAGTCATTGGGGGTGGGGCAACATGAAAGCCTTCTGGAGGTCTTGAAAGATTGCCTCAGCACTGAATAACTGGGCAAGGACTTGAAAGAGTGCGATTTCATTTTGGTGCCAATTGGGGACGAGTAAGAACTCTTCCGAGTCTGCTGAGACTGTCTCCTGAGTCATAGTCTGGTTTCGCAGTGTCATCTTGACTCTGAGCGATTAAGTTGCCCTCTGTATTTGTGCAGTGGACTGGGTTTGAAAATTGAGTCTGCTGAGTGCTGAGTCTGCTGAGTGGTCGGTCTGCTGAGTGTCGGTCTGCTGAGTGTTAGTCTGCTGAGTCTGCCCATCATGATTGTGCAATGACGCCATGTTGTTTGATACCATTGCAGGGGGCACTGGAGTGTTTGTATCATCGACCTCCGCAAGGGCTGTTACACTCACCTGAACTCTATCAGGGACTCGCATAAATGTCCATTTGTTCTAGGGTGGATTCGGAAGCTTCATGCTGAGTGCTTAGGGTACTCGATGGACTCACCAGAGTGACATGAGATTGTCCAAGCATTTCAGTTCCACGCGCCTGATGTGCCCCAGCAACCATTCAGCTGGGAGTGTGGCTTTTACGTCATGTCATTCATTCAAGTGTTTTATGAGTGGGTAAAAGTCAGAGCAAATGTCTCCAAGACTGCAAAGCCAGAGAGAGGAACACCTTTCACAAAGAACTGATTTACTTTCAAGTTTGCACTTGGGCAGCGAATGCAGTGTGCCCAATATATCGTGCGGGGGTTGGACAATGTAGAGAAACTACTCTCATGAATATGATGTACTTGTCATGTGAAGTCTATGTACCGAAATAAAAATTGCGAGTCTTTTCGCTTACTATTCCAGTGGTGATGAGCACTTTTGTGTACTGTGGGTGCTGGCATGTTTTGTAATGTTGTCACTAAACTCAATGGACACAATGGTGTCAATTTTTCCATGCACTATGCACCCGAGTCTGTTGAGCTTGAATGTGCGAGCAGTACGCTGCCGAGGCTAGGACTGGTGGGTCTGGTACCTAGTCTGGTAGGCACCATGTCCATGAGTTCGCTGGGACGCTGGATTGGCATGAGTCGTTAGGGAGGTAGTCCACTGGAGCCTGTCCATTTTGAGTCTGCTGTTGTGGATGAGTCTGCTTGAGACTTAGTCTGTCCAGCAGTCTGCTGGAAGAGTTGCAGGGATGAGGTGGAAGTGTGGTGAGCAGACTTTTGGAGTGGGCAGCAGACTGACCAGCAGACTGACTTACTGGCGCTCGCAGTCTGTTGACTGTGACTCTGTTGGGAGACTGCGTGAGTCCGTTGGGAGACTATGCTTGGGAGACTGTGTGGGAGTCAGTTGGGAGACTGGAGGAGTCCGTTGGGAGACTGCATTAGTCCATTGCGGACTTGTATTTCAGAAAGGGACAATGCTACCAGAGGAATTGCAGACTTATATTGTCTTCTTCGTGACACCTACATGTCGTGAAACCTTGTCTCTTTTCGAGGAATTGCAGACTTATATTGTCTTCTCCGTGACACCTACACGACATGAAACCTTGTCTCTTTTTGAGGCATTGCAGACTTATATTGTCTTCTTCGTGACATCTACATGACCTGAAACCTTGTGAATTTTCGAGTATATATGTGCTGCAGGTGTAGGTGCAGACACCCTCTTGCTGGTTCTCCGCAAAAGCCTAGGCCGGGTTTTCCAGGCCTCCACGAAATCTCGTCTCCTTTTCAGAGACATGTTGTTGTTGTCGTTCAGAGGACGGAAAGCCTTCGCTGCCGCAGGGTGCAACATTCCAGCTGCACTTTTCGCCAGGATATCAACGAGCTGCCCTCTGCATATATGAAGAGCAGATCGGGCATGTGCCACCAGGTATTTGTCATCACCTACAATGCGAAGTATGTCCGCAAATTCTTGTTCCATTGAGGCTGAGACCTCCAGAGGTGCCTCGTCGTAGGGGAAGTCATCCGGAGGATGTCTTTCCATGAACTGATTGGATTCATCGTTGCGGCCGGCACCATTGCCCAAGAGCAAGTTAGGTAATCCTCCATGAATGGTTCCCAGCACCGTGCCACAAGCGCGCACAAGGAGGCCATCCTGTAGGTCAGGGTGAAGCATCTTCAGGACACGGACTTGATGCTTGTATAAGTTTCCCTTCATTGCCCATGGGTACGTGCAACAACCCCAATCGCAATCAGGATTGTAAACAATGTATGTTGTGCCGGGGTGGTTGCTGCTGAGAACGTAGGCTGGTTCACCAGGACCCAAGGGAAGAGTAACACTTTCAGCAGGAATGTCTCGTGCCGCAAGTATAGAACTGGATATGTACTTTTTGTGTTTGTCATTTCTTATGAACCCGTGGGTCTTCAAATGGATTGCGTACCAGTAGTGTGTTAGCACACGGCCAGTGAATTCCCATATAAGCCAGTCCACTCTACGACCACTCATCTTGCTTTTCCCCATGGCAAGTCTTGCCTTCAGATTTCCATGGTATGCCTCAATGCTTACGTTTGTGTCTTGGCTCGCATGAGGGACATGGCGGGCTGTTGTACACCACATTGTTATTTTGGGCTTCCGGTACTGTTTGATATAGTCAAGAAATTCATGTCCTTTCGGGTATTTTGACCTCATACGACGGATTCTCCTTGCCACCCACCGAAGCGCTCTTTTCTCGTTGCGTGGTCCCCTCTATAGTACATGAGGTCTCCCATATCCTTCAACAAGTTTACAGCGGTCACCGGATCCTTTGTTTTCTTGCATGATTGCTTCACCCATGCCTTGCGGACATGCCAAAGGCAGAGGAAAATGAGTACTCCTTCAAAAACAATTCTGCACAACACACATGATATACATTAGAGTCTTAGGATCGGACTGCAATGGTGGACTGCCAGAGTGGACTGTAACAGCGACCTGTATCAGCGGGCAGAGCCACTGGACTCGCCCAGTGGACAGTACAATGCCATGACGTTGATGTACTGGAATAACCCCATTGGACTACCCAGTGGACTTCCCCATTGGACTTCCCCTAGCTAGGACTGGGGCAGCGGACTGCCCCATTGGACTGCCACAGCGGACTACCGAGCGGACTTGCCAAGGATTGCCGAGTGGACTTGGCAGCGGACTTGCCAGGGGACTGATGAGCGGACTTGACAGCGGACTACCAGTGGATTTGCCCAGCGAACTGCCATCGGGTTTCGCCACAGGAGTCTGCCAGTGGACTGTAGCAATGGACTGCTGCAGTGGACCGGTGCAGTGGACCAACAGACTTACCGAATAACGTTGATTTCTGCTTCGGCATCGTCCACAATGAAGGCATTGGGTCGCCAGCTCGGCAAATCTGCGAGGAGTGAATCGCGCAAGGCTCTCATCCACGGAACCAGGTCTCTTGTCCGATTCCTCACGGATAGGATATAGACAACTGGTATACCGTTCAACCACTCGTCGAAGACCATCAACGTGTACAATGGGAACTGTTGGAATGCACAATGTAAGATGGTCAGAGCATGCAAATTCCGCTCAGTTCTGCACGAGAAGACTTCATAAGAGTGATGAGGTCTGCAACGGTTCACAATGGGTCTGCCCCTTGGTCTTCCGCAACGTACACATGAAAACATACAGAAAGGGTCAGCACACCAAATTTTATGTGAATGTTGCATGGTACTATGCTATCATGCTCGTACAAGTCCATGGAATCGTTCGAATAGTACTTTGTCATGATTTGTCTCAAAGGTTGCATCACATGCAACGATACGGTCATGTCCTAGTTCCAGCATTCGTCGTTTCTGCCACGGAGTCTGTATGCCAATAGTGAATGTCAAATCTCCATCAAAATGCTCGAATGTTGGCTCTAATTTCTCCTCTTGATAGAAAAAAACAGACGCAAGATTCTGGTCTCTCCACATGCGCACACTCTCTACATCATCGGCGTGCTTTTTGAAGGTTTGCCACGCACGTTTCTCGGCAAGGTTGCGAACATCTTGCTCCAACAAGAAATCATCGCGGGGTCCATGCATCGCCCAAGCCGGTGTTGTTCATCACGTGTTCTTTATGCTCCATCATGATTTGGGCGACCGACAGACCTCGGCACAAACACTCGACGACCCAGGCTTTTAATTCCTCGCTAATGTGTGGTGCATAGGCGTGGTGGGTGTTCCTGAACTCTGCGGACTTCCCATGCGAGGGTTTCCCTTGCGCATCTGTATGCTCCATGTTGTTGTAGTACGTGAGGACACAGATGTCAGGGGCGAGATAACATTGCTGGACCTTGAAACAGCATTGGCAACCACGTTTGTAAGACTCTCCATACTCCGACTTCTTTCTCCTTGGGCCTTTATGAGGGCAAGATGTTCTAGCACCCACAAGAGGTCCTCCACGCTTCTGTTTTGGATCCTCTACTATTGCCTTGTTGGTGCGCTTGTCATCAGGACCGTAGCAGCATTGAGACCTGGACAGAAAATTCTAAAATCGATATCCAATGACTTGAGGAAGCATAAAATCAGAGAACTCGTGAAACAAAAAATGGCAACAGACATGCAATGAAATGTTAAAAGGACTGAGGATGGTGCACACATAATACTGGATAGAAATGTGTTGGTTCTGGGTGCTTTTCGCGAGCCGGGTTCCACTTTAGAATGGACATTCACCCAAAATTGAGTGGGGTAGTCCTCCAAACTCTCCTTTCCCAGGACGAAGTCACCAACTCTATCCCAAGGTATGCAGGCCTTTTCAACATTCACTCGCACACCCATAAACCTATATTGCGTCTCACTCTTCCAATGGAGATCCTTCCTGTTGAAGGGTCTTGGTTTTGCTGTTTGCAAACATTGTCGAAGAGGCCGTATAAGCGGACTTTCCGTGATCAGTATATCATCGGGTTTTGCTTCCACGTCCATGCTCTATACAGTACAAAGGACAAGCTTCTGAACATGCAAGAAACGCGCCGCAGTACAGGACACGATCGACAACGTGCCAGGAGAACAGTGCGCACGTTCGCGGCTGCTGGCAAGTGGCAGGCGGCATGGATGCAGGTTTGAATTGCAGCCCTAAAAATGGAGGGCTCGGATGGGTTATGGGAATGGACGGTGGCGATCCTGTGCCGTCAATGGACTGGATGGCAGGGGACTGGCTAGTGGACTGGCGGGCAGACTGGCGGACTGGCAGACTGGAGGGCAGCGGACTCATGGGCGGAGGACTGGCCGCGCGGTTGCTGCAGCCGCGCCCGCGGCTGGGCGACCGCGCGCAGGGGCGGGCGGGGCGCTGGGGGCCGGGCGTCCGTGCACGGCCCACCGGCCACATCGCACGTGCCCATTGAAGACCCTATTATCTTAAAATGAGAGGCTGTCCGAATTCGGCAAATAATCCCTTAATTGCTTTGTACAGTCTCATAGAGCCCACCCCCAAAAAGGGGCAGTAGCCGCAAGGTGAAGTGGCTCTTAGTTAGGCCGGCTTGGGCCTGAGTCTTCTCTCTCTCCCTCCTTTGTACAGGTAATCACTAATCACACTCTTGTTAGGTCAAAATTCAGTCATTTTCTGCCCCAAAAAGAACTCAATTGAGCAGGTGCAAGCAATTAGCTTTTTGACTTCTAAGTACTCAGAAGAAGCATGAGTTGCTCCAGCTGGGCTGATTGATTGGTTTCAGTGAAGGGGTGTGGGAAGGGTGACTTGTGTGCACGTGCACATGCAACTAAGGTATATTTCACCATAGCCAAACAAGAACAGGAGAGATTCAAGGAGGAAGTAAGGGACCCACAGGAGACTGTGTCCACGGTCCACGGCAGCTTTGAGGATTTGAGAATTTGCAGTTTTATGATTGGAAAGCATCAGGCATGGATCACTGGGATTTGCAATCGATCCAGCGATGGTGGCACTGCAAATCTTGAGACACGTGCTTTTGTGGGGCCCAATGCCTGACACAAAACAATGAGGAAGAGAGGAGCACTTGAAAGAGAAGCGGCCATGGACAGGCCTCTAGAAGTCACCATGCTCTTTGGGATTCGCTTTTGGATTCTGGTTAAGAAAGGTCCACCGTCTCGTCAGTGTGTCTCCTGTGAGACCAACACATAGCTCCGCGTCGTGCCCTTTCATCAATCCCTCCTCTCGCCAATTCCCACTCAGCTGCATCTCCAGCCACCTTCATTTTAATTCCTCTCTCTCGGTATCTCGTGCTTACCGTCTTTGTTTCCCTACGGAGGTTGACGAGATAATCCGAAACCTCATGACGATAGACATAGCAGGGTAGAGCTGGCAATTGGAGACTTGGGTTCGGTGGGTAATGATTGATTGAGGGAGGGGCCGGTTCGTGAAGTTGTCCTCTGGGTGCTGATGAATGGAGGGAGGGGGATGACAGCAACAGTGGCTCCAGAAAGCTATAAGGAGCTCGGATGGCTACTGTTGGAATTGCAGCTCAAAATTATGGCTGATTTCGGGAGCGAACCACAACTGTCTCTACAGAAGTTAGTGAAAAAGTCGCGATGATGACGGCGTTGTACTGTTGGATCATCCTTCTATTGATTCTTTATTGGAGCTCGAAGACTGAGGCACAGTCGGGTGAGTTACCCTGTCCGCTCCCATGTCCAAGGGAGCGATATTATTGTTATGGATACTTGATCTTACTCAGCGAAAGGATTTGGATTGGCATGCTGTGAGGGAATTTTTTCTCTTCTCCATCCCCCTTGATGCTCCTTTTCTATGCTCCTCATCTCTTAACTCCCCCTCTTTCTCTCTCTCTAGCACCGCCATGCCCAAAACGATAGCTTCAATGGAGCGGCTTGAGTTGGGAGGGGTGGCCATAAATACCAATTATAGGAAGTTTAAGCCTCTGACCACCTGGTCTAAATTCAGCTCCAATGTCACGAACTGCGGAGGCTAAGAACAAGATGATGACAACATGGGAAGACCTTGTAGATTTCAACATCTAAAAGTGTTGCCTGGGAAAGCCTAAATAGCTGCATTTGGCTGTTACAATCTTCCGGTGCATTGGAAGACTTTCAGGATTGTACTTCAGATTGAAAATTACAGAAGTTCTTTCTGGGAGCCATATTATTTTTTACCAGTGCTTTCCAACTTTTGCCTATTGGGTTGACCACATCTGCAATGATATGGACTTCGAGAAGCTGGTTACTTGTTGATTGCCATATTCGGGGTGTTCATAGACCTTTGAGTTCCCCAACCAACCAAGAGTTATACTCTTTGTTGTGCAAATCATCCTTTCCATGAGAAATTGGGTTCTTTGTTTATAATGGAGTCCGTCTAGGACATAATGAGGAGTTGATGGATTGTAGTTTCAATTAGACCGACTACTCTTGCAAGTCTCAAACTAAAGCGGGTTGTGGCTTGCTATTGTCTCCATAGCACCAATGAGACTTGTTCTCAAGAAGTATCAGGTTTCAAGTTTGAAATACTACCAGGATGGGAGATACAATTCCCAGGTGCTAAATACTGTGGCCAACACTCTGGCAAACAGTGTTTCTTCAATCTTGCATTCTACGCAGGGAATCTGAGTGACTGATCTGTCCACATGTCAAATACAGGGTTTCTCAGTCTTGATTGTGGGGCCACCAAAAACTACACCGACCCAACCAACAATATTTCGTGGGTGCCTGACACCGACTACGTATTCAGTGGCAGTACTGTTTCACTCTCTATCAATACAAGTAGCCTGCCTTTACGAAGCTTGCGCCAATTTTCAAATAACCTAACAAAAAATTGCTATGTTCTTCCAGCTGTAGTGAACGCCCGCTACCTTATTCGGGCCACATTTTTTTACGGTACTTATGACGGGGCCTTGACGAATCCTATATTTTCTATCGCCCTGGATGCCACCACATGGACAACAGTGACTATCACCAATGCAACATTTCCTTATTTTGAAGAGATTATTGCATTTGCCCAGAGCACCAGCTTCTCTGTTTGTCTCCTGGATACGGGTCAGGGTACTCCTTTTATCTCCTCCTTGGAATTACGGCCCCTCACAGGAGCAATTTATGGACGTCCCTATCTGAATGTAGCCTACTTATCAAACAAAATGCGAGTAAACTACGGGGCATCATCGGCAGCTGCTGTGAGGTATTTTTCTTGTGCACATTGTACTCTGTTTAGGAAAATGTAGGTGAAGATTTTCCTGGGACAGAGAGTCATGTCAGCCCATTTCACTAGCTGCGTATAGAGAGGGATTGGTGTGTCAGCTTCTGTTTACTGTGGGGACAAGGAATTTACCAGTATAGGTCTTGATTGTGGAGCTGAATCTGAGAAGAAATGACATGGTACTTTATAGACAGAAAGGGACTTTATATTGTCCCTCAACAAGCAGAACGAAAGAACTTTTGCCCCAGACAAATTTTCTCATCCAAAAGAAGAAATGAAACGAAATGAAATGATACTTTATAACCTCCCCCGAAAGCTCAAAGACCTTATGGAACAAGAGAAAGCATGACACAAGAAAGAGAGAGGTGCCTCCAGCCTGAAAACAACTTCTGTTCAAGGGACTGTCTAAGAGTCAATGCCTCATGCAGATATGCTGCAAAGCATTTCTGATCCTCATAGTGGAACACCCTCTGTGAGAGCTTGGCTACCTTGGAATAGACGATAGTCAAAAAAAAGGAAGAAAGAACTTTAATTATGTTTGCAAGTGACAAAATTAGAACAACTACCAATCAAATGAATTGGTACTTAATAAGAAAAGACAATATACAGAATGAAAGAAAGAAGCAAATATTATAGAGTAAAGGAGCTTGATAATGGTCATGGGAAGGTCAAAGACCTTCTGTGATAAGGAAAAATAGAGAAAATGACTGAAAAGTGAGGCCCCAAAGACAGCCACCACAACCATAAAACTACAAATCCACTTCAAAAGATTCTCGAGGTGGAGAACCTTCTGTAGATTGCTGCAGGCATCTCTGACCTCATAAGGGATACCTCTCAGGCACTGACTGTCTATTAAATAGGCAAAGGTACCGGGCCCAGCTTTTGTAGGAGAGAGCATCATGAAAGAAGAACGTCAGTCTCAATGTCCAGCCTGTTTAGGGAAAGTAGGAACAATCCCATCTGCAAGTCTTGCTCCTCAGGCTGT
Source organism: Takakia lepidozioides (assembly GCA_030704615.1). Lineage (NCBI taxonomy): Eukaryota > Viridiplantae > Streptophyta > Takakiopsida > Takakiales > Takakiaceae > Takakia > Takakia lepidozioides. Next base: position 9,910,019 of record CM060733.1, read on the forward strand.
TTGAGCGCACCCTGACTTGTACCACTCCCTGGAAAAGAGAGGGAGAGAGTTGTGCAAACAAGTAATGGCGCTGTAAGATTCTATCCTTTCAGAGGCTGAGGAACATGTCTTGATAGAACTGTACGTGATATGTGTCACTGATCTCCAGGTCCACTGACATGGAGTAGATCAGCTCTTTACGAGTGAGTCTGTTCCTATTTTGTGTGGAAAAGATTTCCAGATACCCAGGGTTTTGAGGCAGTGTCTTTTGGAGAAGGTGAAAGTGTGTCGATACAACATGTCCTTGAGCCACAGAGAGAGTTGAAGGGGAGTGATGTATTCATTGAAGGCATCACGCATCCTTGGAGGTGCAGATTCTGCTGGATATCGAAATCTCCCTAAGCTCTTTGTGGGCTTTTACCCACCAGCACATGAAACAAAGTGATAGGTAAAGTTTTGTTTCTGCGCAGCCGATGACAATTGGTTCAGTTGGTTGATGGTGTTGGAGGTGTCAAGGCTATAGCCCTTGCACGACACTCTGAGAACAGTACGGGATGGGTAGCTCAGTGGTGGCACCCCCCACTGGAATGGGGGAGGTCCTAGGTTCAATCCCTAGGCCGACCACACTACAGAGGTTTTCCAACAGGTGGTTTATCTGAAGGTTGGCATTGTGCCGTACTAGTTATTATGGCCATTGTTGAGGTTAGCAATGCTACTTTAGCCTTCACCTAACCCAGATGTGCACATATGACCATGATTGCACTGCAGTCACACTGCAGGGATTCATGAGAGAGTGAAAATAAGCTTTACACATCCAGTAAGAAAGAGAAATGAAATGAAATGGTACGTTAAGACGTTCACGGGAAACTCAGAAAGAAAGAAAGAACTTCATATGTGCAGGGAGGTGCACAGGGCCCAAAAGACACCCAGAAAGAAAAAGAAAGACAGAAATTTGTATAGCGTGCCTGGGAGAAGAAATTGGAATTTATATTCATGGGAGGCCCAGGAAGTGGTTTACCGATTGTTGTGCTGGTATGGCCCCAACACTAGGTACCCAGATGACCCAGTCGATCGCATTTGGGTATCAGACCAAGCAACTTCTGCACAAGGAGGTGATCTACAGAACCTGGCTCAGGGGACCATCAGCATTAGCACTACACACTCCATTGACATCAGCCAGGCAGATGACCAACCCCCAGAAGCAGTGATGCAGACGGCGGTTGAGGGAACCGAAGGACAGCTCTCCTACCGTTACACTTTGGATGGATTTCCTAGTCAAGCGTATGCTGTCACCTACTTTGCTGAGATCCAGCAGCTGAAATCTACGGACATTCGATCCTTCACATTCAATATTAATACTAATGACCCCACTTTTGTTGGTCAACCTCTCAATGTTCAAAATGACGCAGGCGGGGCTTTCATAGCTTTTGAGCCTAAATACAATAATGTTACCCTCCCTCACTTTGTCATATATTCTTTAAACAAGGACTCAAGTTCAACTCTTAATCCTACTATGAATGCACAGGAGGTTTACGAAATTGTGCCCAAGGTTACATCTACTTCCACTCAGGATGGTAAGTCTGGTGTATTTCACAGAACCACTTACTGTACCTGATGTTTGCTTCAAAATTGATCTCCTAACCTTTTATCTTAGCGTCAGGCCACACATGTACTTTGATTTGGAGACTTGCAAGAGCTACAAAAAAATGAATCGGATGATGGGTGTTGTAGAATATGTACTCATTAAATGTGGCTAGTTCATTGCAGTGTCCATGCTCACATCCAAGTTTGCTGGCCAGCTTCCGCCAGGGGAGTCGAAAGGTGACCCATGCCTACCTGCTTCCTGGGATTGGGTGACCTGCAACGCTGCATCGCCCCCAAGAGTCACTAGCATGTACTGACTCAGCCCTTCAGGACTCTGTGCTTGCCACAGTCATGCCATTTTCCAGATCAAAACTCAAGTGCCAGGAAATTTTAGAAGATCCAAATAAATATGCACCATGCCATAAAACACATTGGTATCTGCTTATGAGTGTGATGGTTGATCTATGCACCTTATCCAGTGTTGATGGTGGGCATGTCAGACTCTTGTCAGGCAGGAACATCACTGGCTCCATTCCGTACGAGCTTTCCAGTATGACTGGCTTGCAAAGCATGTATGTTTTTTCACCTGACCTGCCAACACATAGCCAGACTGGTGCTTTGATGAGCTATTGTACCTGGGTGGATGGGTGCAAGGTATTTCCGCTTGTGCGATACAAAAGCATCAGACCTCTGACTACAGTGTGCCTTTGTCCTGAAGAGAGCCTCAGCATCTCATGGCCTTCCAGACTAGATAAGCCTGTCTTTCTTGCTCTTTATTGTCTTCTTAGTACCCAGGGAAGTGCTGTTTGGGTCTGGGGATGTGCCTCTGTATCCATCAGAAAGGAGTTTCCTCTGTGTCTGCCTTTTAATCACTTACAACAGTGGTGTGGTTGGGTTGCAGCTCGCTCGACTCGAATGATTTGACAGGATCCATACCAGATCTAAGTCCACTCACCAACTTGCAAATATTGTGAGTATGCTCTTAGCTCTTGATAAAAGAGATCTGATTGTTTGTGATGATAGACTGGAAGTGTCAAGGCTAAAAGACCCCTCTTCTCCTCTTTTCGATCCCTGTGCATGTAGTGCTGGGAGCCCTGTGAGTTAGTTACTGCCAGTGCAACAACACCTCACATATCACATTTGCTGCACGACAGAGCAGCTGTGCCGGAATAAGCCTCATTGTTTGCAATATGATGGCAATGCCAGACTGTTCATAATATATAATATCCCACAATCAGATTGCTCTCAGTTGTGCACAAGCGCTATGGATTGGTCAGGTCGAGTCTAAGATACTCTTGTGCGCTGAAACCTGAAACCAGCTCTGACACGGTTATCATCCTGTGGGGACGATCTGCTCCAATACCTGAGGACGAAGGTTTTCAGGGGACGTGCTCAAGGATTTCAGTCCCTCCATGGTCTTTCCAAATAGTTGTTTTCCTTTCTTGTGTGGCAGGCATCTTCAGGATAATCATTTGAGTGGGCAGTTTCCACAATGGCTTGCAAACCTCCCTAACCTGGCAGAATTGTAAGCTGACATTCCTCTTGGCTTTTGTACCTTAGCTGTACCTATGACTTCAAACTTCTTGAAGTTCTCAGCTGTTGATGGCATAGGTCATTCATTACTTCATCAAAGACTTCAAGAGAGACTCTCACAGGGTTTGGGGTGGTATATGCCATACATATGATGAACAGCAAGACGGCGGAGTCTAAGAGTCATGGAGTTGAGAGATAGACATGTTATACACTATCGTGTCATTCAAATCACTAAACTGAGTGGCAACGATGGCAGCTTTTTCAGAGTTTTGTTCAGGCTTGTACAATTGATAGGAAACTCACCTATGCTATGTGGACATGGTGTGAGCAGATGGGTTGAAAACAATCAACTGGATGGAAAAGTCCCACAAAGTCTGCTTAATAAGCCCGGTTTGAGTTTCAAGTGAGTCTTTTGTCTTTTCATGCCACTGTATATTTTGAGAACAAACTCTCAGCTGTATTGATTCTAGAACAGAGCTTAAGTGCAATTAATTTTATGGCAACAACTTAAGAATCAATTGCTGTTTTATCAGGTATTCAGGGAATCCCAATCTTTGCTCAAACTCAAGCTGTTATAGATCATCGGACATCAATGTTGCTGCTGTAGCAGGCGGCGCAGCAGGCAGTGCCTTTGTATTCCTTATTGGGGCCGCAGCTCTTGGCTGTTTCTTCTGGCGAAAGAGGAGATCACCACAAGGAGGAAGGACAAAATTCAGTAGGTGACTCGAACCATCTGTGGACATAGTTACAAAAATCCTTTTCTTTCCTTCTTCCTGTGAAATGGTTACCCTGTGGACATTCTTAATTTTCATTTCTTCTTATTTCTTGTGTGCCCGGGGCCCGTTGGGCCTCCCCTGGATGGACTAGACTCCAAGTGCCTGGCAGCCTACTGGCATGACACAGTTCATCTTTGGGCATCATTTGATACTTTCTGAGTGGTCTCTTCTGGTTTACCTACTAGCAGGTCCTTCGCGCCCCACACGGACATTATTAAGTTTCTCTCTCTTGTTTTCTTTCTTTTTCCCTTCACTCTTTAGAGTTTGTCCTGTGGCCACTGAAACTCTGGTGGACGTACTAAGCTTTCTGGGGGATACCAACCCATCCAGGAATGGTGATGGGGGTGTAAGAGTTAAATGCAGTTAGCCATAACCTTCATGTATATGCAACAGCAGTCCAGTTACAGGGTTGGTTGGGGTTTGATTTAGCAGCTGACTGTACTACCATGATACAAAGCTTAATGGAGAGGAGGCTGTACAAGGACAAATAGGAGGTCGTACCGCATTTCCAATACAAATTGAGTTGTAGAGCTCTGAAAAACTATATTAAGTTCTTGGGTAACAATGCCCGGACACTGGGTGCCTTGTATAGGTATGCTGCTATGTGCTATGCATGTCTGGTCTTCATAGCTGAAGGTCTCTGACAAGGATGACCATTCCTTAAAAAGATGAAATGGTACTTTATAACGTCCCTGGAAAGCTCAAAGAGCTTATGGGACAAAATGGGAAAAACCAAGAGAGAGGAGACAAAACCAAAGCCAAAAAGCAGCCCAAAAGCAACTACTGCTCAAAGGATTGCCCAAGGGTCAAGGCCTTGTGCAGGTAAGCTGCCAAGCATTTCTGATCCTCATAAATAATTATGCAGTAGCATCTAGGTATCTAGCATCTAGCATCTAGGTTGTGGCATCTACCAGTTTCTTAACTCCATGCTTGATAGGTCAGACATGTAGCTTTACCTTTTTCCCTTCACAGCAAAGTATGTACTCATAAGACGTTCCGGAGCTTTGTGGCCATAGATACCATGCCTAGTTTGGGCAGAACAAAAGGTAACAGACACTACCTTTGTGAGGGGCTAACTCCAGTAGTGGGACGACCGTGAAATAACAATTTGTTCAGGGTTTCCAGATTTCCTCAAGAAAACCCTTCACACGAGCATCAATATGCTGCTTGTGATTTGCCCAGCAGTTAGATCCCAACTGGGCCAGGGCTTTAAGCTCAGATTCGAGATTTTGAAAGTTGGTGAACAGAGGTGCAGGGATTCCTTACCATGAAAGAGTAAATCAAACAGATTAGAAGAAATATTTTCATCAAATTAAACATACATATATTGGCTATTCATATAAGCACAAGAGCCAGTGTGGCCTTTGCAATATACATGGCAGAAAGGAGTAGGGCAACCATACATTCCATGTGCTGCCTATGAACTTTGATAATGATGCTCAACTCAGCCATTGTACCGCCCAGGACCAATAGGAGAGCTCTCTCTACTTTTCTCCTTGCAGTAGTCCAAATAACAAGGACTTTCATACACAGAAGTTCATGACAAAAGTAAGGAGTTGATAACTTTTCGAAATACCAAGCAATAGACCTCTTATGTTCAGATGTGATGCAATGCAGATTCATTTCAAGGGTCCGCCTCATTGTCTGACCCAGCCGGGAGGACATCACTGGATGAAAGACAGCCACTGCCTGGTGTGCCATTGGCTGACCAGGCCCGGTACTTCCAGCTAGCTGAACTAAGAGAGGCTACAAAGAACTTCAGTCAAAAAATTGGGGAGGGAGGTTTTGGCCCAGTGTTCTATGGCAAGACAAAAGATGGACATGAAGTAGCTGTGAAGATGTTGGCAAGGGATTCCCATCAAGGAGCACGAGAGTTTTTCAATGAGGTGAGTGACAAAACGCTCGCCCATTGCACCCTTTTCTAATTTGATTAAATGATAGAGCCCATATAATATATGCTCTGCAACCATCATTCGTATCTGCATTGTCCCAAAAATAAGCGCACAAATGGGCAATGAAAGCTCTAAATTTGAGGATAGAGTCATAGTCCAATTTGGTCCTTTTATTTGTACTTTGTGTAAATCAAGATTTTCTGCTCTGCTTGCTGATGGTAGGTGAGTTTGCTTTCGAGAGTGCATCATCGCAATTTGGTGGCACTCATTGGCTACTGCCATGATGTGAAGGAGCAAATGTTGGTTTACGAATACATGTCAAAGGGAAGCTTACATGATCACCTCCATGGTACGCCATATCAATCAGTTTCACATCCAGTCCCTTGTCTATCTTCCAATTGTCTGGCCATTGAAAGGGTGGTGGCTTGCAAATGGCAAGCTACAAAAGGTCCTCCTGGGACTGGTGTATGGCTGAAGTGCCAAATTAGTTTCGGGAGGCCTCTTTGCAAATTTGGGCATATCTCACTCAAACTCACTCAAAGTGAGTGAATGAGGATGGTACAAGCCCATGAGAACATGCTCCACATTCTGCAAATCTGAACTACCTAAAAAAAAGGCACGATCTAATTTTGTTAGGGTGCTGAAGTGCCATTTCTTAGTTTCGGGAGGCTTCTTTGCAAATTTGGGCATATCTCGCTCATAACTGACTCAATTTGAGTGAGTGATGATGCTACATACATGCTCATGAGAACATCCCCCGCATTTGGCAAATCTCCGTTACACGAAAAAAATCATGCTCTAGATTTCTTAGGGTGGCTGAAGTGACATTTCTTAGTTTTGGGAGGCCTCTTTGCAAATCTGGGCATATCTCAATCATAATTCACTCAAATAACTACTGAATTGGTCTCCTTTATTGAGGATATCTTGATAGGTAAGGAGAGAGGCAGAATGTACTCATAAAACGTTGTTTGCTGTAGCCTTGTGGCCATTTACCCGGCGCCCAGTTTGAGCGGAACACAGAGGGACAGAAACTACCTTTGTCAGGGGCTGACGCCTGTAGTATGACTTACCTTGAAATAGACAATTGATCCAAGTTTTCCAAATATCCTCTGGAAATCCCCTCACACAAACATCAATCTGTTGTGTGTGATTTGCCCAATAACTAGACCCCAAAAGGGCCTGGGCTTTTGGCTCAGCCTCGAGATTTTCAAAGCTGGTAAACAGAGGGTCCGGAACAATTCCCTTGATGGATTTGAAGAGGAGAGAGAGAGGGAGATTAGTGGAAGGGAAGGATTCACCCTTTACTAAGTCTTATGGTGTCACTTCACCCCGAAGGGCTACTACCTTCCATTTGGAAGGTGAACACCTGACGGCCGTAACCGCATTGCCCTATACATCCCTATAAGGCACCTTTAAGTAGTCCCTAATCACCTTGGAAGTGGCAGGTGCATCTTCCTTCAGGAGGTGATAGTGTTGGTTCAAAGAACCTTCGCATATTCTAGAACATTCATAGAAAAACCCTAATAAGGGCACAAGCTGCCCTCTAACTCCCAAAATCTGCTGTAGAGCGGACTACAGAATTTCTTTTTGGTGCTAGGGTATGCTCATGATGAGAATAGTGGAGTTGTCTCTTTTGTGCAGAGCTGACTGCAAAGATGGAACCACTGGACTGGATCACCCGCCTCAAACTTGCCCTTCAGGCTGCCAAAGGTACCCCCTTGGATATCACCTTTATTGACTTCAAATTGTATTCATGGGTGACTTAACAATACATGGAATCGTAGCTTTGTCTTGGCCATCCCAGGAGTGCAAACATAGCACGTTGATATAGTTTTTTGCAACCGTAGTAAACTGAAGAGCTACATTTGAACATCATTCAGACAGCATCCAGTGGGTAAAAGTCAGTCAGCTGTCATTACATGTACATGGGGCATCACTTGCACAGACTCCTCTAAGAATAGGATTTACATCACATTATTACATGTTTGTGACTCAGTAGGTCACTAAGTTTGGCTGGGCCGGAATGGCCGGAAGCCAGTTTTGATATGGAGTGCTTTATGTCTGAGTCTACCAAAGAGAGAGAGAACTCAATTTATGACCCCTTTGCCAGGACTGGAGTATTTGCACAAGGGATGCAATCCCAGCATCATACATAGGGATGTCAAAAGCAAGAACATTCTTCTCAATGACAAGATGGTGGCCAAAGTGGCTGACTTTGGGCTCTCCAAATGGACCTCTGATGAGGTCTCCTACATCTCCAGCACTATTCAGGGCACTGTTGGTTACCTTGACCCAGAGTATGAGATTTCTGACCTCTCCTTACTTTAGCATGACCCCTGGTACATCAATGAAATTGTTGATCCCTCAATGTTGGTGCAAAAGTGCTGAACGGTGTATAATCATAAATTTTCTTTCAAAGGATGTAAGAGAAAACAAGGTTTCACCACAACGGTGTCACTTTGAATTTTTGGCTTATATGGCTCTTACTAAATTGGAAATCTTTGTGTACAATGAGAAAAGCAGTTATTGTGCTTGAAGTTCTGCTATATGATAATAACTAGCTTTGGTGGGTGAGTGTCTCCATAACTCTTTTCGAGATCTTGCCCATTTCTTCTATTCCCTGTCAGCTTCCCTGCCATAGTCCCAGAAGTGACGGAGCCTAAGGATGGTACATTAGTAGATCTGAGTTTTTGATCTTTTTGCCGGATAGGTATTATCAGTCACAACAACTTACGATGAAGAGCGACGTCTACAGCTTCGGTGTAGTGCTTTTAGAGATGCTTTCAGGACGCGAGGCACTTTCCCCAAAAGGCAATCCTTCAGACTTCAGCTTAGTCAATTGGGTGAGTCATTCATCTTTTGTGTCTTGGTTTGTTTATGGTATTCATCATGGATGATGTTCTGGGATGATATTCTCTTATAGTGTAGACCTTAGGATACAAATCATCTAGCGCCACTCGTGCAGGTTCTCACTTCTCGCCCATCAGGTATGAACAACCAGCACAACAGTCCAGTGTGGAACCAGTAGTGTAAATAACAGTTTAGTATTGTGCTCAGGCACACTAATGGAGCTTGTCATACATGCAATATGCACTTGACGGTTCATTTTGGCATAACCAATACAACATGGTTGTGGAATGGTTCAGTGTAACATCCAAAGCCAGCACATAGGGCATATGGGACAGAATGTACTCAGAAGACATTGTTTGCCATAGTGGAACATAAAGGGACAGAAACTACCTTTGTCAGGGACTGACGCTGGTAGTACGACTTAACCTTGGAACAGACAATTGATCCGAGTTTTCCAGATATCCTCTAGAAATCCCTTTACACAAGAGTGTGACCTTGGGACTTTATTCCTCATTGATGGGTTTACTAACGTAGTCTCAAATGGAAGTTCCAAACGAATGACCACTTGTGCATCACCCAGGAAAGAATATCTCCCCGCTCAGCACAGACTGTTACTATAGCAGTCATAATGAAGTATAAAGCCACGTAGGCTGCGGCTGAGGCCACCGTCTGCAGAAGCCGGGAGAGTCCCAAGAACCCGTGGTGGATGTTGATGGCTCCGTTGACATTCTGGTTCCATTTCGTCCGAAAACACTGTGTGTTGGAACAGTCCGACTGTGTTTTGGAACACAGTCAGGCACCATGACACCCCCTGTTATGGGGGAATCAACACTGGGGCATGCCCTCATTCTGTTGCTGCAAGTGCAGTACAGTTGGCTCATACTGAACATGTCCACCATCTGGCCGGCTTCTCCCGGATCTACTTCTCCAATGCAACTTGGAGGTGGGTATGGCCTCCGTCCTGGGCTGTTATGTACCAAGGATGCGTCCCTGAAGACATAAGTAGAAATTGATGGAGTTTGATATGGCTGATTTTATATTCACCTATCTTGACAGATGTGACTGAGAGAATACATGGGTCAAACGTTGCAATTTGTCTATGTGATGAGGTCATGCTCATTGATACCAGTCTTAGATCAAAATGTTATGATTGAGTATTGAGTTTGTGGGATTTTTCCAAGCTTACGACAATGTAGTCTTTGCAATTTATTTGGAAACAACATCTACATGTCCTTATTGTCGGATGTTGTTTTCAAACAGGCGAGATCACACTTGCAAAAGGGAGACCTCGAAGCAATTGTCGACCCAACATTAGACACAAGTTACAATGTAGAAGCCATGTGGAAGTTTGCAGAGCTTGCGATCTTGAGCGTGGAGCCACTTTCCTATCACCGGCCTGACATCAGTGAAGTTGCCAAAGAGATCAGTGAGGCGATTCAGCTTGAGACCAGTCGACGCTCAATCCATAGTGAACAACATAGTAGGGCCCCAAGTCTTTCCAGCCCAACTCCCCGAGGGCTAGATCCTTCTTCCTTGGTTGATGCCGATACCCCTCTTCCCCTTGATTCATCCGATCTTAGCAGAACGTTTGAGTCATTTGTGAGGCCGTCAGCAAGATGATTTGTTCAAAAATCTCTTTCCTGCATCTCAGAGCCAGATAGCCATGCATTCAATACACACAATATTCGCCTCTGGTTGTGTTCCTAGAGCCTCAAAATTCATTCTTACACCCACAAATCTACCTAAATATTGTATGCCGAAAGCAGATCTTGGCTGACTGTCTCAGTGTGTTGCTCCCTTCGAAGTACATTCAGACAGGAGGCTGGATATCAATTGAAAGTATATGAGAACTTGGTACAGCAGCCAAAGACCAGGAATTGCATTTGGTGCTACCTCCACTAATATAAGCAAATTCCAATACCAGACCAACACTAGTTTAGATAATCTATGTGGAATTTTCTTTGAAAAATATCTAATTATAAACACAGACAAATTTACAAATCAGTGTAGCAACGGCGCCCCGAGCGTGTGAGCTAGGCTCATGCTTTACCCACTAAGCATGAGTCCACATTTTTTGGTAAGTTGCTATTTGTCAAAGGGGAGGGGAGGTCTAGTATTGGCATCATGCTTTCATTAGCTGGTATGAGTATTCAAATTTTTTTGTAGGTATCACATAAGGTAAGTATGAATGATGCTTAGTATCATGCTTACTTCGATTGGCGTCCCCTCCCTCTGAATAATGCAGTACATTAAATGTTCATGACCTGATATGACTTTGATCAGGTGAGAAGTTTAGTATTCGGTATAGTTTAAAACTCAAACTGCTCAAAAAATCTGCATCAATGGGCCAACGGCACAGGCCTAGTCAATCAATATATGAAGCGAGACGTTTTGTTTTGTTTGTTTGTTTGTTTTTCAAGTACTTTGGGTCATTGGAAATTCGTGCAAAAATAGCAAAGTGGGCTGTCTTGGGACAATCGATATATGATGCAAGCGAGTTTGTTTGTTTGTTTGTCACGTTGAGATGTCCCAAACCGCGGGCCCCAGCCCTAGTGCTTGGTACCGTTGGAAAGCCCTCGACGAGGAGGGGTGCACCGGCTTGGTCTCATGATTTTTGAACCTGTGGTGTGGGGGAGATGGAATTTCAAGTATTTTTGGTCGCTCAAAAAAAATAGCAAAGTGGGCTTTCTGGGACAAGGATTGGAGCCTCAACAAGAGAGATATCAAGGAAAAGGTCTCTGGTTCAAATCTGGTCGTAGGCTCTGTGGAAAAAAAAGATTAGACTTAGATGACTTAGATGACATTGGACACTTAGGCCTCTACGTGAGAGATGCACTTGGATACATGAATAGAAGATGGCACTGGGGCTTAGATGGGCCTCTACATAGGAGACGCACTTGGATACATATGGGTTTGCATTTGGACTTAGATGACAGTGCACACTTGGGCCAACGGCACAAGCTACCCTAGTCTATATATGAAGTGAGGCATTTGTTTTGTTTTGTTTTGTTTTGTAGCGTCGGTGAGACCTCCCAAACCGCGGGCCCAGCCCCGGTGGTGGCGTTGGAAAGCCCTCGATGACTCAATGAGGAGGGGTGCACGGGGTTGGTCTCATGTATTTGGACTTGCGGAATGGGAGATATGGAATTTCAAATACTTTTGGTCGCTGGAAATTCCCAAAAATAGCAAAGTGGGATTTCCTGGAACAATGATTGGAGCCTCGACGGGAGATACATTGATATATTAGTACTTAATAAATTCATGGAAAAGAATAAATGGGGCCTTGACATGGGAGACATACTTGGATACATAGGAGATTTTAAATGACATTGGACATTTGGGCCTCTAAATGGGAGATGCACTTGGATACATGAATAGAAGATTGCAATGCAAGCAATTAAATTATTAAACCAACTCCTCAAAACCTCACTTGCATCAATCCTCTCCATCGCTTATCCCAAATTGCACTATGAAAAATCTACCCTAACCACGCACTCATATTAGTCCCTAAACCCAAAAGCACGCATGGCTTGGTAGCAACACGGGTAGGCTCTGCACATTACTTCTCTAGTACGGGCTGGGGCACTTCCAGGCTTAGGGCATATTACAGAGGGGCACCCAATCCTAAAGCCTGGTATTGCTATATTTCACACCAGTAGGGTCGGATCTTTGATGCCCATGCTTAGATTCAAGTTTATACCCGCCTTAAACCCATAGACCAGACCAACACTGATCTAAAGCATGGGAATTCACTTTTTATTGGCTCTGTCCCGCAAGGGATAGAGCCATTGTGGAGACATCTTGCCTAGGGGGAGAAATAGGCTTATCCATTAAGCCTAGTTTATGGAGGCTTGATGGGCATGATTCATGAAGCCGTGGAAAAAGTATGAAACAACAACCCCAAAATCACTTAAGGAGTGTCCTAGTCTCGGCCAGTGTTGAGCGTTTATTTGATTTTTTTTAATATCAGCCGGTTAGGCAAATGGCTCCCTAGATTCCTAGGTCCTGAGGGGGGCTGGTGGAAACTATTGATTGAGGACAATATAGCATTCGGCTCCCCACTGTTTTCTACACACTGGAGGAAATCCACAAGATGGATAACTCAGGGCTTCAACCATAAATCGGTTGGCTCCCCCCTCTGGAAATCTATCTGGAAAGCTTGGAAAAGATTCAGACCTTTTCTTCTTAAATCTGAGCCAACCACTTACCAGGAAACAATGAGGCAGCATTTTTTTCTAAACTCTTCTAGACCATCTCCATATGAGAGAGGCCAAGCAACACGTTGGGAAACGAGAGGTTTCTCCCAGATAGCACACTTGTGGAGAAGCACCCCGGACTCCCTCAGTATTGGCGCTAGGGCAAAACAGGCTCACAGCAGGTATTCAAAACATCATCTGTAGTATCCCGGATCAGTGGAAGCTCAATCTGAGAGAGGGCAAAGAGATTCACAAAGAACATCAATGGGTTCAAGCCATCAACAAACCCTTCTCTGTTTTATACATCACATGAGCCACGGAGAATTCAAATATCTATGTTGCAGCTGGCAGGTGGGATCCATTTGAGCAGTAGAATGTTCTCCCTGCATTTCCATTTCTGGATATGGTTTTAATGCAGAACCCTACTCTATATTCCTCTCCATCTTCTCCAGTCAGCCCCTGTCCCTGGAAAGGTGCCAAGCCTTGCCCATTAGAGTCTACCTCTGGTCGAGTTTGAGCAAAGAGCTGAACCCAATGGCCCCATCGGATAAAACTATCATGCATTGGATCCATGGTAGCTCCTTCGCCTGGATAGGAAGGGTACAAATCCAGGACCTCCAACTCGACTCGGGCCTGTTGGCGCAGTATGGCAGGACGTTGAAAGACGTGTTGAGGGCGGCTAATGCCACTTCCACTAAAGCAAAGTTAAAGGTGGAGCCTAAGGAACCCGGCACCTTCGAGGGCGTCCGAAATCGGAAAGCACTCAACAACTGGCTCTTGGAGTTAGAGCAGTACTTCCGGGCGGCCAAGTTGAGTGACGAGGATCAGGTGGAAGTGGCTCCCACCTATTTGAGGGGCTATGCTCAACAATGGTGGCAGAAACACCTTCATGACCAAGGTCCAAAGAAACCTTGAGCTAGAGTGGGTTCTAGGAACTTATGAAAAAACAGTTTGTGCCCCTCAACGCGTCCTAGCTCGCCCGGGACAAGATGAGGAATTTGAAGCAAACGGATGACATTCGGGGATATGTTCAGGCTTTCAATGTGCTGTTGCTCGAAGTCGCGGATATGGCAGAACCAGAAATGGTCTTCAACTTTGTGGCGGGACTGGCCCCATGGGCCAGGCGGAAGTTGGAGGAGAAGCCACCTAAGACTTTGAACGAGGCAATTGAAAGGGCTGAATGTTCCTCGGATGTCCCTAAGGGCAAAGGACAAAGCCATACGGAGCTGAACCACAAGAAGGCCCAGCGGGAGGGTGACTCCTTCCGACCGGAAAAGAAGTGGGATAGGCCACGCGGGGACAATGGCACATGGAAATCAAAGGGAGGGCCTTCACACGTCAAAGCGGCACTCGGTGCCCCGAAAAGAAAATCAGGTGCGGCGGCTTATGGCGGACAGAAGGCGACCTTCGATGGAGTGTGCTTTAATTGCGGGGAGCACGGGCACGTGGCCAAGAAGTGCGCAAAACCCCGACAATTGAACATGACTCGGGCGACCACGGAGCTGTCCGAAGATTCCATCAGCCGCTTGGTGGAAGCGGTGGTCGCCAAGACTTGCAAAGTAGGCAACTACTCTTGTGAGTTGTATCAGGAGACTGGCACCTTGTATAAAAAGAGTCAGTTAATGTTTGTGAGTGGGATAATTTCCGGAACTAACGTGTCATTGTTGGTGGACACAGGAGCGTCGTTCCCAGGCAGGCTGGACCAGCAGACTTATGTGGGGTCTTTTCAGGTTCCATATCTTCGGTCTGCCTAAGCCGCAGACCGGACTGTTGGGTCTCCTGGGCGGTGTGGGCAAAAGAGGTGTTGTCGTCGAGGCTGTCTGTGAGCATGTCCAAGTTTGTCCTCTCAGATAAGGCAATATCCACTACACTGGACAGTGGACCTTGCCCTTCGAAGTCATTATTTCAGATAATGTTGTCGGTACGCTCGGCAGACCGGCGGGGCAGAACATCGGCAGACTCAGACTCACTGGAGGAACTGATGGGTATAGTCTCGGACTTTCTGGTTTGGCACGCATCGGACGGACTCCCATGTAGGCCTGCAATGCTTGCATCCCAAGCAGAGCTTGCCTTACGCGCTTCGGACGGACCCCCCTGCAGGACTGACATGTTTGCATCGCGAGCAGGCTTTGCCGCTTTCGCTCCCGCCTTTTTTTTTGCCCCATCACTGAGTTTGCGCTTGCGGGGAGGCACAGGCACTTCCTCCAGATTGGGTCGTTGCATCCTTCCAGCAGCCTGCCAGTACCGTTGGCACAATTCCTCTGTACTTCGCGGAATTAGGTTTGCGCCGTGGTTATTGAAAACAACCTCATCTTTAGCTTTGTGTGATACCGGTATGGGCTACGGCTTGAAATTTGGTGGAATGGTGTGCCCTTGTAATCTATGTCCACACAATGGCGGTTCAACTGGATTTTGTTCTTTATGGCTTCCTCACATAAAGGACACATGAGCCTATCCTTCTTCCATTCTGGGTTCTCCTCCTTGGCTACACGGAGATCAATACATGCTTCCACTATTTTGCGATCAAACTCCTTTGGGGAGTACCAATATCTTTACAGCTTCTTCAAACGCGTGACGTGCACAAACTCGATCCAGTCGGGTCCGCCCTTCGCGCAGGCTTCCTCCATCGCCTATACAACACAAAAGAGAAAGGCAAAGGGCCCAACAAAAAGGGAGAAGTGCAAAGAATGGATGAAAACAAAAAGTGCGAGAACCGGCGTGAACGAACACTACATACGAGGACAGAAAGAGAAACAAGAACCAAAACGACAAGTACACAGCAGAAGACGAGGAACGCAACGGGCTATGGGAGCAACGGTCTTGGCGACTGTTGGGGTCTAAGATGACTCTCCAGATCTGCGCGCGGAAAGAAGTCTGCGCAAGGAAGACGGACGTTGACACAAAAGCAGACCACAGCACCGGCGGGAAGGCAAAGTTGAAGTTCAAGCTGATCAGGGAGCGGAAATGCAGTACACCCATGGCACGGCGTGGCGCGCCATGATTGACGCCGTCACCGCCGCCTTTGCATTTACTAGGTCTACCGAGTGCACAGCAGACATAGTCCAATAGACTAGACTCAGCAGACCGATCTGAGCAGACCAAGTACCCCAAACCAACACGTAATCCACTAAGCAGGTCCACCCGACTGCAGTAGGCTGACGACGAAACAGACATAGATACAAAATAGACAAACTGGCAGGTCGACAGACTGGCAGATCAACATGGTCATTGTTCCGTCGCCCTCTATAACAAGTTGCAGGCAGACTAGACTGACGATGCGACAGAGATTGGCAGGTCAACAGACTGGCAGACGGAAGGGTGTACAGCCAAATTTTGACGCGGCACCATGGTTTCACGGTTTCTCACAACAAACCAGCGTACACAGATGCCAAAAGACCATTGTCAGGACAGACTAACATCGTAGCAGACTCACGAACATATTCCAGGCCGATGTGAGGACACAGCCTCCCGAAGAGGCTCCGATTACTACACCAACGAAGCAAGACTAACGAAACAACAGACATATGGGTATCCAGGCCGACAACTATTAATTGGCTGTCGAACCCGACTTTTTTACAAAGGGTCCCATACTGCAGATGTGAGATAGTTCAGGAGTCTCAGGCTAACACAGCCCAGCAGACACAATTGACAGACTGACGATAACTCTGTCCAAGATACACGATAACAGTTCATGGCTGGATATGGAATCTGTAATGTTTTTACACGCCCTCATCGTGTGCATATGCTCTGGCGATTTTCGCTATCATCTTGCCCATGATTACCTTTCCAGACTGAGGAGGTAATTTGACGGACGGATGTGGCTACCTCAACATGAATAATTATAAAATTGAACGACGTCATATCCCAAATGTAAACTAAGGTCGTATTTAGGCAGGCTTGTAATCAGTCCGCCCATTGGAATAAACCCTAACAACACATTGGCCATTTTGCGATGACGGACAGAGGCCAAACCAAGTGGGCAAAACGCATTACATATACAATGAAATCCCAAAAACGGCCCCGCCAGCAACAAAAAAATGACGAAAATAGTGGAAGCATATGCACGATGGTGGCTGTAGGGCTCTGACTCCTCTCCTGCCCTTCCACATCATGACAAAATGTCACGAAAACACAAAGACACGAACATTGTGCGAGGCAACGTCTACCACGAGGCACGCACCGCAGTTTCGTACAACAAAGACCGACATCCTGATGGCAGTGGCGAGATATGGCCCTAAATTGGAGGGTTGCGATGGGATTCGTCCTGGACGGCCCAGATCTTGCGGGCGAGCGGACTAGCAAGAGCAGACCTGCCGCAGCGGACTAGCCCCAGTGGATCCGCCCCAGCGGACTAGCCGCAACGGAGCGGCCAGTGGACGGACCCAGGGCGGGCAACTGCGGCTAGGGCAACCGTGGCAGCAAGGGCGGGCGTGGGCGACCGCTGGCAGCGGCGGGCGGGTGGGCGCGGGTGGGGGAGCGCCCCTCGTCCGGACGACGGGCCCACCGTCCTTCTTGCACGCTTGCATTCATGACCATATTATTGTAAAATGTGAGGCCATTAATAATTGGCTTCAAAAATTAGAAACAAATATATAAAAGAGATATGGAATTATTGCGTTTTGATGATGGCAGCGATGCTGGTGGGCTTTTTGATGTTGATAACGGCTTAGAGCATCCCCACGGGGCCTGTCAAGTTATTTTACCACTAGTGTGAAACTAGCTAGGAAATAGCTAGCTTTTACATATTGACATTTGGGATTGGTCCAAGTGTCAATCCAGGGGTCAAGGCAGATTTAGGCCCTGGAGTGGTTATCTTCACGGCAAGCGCGGGAGGCTCATCTTTCTCGAGTTGAGCCTCACCGCACCTAGCTATGGCGCCGTAGTGTGGATTCCCCATGGGGGGTGCACTTGGCTTGACTTGACTTGTATTTGAGTGATGAGGTTATATATGCATGAGTTTATGCTTCAGATTTGTGAGCTCGTGCTTGTATTCTTCTTCTTTATCACTTGAGAAAGATCAGCTCATATCTGTGAGTGCCAGATACGAGTTAGTTGTAGCACTTGTGGTTTTTGCTTGAGAATGAGAGAAACCAGGTTGTTATGCAAGGAGCACCGTGGAGCTCTTGGTTGTTAGAAGCGGAGGCGATGTGGGTTACGAGGTGGTAGACCTTGGCATTCGATCTTCAGCTTCAGAGATGAAAGCACCATACTGCAGGTAATTTCAGAGCACCTTGATGGTTTCAGATTGTGTACATGCATGAGCAAGCACGATTGGGAAGAGGACCAGTCAAGAGCAGGTTATAGTGGCTTTGGTGGCAAAGCTGAGAACTGGACTTGGGAATGCGAGCTTTCATTGTGTGAAGGATTGCAAGACCAAGCGAAAGGGCTGATTTGGCTTGGGGCAAATCAATGCACTTTGTGGAGTTTGTTGAGAGTGGGTTTCAATCTCGAGCTTCAGCATTAAGAGGGCTCTTGTCATGGCAAGAGCAGGGCTGGAACATGAGCTAAGAGGTGCGGCAAGGCCATGGAATGTGCACCTAGGGTTTCAGAGCTTGGAAGAAGAGCTCTTGCACCACAAGAGGAGTGTCTTGTGGCTGGAAATGTAAGCCTTAGGGTTTCAGGAGCTTGGCAAAGGCTGTGGAGTGCTTAGTCTTGTCTTAGAGAGCATCAAGGAGCCAAGGAGCCAAGATAGGGGGCTGATACCTCTTGTGTGAAGAGGTTGCATGTGTGGAGCATGTATTCAGCTCATTGAAGCTTCCATCTTCAAGCTTGGAGGGCAAGCAAGGAAGAGGGAAGGGCTGACTTCCCTTATGTGAGGGCAATGCATGTGTGGAGCATGCTTTCGGCCTGTTGAAGGCTTGTACTTTCAAGTTTGGGAGTGCAAGAAAGGAAGGAAGGGGCTGGTTTCCCTGTAAGGCATGTGTGGAGCATGCTTCCAGCCCGCTGAAGCTTGTATTTTCAGGTTGGTGGGTGCAAGAAAGGAAGCAAATGGGCTGATTCTCTTGTGGTGAGAGTGGGGCATGTGTGGAGCATGCCTTCAGTCCATTGGGCTTTTGTTTTCAAGCTTTAGAGAACTAGAAGAGAAGGTAAGGGGCTGATCTGCTCTTATGTGACAGTCCGACACTTGTAGAGCGTGTTCTTAGTTGGGGTTTCAACCTCAAGCCTAGATAGAGCATGGCTCTTGAAGTGGCAGATGTAGGGGGCTGGAATAGGCTCTAAAACAGATGCTATGGCCAAGGAAAACGCTTGAATGAGTGCTCACAAGGGCTGGAAACCAGCAAGGCTTGGTTGTTTGCCATTGAGTTTAGTGGCGTGTTTGGGGAGTCTAAGTGAGAAAGAAGGCTTGGTTTGTGGCAACCATCTTCCTCATGGCTTAGGGCTACTATTGGTGGTGTGTGGGAGCCGAAAGAGCAAGAACACCTTGCTGATTTCTTCACAGCCGCCATAGCTCGGTGCAAAGAAGCCTAGAGTCCAAGAGACATAAACCCTAGCTTGGCGTGGCTAAACCCCTTGGAGAAATGGCTAAACTGCCATGAGTGGCCATGGATGGGGCTGTGACAGGCTGTTCCCTATGGCCCGTGGGGCTGTGACACGCTGTGATGGGCTGTGAGGGGCTATGACAGGCTGTGGCGGGCTGTGACAGGCTGTGCCATGTGGCCTGTGGGGCTGTGACGGGCTATGAGGGGCTGTGACAGGCTGTGCCTGTAGCCTGTGGGGCTGTGACGGGCTATGAGGGGCTGTGACAGGCTGTGGCCTGTGGCCTGTGGGGCTGTGACGGGCTGAGACAGGCTGTGCCCAGTGGCCTGTGGGGCTGTGACGGGCTGTGAGGGGCTGTGACAGGCTATGATGGGCTGTGACATGTGGTGGGCTGTGCCCTGTGGCCTGTGGGGCTATGACGGGCTGTGACGGGCTGTGACAGGCTGTGACGGGCTGTGACAGGCTGTGGCGGGCTGTGATAGGCTGTGCCCTGTGGCCTATGGGGCTGTGAGGGGCTGTGACAGGCTGTGGCCTTTGGGGCTGTGACCCTGTGACCTTTGTAGGGCTGTGACCTATGGCCGTGGGGGCTGTGACAGGCTGTGACATGTGGCCTTTGGGGCTGTGTGGGCTGTGACAGGCTGCGGCCTGTGGGGCTGTGACCTTGTGGCCTGTGTGGGGCTGTGATGGCTGTGACCAGTGAGCTGTGTGGGCCTGTGCTGGTCTGTGGTGGCCCGTGTTGACATGTGGACGGCCTGTGCTGACTCGTGGAGGCACAAGTGGATTGCCTAAGGACTGGCATGTGGTCTTGAAGGCCGAATTTTGAAGCTCGTGGAGGGCGGTTTGAGGAGTATCTTCATGATATTCCCATGGTCATGCAAGTGAGGGAAGAGAGGAGAGGAAGAGTGTTGGGATGAGGGCATGCTGGGGTTAGGCATTGCTTTAGCTTCTCTTCCTCGTAGTTTCCACCCTCTCATTAGGCCAAGACCTTTCCGTAGGTGGAGGCAAGAGTCAGTCCGGGTTTGGGCTGGGGTGTCCTTGCAGGATCAACACCGTGGAGTTGTTTTTGGTGTGGGGGAGTTGTCGTTCTGATTTCTTGTGTTTGGATCCCCTCCATACCTGCATGCCTGACTGTGCGCCATGCTAGTTTTGTGTGGGCGCTTGTTTTTATAGGTGATTGGTCCGGATTTGATCACCGGCCAGTCCTAGAGCATGCTGTCAATGGTGAGGCTGGGGTGATGACCAGCCAGACCATCATTGTTTCTCCTATGGTGAGGTTGGAGGTGATGACCAGCCAACCATAGGAGTGTTTGCGGTGGATGCAGGTACAGGTGTAGGCTATGTTAGGAACTTAGTATTCCATACCATAAGCCGCAACAGGTTCTCTACCCGGTTACCTTGTGGAGAGGGGGTTATGGACATGTTCATGACCGGTTGAGTGTCAACACGAAGGTGCCACTAGTTGCTGGGGACAGTGTCGGTTTGAGCACTAGCGATACTAGTGGGTACACGAGACGAGGTGTGCGGTTTAGGCCACCTTCACCTCCTGTGTCTTCTACGGAAGGTTCTGATTCGGATTGTGAATCAGGAGGACTCATACCGGCAGTGCAAGTTGTTTCCTTACCATTGTTGTGGGACACACTGGAGGAGATGTATGGAGCTACCAAGGGGCCACGAAGGTACTCTGGGGCGGTGGGCACCATCGAGTTGGATGATTTTATCCAAGAGTTTGATAGTTGGTGTGATTTGCAGCAAATGCGCAATCCACAACTATTTACGCCTTTCATGGCATGGAAGGGGCTGTTTCAACACCTTGAGGGGCCGCCTATGGATGATTACCATGAGTTCAGGCGGGGGCATGAGGTTGAGATCAAGGAGTGGAGGATGTACTGGTCACCCGACTATGTCTCCATCACTATGGGCACTAGAGCCACGAGGGCAGTGGCTACACCTGCACCGGCAGTTTCAGCAAGCAGCAGTGGGACTAGTGGGACTGGTGGTACAGTAGCTACGACGTCCACCCAAGCCACTACCGCACCAGCACTAGTACCCGTGCCTGCCTTCAACCCTGTTGTGGAGTTCTTCAAAGAGTTGAGAGGGAACTACCAAGGGGTGAGGACAGAGAAGTTGCGGAGCTTGCAAGAGTTCCAACGGAAGCCGACCGAGAGCTTGAGGGAGGCTTTCACTCGCATGAGGCGCTTGATAAATGTAACCCAAGGGGTTATGAAAGCTCAGGCAGTCCAATTCTGGTATGGGATATTGGACAAGGAGCTGAGGAGAAGGGTGCGGGATACAACTCTCCTACAAGCGGCCCAACCCACCTTAGCAAATGTGTTTTTGCTGGCAGAGCGGATAGAGCTCAACATGGTGGAGGAACGAGTGGTCATGGTGGGATTTGCTAAGGAAACACCACGGGGTAGTGGTGCTCCTAGCCAACCACTACCTCAACGTGCTCAAGGCAACAAGGGGGCTCAGGTGAAGCTCAGGGAAGGGCAGAGAGGACCTCAGATGCAGGGGTCTCTCCCTTCATTTGCTGGCCAACAATGGGCGGATGTGGTGTGCTGGACATGTGGAGGACCCTATGTCAAGAAGGATTGCCCAGAGGGATGCAAAGGGTCGGCACATGCACAGCCTGCATAGTTGCAGTGTGGGCATTGTGGCAAGCACGGGCATGGAGAGGCCCAGTGTTATGGTTTGCATCCTGAGTTGCGCCCAGGCCAGTTCCAAGGGAACAATGGTGGCCGGGGGCGAGGTGGAGCAGCCCAGAGATGACGAGGTGGCCAGACACGAGGTACAGGCCAAGGGCAAGCTCAACATGGCCAAGGACGCGGAGGTCAGGGTGTTGACCAAGGCATGGCCAACCGGCTTCAGCAGCTAGAGCAGAGGCTCGCTGCCATGGCTACAGCTCAGGTGGTACCGGCTCCAAGGCTGGATGGTCCACCTCCTGCTCCTGAGGGAGGAGATATGGGAGGCATGGGTATTCATGTGCGGAGCAGCACTACCACTAGTGCAGGTGGAGTCTGCTGCAGCCGTGACTCGAGAAGCAGCACGAGTTCCTGAGCCACGAGGTGCAGAGGTTGAGTTGGATCCACAGCGTGGGGAGGCAAGCCATCAGGCTAGGCTTCCTTAGTCATTCACATTGGCGGAGACAGTGTTGACGCCATCCATGGCACCTAGTTCTCGCCCGACTGTTACCGATGCGAAGGTAACTATGTCATTGGGGAGAGCTACACGGGTAGCACCACTACCTAGTGTTGCCAAGGCTACGGCAGCTAGTGTGCTGTTAGGAGCGGCCACATCTATGTGTCAGGCTCTATTGTTCTCGGCTACCATGATTGCGACGCCGAGGGTAAGACCAGTTGAGGTGTTCAGGCTGGCAGCTACACTTTGTGAGAGTGGGGAGGTTACTTCATCTTCTGCGGAGATAGTGGGAGGTGTAGTGCCGGAGGGATCCTCGGATGTGAGGGTCAAACCACGGCGGCGCAATGGCAAGCTGCAGCTGCTAGGTTGATGGAGCTGCCAGCTAGGCCAGCCAATGAGCGCGCCATGGTGACACCTGGAGTTGTCATGCTAGACAACCAGGATAACATTTTCTGTTTGAGTGGACTGGCAGGCAAGAGGTACCGGCCACTGCGGGTCTTGTTGGACTCGGGAGCTCAGCCATTGATGCTGGGCAGAGTTGCTATTGCAGGCTTGGGCCTCACGGAGGCGGATATGGAGCCTTGTCATTTCCAGATACAGACGTCTCTGGGAGGATCGGAGCAGGTTCGGGGCATGACACGGCATGAGTTGGCTATCAGACTACGGCCGGATCACCCTACAGATGGCTCAGTGATGCGAGCCAAGGCCATTGTGACAGACGCGGTCTCATATGATGTCCTGGTTGGTGGGGCAGTGTTGTATCCCATGGGCTTCACCCTGGATTTTTGGGAAGAGTCAGCTTCCTATAGGCCTGCATGGCAGTCAGGCGAGGGTCGGCGTGTACAGCTCCCTGTGACGTTCATAGGAGGAGTTGCGGTTGCCCAGCGAGGCAAGATGCCGACACTAGCAGCATTCACAGCGGTAGTGAGTTGGCCTGGAGAGTTGCTTGAGGGCAACGCTCATTCAGAGGATGTGCCACCTCCGGGAGAGCAGGATGACATGTATGGTATGGCGGAGTTGCCTACCATGGTTGCTCAGACTCCATTGTGGGGCACGAGCAAGGATTTGCAGCGGGATGCTGATCGACGGATGCAACAAGCCTGGGTGGAGGCTTTTGTACCATCAGGAGATGAGGAGAGTACGGGGATTGCACCAGGACCACCTCAGTTGTCTCCATTGGACACCACACCTATTGTGTGGCAGTATCCGGATGAAGGCATTTGTCTTCTGGACTTGTTTGGCGGGATTGGCTGCTGTTCTACAGGCAGGTAAACGAGTACGGCGTTACTTGTATGTGGAGAAGGATGAGACTGCACGACACGTCTCACTCCGTCATATTGCTCAGTTGGTGCAACAGTACCCTGAGTTGTTGCCGGTGTCTGCGGTTCGTGGATATCAGCAGGCCTTGCCAACAGACATTTCGTTGCTGGGGGCGCACGATTTGGAGCGGGTTGGCTCCATTGATCTGGTAGTGGCAGGTTGGCCCTGCCAAGGGCATTCATCAGCCGGGCATGGCAATGGATTGCGAGACTCGAGGTCGGGTCTGTTTTAGGAGATGGTGCGGGTTTTGCGCCACTTGCAGCTTCATCAAGCTGTATCTCCAGCATACATCTTGGAGAATGTGCCACTGATAAGCGATTATCGGGCCAGGGTGATGGCCAGTGTGCATCAAGTCCGGTCGTGGCTTGGGTCAGCAGTGTTGCTAGATGCAGCTACAGTGGGGTCACGGGCTCATCGTCCATGGCTATGGTGGACTAACTTGATGCCACCAGCACTGCTTAAGCGTGCATTTGATACATGGAGGCAGTCTCAACGTGTGAGACACGATGACCGTTCGCCTTTGGCAGTGGTCAACGAGGTGGGTCAACCACGAGCAGCACTACCTACACTGCTCAGCTTCCCAGGATCGCATGCTTTCCGGGATAATGGACCTGGCCTCCTGTGGGATGCTCAGTTGCAGCAATTAGTGGAGCCTAATGCCGACGAGCAAGAGCGGGCTATGGGTTTTTCCACTGGGACCACGGCGGTGCCTTCTCTTTCTGAGGCATCACGTCGTCAGGTGTTGGGGCAAGCAATGGATCTAAATTGCTTGACCTGGATTATCAGCTTGGCTATGGCTGAGCAACAAAGAGTGCGGAGTGCACTTCCCTTGATGGTCTCTCTGCCTACCGAGACGGTATAGGCAGTGAGTGGGGGCGAGCCGGTGAGGACCACAGGGTGTAGACATCCATGGCACACGTGGGAGGTGCTCGAGGTTCAGAGGGAGTTGGCAGCCAAGGCGGCTGTGATGGATGAGGTTGGGGATTCTTCTCAGGTTGAGGAGGTCCTCAAGGATGAGATGATGGGGCAGGATGATGCCTTGTCATTGACTGAGCAGGCAGGGAGTACTGCTCAAGAGGTTGCGGCATAGCAACCACGGGACGCGTCCTCTACCTCTAAGTCTATTGGACTTAAGGTTGCAGTTACGAAGGGCAATTGGGAGCCTGACATTGGACCTATTGTCACTAGAGGAGAGAGACGACGTATACGGCGGTTCCTGAGGCTTGCAGGAATTGCTTTGTCTCTCGTGCTACGGTGGAGGAGCATGAGAAACATGTTCAGGTTGTGCATCGACCGGGTTTGGTCAATCGGGATGCGGATGGATTGAGTCGCAATCCATGCACGAGCCAGCAGGATGACACTGGAGTTCGGTGGCATGGTGAGACGGACGAGGAGATGGTGCCGGGATGGCACGCATCTGCATTTTTGTGTATCCTAGCATCGGCCTGGGAGGTGCACTCTTTATAAAATGTCTGTATCGCGTGCGTTCGTCGCCTAATAAAAAAAACCCCTGTATACGGGTCCTTGGATCATTTATACCCCCTCTGTACATACATTTTGAAGATTATAAAACCCCCTCCTGTAAATATATAGAAATTTGTAATTTTTAAAAAGTACCCCCTTATGTATGTATATTTCCCTTTTCAATAATTAAAAAATACCCTCAAATATGTATATGTATGTTTTTATATTATATCAAGTTTATTCATTTAAAATCGAATAAAATCTAATAAATTAATTTAAAAAAATTGTTTGCCCTCGATAAAACTTGTTGTGGAATCTCACTTTGAACAATATTCAGAGCAGAGCGGAAAGGGACATTGTCAATGCCCGATGTGCAAGAGGCTTGAAGAAAGTTTCAATTTTCTGATATACAGTCCTAGGTATTTTCATCAAAGAGTGATCCTCTTGAAGACCATCAAGACCTAGTCACTGCACCTCTGTTCATCAACTAGGACAATTTCTAAACTTGTTCTACAGTTTCAACCTTTGCAAGGTCCAATTATGTTCAAAACCTACTGTTGAGAATTCCTCTCCAAAAAGAGATTTCGTGCACCTTTGCTGCCACTGTTGGAGTCCAACCTGAAGATGATAGAGTTCAATACATTCAATTAGGTGACAAGCATTTCATTTCACCAATACTCCCCACAAGAACAAACACCATTTTGGAAGTGGTGAAAGCGGTTTGCATCCCGTACAACAATCTCTTGCTTAGCTATCTTTGAGATGAATTTGGTGGCTGTGTGGCAATCACCACACATCCGAAGATTCCTGGTGATCCTCAAAGAGATCCCAGAGGGTGTGTTGATAAGCCCAAAAACAATGGCCAACTTCTCATTGTGGTGGCAAATTCTTTAAGCTCTTCCTCAACATCATGCAATGCAAAGCGCGGGCTTCACCCCTTTGCACATCATTTGCTCATAGGTCTCCAAAGCCTCCATCCCGCGCCCTTGCTGTGCATATCCTGCAATCATCGCACTCCACGACAGCACATCTCGTTCAGTCATACCGTTGAACACTCCCTTCATACATGTCCACGAGGGTATTGTTTAGAATGACATTTGATACAATTGCAAATCTGACAATGTCGCCATGGACCTCTTTGCCCTTTTCCAGAGCTGACAGGCTTGCACACGCATTGCAAATGTACACAAATGTGATGTGGTCGGGCTTCACCCCTTCCCCCATCATTTGATCATAGGTCTCCAAAGCCTCCATACCACGTGCCTGCTGTGCATACCCTGCAAGCATCGCACTCCACGACACCACATCTCGTTCAGCCATGGAAACTCCCTTCGCATCCTTAATGCCCACATTTGGCATACATGTCCACCAGGGGAGTGTTCAGAATGACATCTGGTACAATTCCAGCTTTGACAATGTCACCATGGACCTCTTTCCCCTTTTCCAGAGCTCGCAGGCTTGGACACGCATTGCATCCTGCCAACATTATATCCACGTGATCAAAGATCGTTGAGGCATTCTGTTGAACACTTGGTGAGCA
The DNA here is from genome assembly GCA_030704615.1 of Takakia lepidozioides. NCBI lineage: Eukaryota > Viridiplantae > Streptophyta > Takakiopsida > Takakiales > Takakiaceae > Takakia > Takakia lepidozioides. The sequence goes on from CM060733.1 coordinate 9,936,768, forward strand.
TCAATGATGCTCCCGCACATAACATACAGGTTGACAAGGGTGTTGAGTAGAAAAACATTTGGCGTGAATCCACTTTGGATAATGTGAGTGTGCACCTGCTTTCCAGCTTCGAGACCTTCCATCTTGATGCACTTAAGCAAGAGACAAACATACATATCTGAATCTGCTGAACTGCTTCCTTGGTTTAGAGTCTGTAGAGCTTCTGTCAGGCTGTCGCACAAAGTATCTTCACATGCCCAGAAGTGCCAGAAGAGGCATTGTGGACTCCCTCTCTTGATCCTCTTTCAGAAGCTGTGGTCATGGTTGAGGTGCCTGATTTTATCAACTGTGCCGCTGCAGCTGCTGCCTTTAGTTGACCATCTACCCATGCAGGTTTCTTGTAGCTACTGACCCCCACATGGAATCAAGGTAATCTGGAGCTTGAAGTCCAGCCACTCCCTCCGCATCCTCAATGCTCCCACAATGGCATACATGTCCACAAGGGTATTGTTCATAATCACATCCAGTAATTCAAAGGTCAGATGGTGGGGTCAGCTGCAACATATGTCCAACACCAGATTTCCTAAGTTAATCGACTCTATATCTTGGAAACATCGACTCTATATCTTAAAACTACATGCTCTAGCTTAGGCTTGGATTTCATGGCTAATGGTTCCATCTCGAGACTTGATAACAGGGGTACGTTGAAGTTGCAATGACCAAAAGTGCTTCTAATTGAGTCCCACATCAATTCAATCTCAAAGAAGTTTGTCCCTTGACTGGCTGGAGAGCGGTCTTAGACATTGGTGATTCAATGGGGCGCTCTAGGAAGACAACCAAGGGCAAGGACTTCAACTTGAGAGTTTCTAATCGGTTTGATGCTATGAATCCATGGGGTAACTGTCCCCCCTTTGCAGAACGGTTGGCCATCCACGAGCAATCACAAGCTACCTAGAACAACAAACAATTCACATGCAAAGGGCTGGCTTGCGGCTGGCCACTTTCAACTTCTCAGGGTTGACCAACCAAAGGAAACAACTCGAAGTGGGACAAGTTCTTCGGACTAATGATATTCATATCTGTGCTGGGCAGAAACATGGGAAACGTCGGATAAACTGGTTGGAGATGTCAATGGTTATAAATGGGCAGGTAAGATGTGTACTCTCAAGGCAGCCTCTGCCAAACGCAGTAAAAAAGGGGCTGGATTCTTTGTCCAAGATTTCTTGTTTGACAATTGTGAAATTATCAACAAGGGTTTGAGGTACGAGCATAGTATCTGGCTAAAACTGAATCTGAAGGGCGGCTTGAGTACAAAGGACCTCTTTGTGGGTTGTGTTTACATGCCCACAGAGGGGACCCTTAGTGCTGACGCAGACAAAGCCTTCGAAGATGTAAAACTGGACTGTGCTTCGTTCCTTGCCAAAGGTCAGGTGGTGCTATTGGGTGACTTCAATGCCCGGGTGGGCAAAGGGCTCCATCAGGACGATATCACTGGGCCTTCTGGTGAGGACGAGCTGAATTCTAATGTCAGACGGTTAATTAACTGTCTGGAAGAGCTTCATCTTTTGACCTTGAATAACAGGACAAGAGGTGACCAAGTGCAGTGGACTCGTGAGAAATCCCAAACTGGGGAACGTTCCATTGTGGACTATATCATAATGGACAAAAATTTGTTCCCCCAGTGTGCCAATGTGTTGATCGACAGAACTGATATTGGTACCTCTGACCACTTCCTGGTTTGGACTGAGATCAAAAGGTGTTTTCCCAACACCTGAGTGAAAGAGATTCTCAAGGACCTGGACCTGGATTCGCAAGTCATGACCCTGCTGGATAAATCCGACTTAGAGGCTGTAGTGTCCAAAGCCATGTCTGTTGCCATGAGATTGTCTGATGAAAATGAAGTTAGGCAGAAAACTTCCCTGAACTTGTTTCCAGTCAGTGACATGGGGGAGGACATCATAGATGACCTCAAGGGTCCACCCACTCTCGGCACTAGACTGAAATTTAAACTTAGGGTAGGAAGCCAACCTTTGAACATCAAACAGAAGCAGAGAGGAAAGGGAGAGTGCACTTCCCATTGTGTGGGCAATCTGAAGACAGTATTCATTTTCTGATACACTGTCCGGGGTTCTCTCATTGATAACAGGTGTACGTTGAAGGTTGCAATGACCAAAAGTGCTTCTAATAGAGTCCCACATCAATTCAATCTCAAAGAAGTTCGTCCCTTGACTGGCTGGAGAGCGGTCTTAGACATTGGTGATTCAATGGGGCGCTCTAGGAAGACAACCAAGGGCAAGGACTTCAACTGCAGGTGACCAAGTGCAGTGGACTCGTGAGAAATCCCAAACTGGGGAACGTTCCATTGTGGACTATATCATAATGGACATAAATTTGTTCCCCCAGTGTGCCAATTTGTTGATCGACAGAACTGATATTGGTACCTCTGACCACTTCCTGGTTTGGACTGACTCAAAAGAGGACCTCTTGTGTGTGCCTACTTGTGTCTGTAGTCAGGTAACGATGGATTGGTCAGTGAGAACCACCACGGTGCAGCTGAGCACGGCCTGCTAAGACCAAGCTGACTCTCCCAAGAACCTTATGAACATCTGGAAGAATACCAAATCAGGTACTAATAGGAGGCAAGAGCCCGCAATAGCAGAATGGAAAAAATTCTTCACATCGTACCTTAAGAAAATGCCACACCTTGCGATTGCAGTTGTCCCACCATTGTCAATCTTCTAAAAACTCATGCCAGGTCTGCTCAGTGCTGCAAATTCAAGGCCGACTCTGATGAGAGGGCAAGACAGGCTGAAATAGGTCAAAGAAGAAGGTGCCCTCACCACGGCTCTCCGGACGCCCGCAACACTATAAGTGATGCATCCACGTAGTTGTAGATAAAATCATCATCCACCGGATCGCAAGAGGAGTCAACATGCGCCCCCCCCCCCTTCAGGACTTCTAACTCCTTCACGGAAGACGGTGTGGATGGGCGGCGTTCTCTTACAAGACAGTGTGCGTCGAAAGCGCACGAGTCTGCATGATTAAAACAGGGAAGACACTGGAGTGGGCACCGAAGCCAAGGCTAGGGAAAGACTAATGAGAACACTTACACCATGCTTGCATCAACGCAAAGATAGTAGGGGAGAAGGACAGGCAAAAATTGGAAACAGACAAGTCAAAACCGTGTCATCGAGTCCTGCAGTGTCCAAGGGTCCCGGGTTGTTGATCTTACTCTTGGAACAAGTTTGTGGTTTGCACTGACAGTCTTGCAATGTTCTGCCTTCATTTGCTATTCTTTTTGGATTGCAGGCACGACTTGCTCTTTGCTCATTGATCGGTTTTGCATGTAGGGGCTTCATTCCGTGCCTGCAAGGGAGCAGAAAGGCATCTGTTCGCCTTTGAGGGCGATGCCAACCTCTACAATGAGGTAATAGCTCCTCTCCATGAGGGCTCGAGTTCAAGGCACGCAAACAGATGCGGCGCTTGCAGCAGTGGCCGTGGAACACAAAGACATGGCCGACATTGACGACGATTTTGATTGTGAGTAAGTCTACACCATTCTTTTACGTTCTTCTTTGTCAGCTTTTGCTTCTTTAGTTGGGCCTCCACTGTCGTGTGAGAATGGGGGATGCTCATGAAACTTTGGGATGTTTTTGCAGGAGCCCAAGATCGCCAAGGTTCCTCCCTTTTTTTGCGAACGCGGACTTCTATCCTAGTTTGCCCCCCCTTCTTGAATTGTCATGTTATGTGGAGGCTGCAGCCAAAGCATTTGCAGGCACTCGACATCCATCTTGTTGTCAATTATTCATCCATGCATTCATGCATTCATCCATCCATCAGTGTACCAGCGTTCATCCAAATTCAATGTTATGTTCATCCAGAGTTCATCCAGAATGCATCGAATATTCATCCAACATTCATGATCCACATGCGCACAATGTCTCTTCTACAAAGTTGCAAACTACTACTTGGTTGTATGCATCTTTTCCCGCGGTTACAGGTCTCCCGGGGTTTTCTCATCCACGGTTATAGGCCCGCGCAGTGACAATCATCCTCATCCATTAGCATCTTTCCGCTCACGGATGAGCATCTTCTCGCTCACGAATCTTTCCGCTCACGGATTAGCATCCCCCTTAATACTGCTGAGCTGTTTCTAGGGCGGCGAAATGCTGCATGATTATCATGAGAATGATGGAAAGAAGAAAGTAGACTGTGCGAAGATAAACAGTATGAACACAGAATATGAGTCGCCCCACATTGTCCAGTGTGCTTCATCCCAGTCCATGCGTACCATGTCTCCCACCTCAGACGTGGTAATATTGTACTCCCCTCTGCAAGCCGAGTACCTGAGCGCCGTGGCCGACAACAATGGCCTGGCCATTGTTGAGGAGGATTTGATTTGCATAACATTCCGCATTGAGCCAGGGATCGTCCATGTGGTTAGAGAGGTGTACGATAGTAGTGGGAAGGTCGAGGGAATGCAGGTTCAGAAGCCGCATAAACGGGATGGTCGAAGAGAGTGGAGAGTTCCACCCACCAAGTACCGCGTTCATGGAGATCAGAGACACCTTTCATCGGACACTATACTCACGCCCGGAACAGCAGCTTCGGTGGCGCAGGCGCCAAATCTGTCCCCATCAAGACAGAAGAAACTACCTCCACGACATTTGTCGAGCTCTCGGACAGTTCGGAAGACGAAGTCACGGAGGTCCCTCTTCCTACGAACTCTCCTATACTGATAGACCCCGATGTCCAGGAGATCATTAGTGTCATTCCCAAGTTGCAGTCGTTGAGAGGGTTGCCAGGATGCAAGAGCGATGTGAGAGGCATTGTTTGGGAAACACAGCGGATCCAAAGAGCGAAATTTCTACCCCCTGACTTTGATGGAGACATCGTTTTTGCACTGCCACCTCCAACGTCATGTGGAGGTTTGGCTGGACTCATGGCGGGCATGGACAAGAAACACGATGGACATCCATGGTGTCGGACTAAAACTTCCAATATCTGTAATCCGCATGGCCTGAAGTTTCGGAGATCCATTTGCACTGGGCACTTGCGTTGTGTAAATTTGGATTGCCAGCATTTTCAAATGGCCGGTGTGGAAAATGAGACGGAGTGGGAGGGAGTCTGCGACAACCCATTTCAAGTAGGGTGTGCTCCTCCAAAGAGCAGTTCCGTCGTTTGCAAGTTGTGTAAAGTCGTGCCACAGTGCATGGAGGAATGCAATGCACGGATGTACTACGTGCTGCACCGTATCAACCACCTCACACGGGCTTGTATCCATTTTGGCACCCATGCACATCCAGTGTCGAGAGGAGATTGCAGGGAGAGTGTTGAGACAGTGCGTTCGCTGCTTCAGCAAGAATTTCAAAATGCTCCCACTGCATCACCATCAGCCATTGCTATGGTAGCAAGCAAAGGCTTCCTGCATAAACATCTGCTGGGGGAGTCAGACGAGACAACGACTAAGTTTGATGAGGCATCGCTTGACTTTGTGATGGACCATTTCTCATCATTGGCTTCTCCAAATGCTCATTATCAAATCAACGTCCTTAGGACTGGGGCAGGCAACAAAAGATACGTAGATAACATCCTAGAATTGAAGCGCAGAAGTCGATACGACTTCATCCAGGACAATGTTTTCCCAGGACAGGGGTCCCAAAAAGTATACTTGTTCAAGATGTCCACTGTTGCGGAGGGTTCTGGAGTTAGCTTGGTGCGTAGAATGCAGGCTGGGGGTGATCTTCATAAGTCCTGGGTAATGTTTGATCACGTGAAGCGAGTGAAGGATTGGACGACCATGGCCTGTCATGTGTATGATCCTACGTACCAGCAAGTTATGACTATTGCTGTTTGTGACATGCAGTCGGAGGACACAGAGTCCCAAATTCTTATGTGGAAGGCTCTAGTTAACGTCATGAGAATTCATGATTTTCCAGATGCATATTTCACAGAGTTCATGGCAGACAGCGCACAAGCTAATTGGAATGTTGTGCGGACTGTGTTTGGCTCTGGTGACCTGAAAATACCAATGCAAGGCCGGGAACGCACTTGCCTCTTTCATTGGACCCAGTCCCTTTGACGACACATAAAAAATTCCATAAAATTGGAGTTGCAAGAGGAGCACCTGCGACTATGCCGTCTATACAAAGTTGCCACCACAGAAAGGGAAGAAAATGCCATGTTTCGTACTATCAGAGCATGGTGGTACTCCTCTGAGGCGGCGAGTCTGGAGGGGATCAAAGAGCTAGAAGACTGGTTGGGCTTTTGGCACTTCAGATACAGACAGTGGGGTGCCTTCATGACCGCTGTAAGTTAGACTCATAGTACCATGATTTTAAATTCTTCTTATATATATGGGGGTGTGCACCAGCGGCCTTGCTGTCCAGTCTAGTCGAATGCTGCTCCACATAACAGTGGCATGTGTGTGGCATTTACCTGCAAAATATGTCACTGGAAGACATTGCGGATATGCCATCGTGCAATCTCGCGGAGACTGTTCATAGTATGTGGATGACGCAATCCGGTAAGAACGGCCGGAACCTTTACATTGCAACTGCAGATGACCTTATCCGCACTCTTTCGCAACAAACAAAGTACCGAGACTTCCTCAGGGGACGGGGTGCTGGTAAAGGGCTGGACAGGGCAGAGTTGCTGCTCAGGGCTGCTAATAGATGCAAACATCCTGCAAAAATGGCGCGGGCTGTTAACGAGTACATGATTGGAACACCTTTGCAGTCCAGGCTCCCACATCTGGAAAGTGAGGAGAGATTCGGATCATGCAAGCGCAAACTGGACACCCCTCCAGGATCGGCGGGTGACACCCATTGGCATGATAGAGACAATTTCTCCATAGCTCGTGTGCCTGTGCCACCCAATTTTGGATGTACTTCTCCATCTGTGGATGCAGGTTCTTCTGCAGATTTCGATGCAACATATGCCACAGCTCTGGCACGGGGAGAAGGACGGACGCTGCTGTTGGTTGAGGAGACCGATTTTGTGGTGATTCAATGTGGCACATAGAACGGACTCCGAAAGGATCGAAAGTTGGTTGTTTTGCTATCAGGGCACTGTCTTTTGTGAAGTGCACAAGTAAAATTTGCAGAGGCGCTGGCGGGACTCCAGCACCGACATTCACAGGTTTGTTCAAATATTACTTAGTGCGGGAGTCTAGACCTCACAAGTTCTGGTTCTGCCCCGATGACATTCAGCATTGTGTGATGGGGACTTGTCGGGATTCAGTCATCAGCAAGCCTACCATCCCTGTCGTCTGGCCAGTCAAGGTCGGAACATCTGTCCCCAAACAAGAGATAGACATGCTGGAGGATGCTGGGTTTCGACTTCCAAGAGGCCCAACAGTCCTAACACCAACATCATCTCGTGGTACACCATCTGCATTCCCTGCACGTCCACCACATGGGAACGACTGGCCAACGAAAATGAATGGAAAACCGGTTCGTCGTGTTGAGGCAGGTGCAGATAACCAGTGCAAAATTGAGTTTGCGAGAACCCTGCAGTGTCGGGTTACCCAAATTGTTAATGTCCCCCCTCCAGGCTATGGGCGGGTGTACAGTATGGTGACTTCGGGATTGGTTCTTCATGATAGGACTTATAAGATTACTATTGGGAATTTTCCTAATTGCACATGCCCGGACTTCGACAACACAATAAACAACTCCATTGGAAAGAGAGGTAAATTTGTCCCATGCAAACATCTTTACTATATCTACATTCACAGGATGTTTTGTGATCCTCAACGAGACACGTGCATTCACCAATGCACAATGGGTCCCAGTGACGTTCAAACACTTCTGCAAAGAGATAGGATAGTTGACATCTGATGTGTTTTGTCGGAGTTCTATATGTGTCAATGACTCCACTTTGTTGAATTACTTTGATATGCTCCACTATCGCGAGTTCACCAATGTTTCTTAATTTGTCCACTATTGGAAATGAGACCAGTCACTCTTCACCCACTTTGATCAAGTAAACCCAAACATTTCCCCATTTTTGGGCTTTTATTTATTTATTTTATTTTTGTTCGTATTTGGTGAAATTCCCATGTCCAAACAGGGCATGGGATTAAGATGTCGTTGACGACATCTTAATTCGTGCTTCCCTGAGCAGGATTACAGCTCCCCCCTATGGTTCTCTCCAGCCAATCTATTTTTATATGCTCCACTATTGCGAGTTCACCAATGTTTTTTAATAGATCCACTAATGCAGTCACTCTTCATGGATCCACTTTGTTCAAGTAAACCCAGCCCTTTCTCCATTTTGGGGCTTATATATATATATATATATATAATGATTTATCCTGTTTGGTGAAATTCCCATGTTCAAAGAGGGCAGGGGATTAAGATGTCGTTGACGACATCTTAATTCGTCGTTCCCTGAGGAGGGTTACAACTCCCCCCTATGGTTTTTTCCAGGCCAGATTTTTTTTCTTGCAACGATTTTCATGGGTTCATTTCTCATGCTGAGCATGCGATTTAAGATGTCGTTGACGACACCTTAATGCCTGGTGCATGCGCTTGCTGATCCCTCACGAGACATTCCTGGATCCACTTTGTTCAAGTAAACGCAAGCCTTTCTCCATTTTTGGGCTTACATATATATAAGGCAGGGGATTAAGATGTCGTTGACGACATCTTAATTTGTCATTCCCTGAGCAGGGTTACAACTCCCCCTATGGTTTCTTCTAGGCCACATTTTTCTTCTTGCAACGATTTTCATGGGTTCATTTCTCATGCTGAGCATGCGATTTAAGATGTCGTTGACGACACTTTAATGCCTGGTGCATGCACTTGCTGATCCCTCAGGAGACATGCTCATACAGTCCTCCATAGTCCCATCATCTTGACAACTTCTCATCCGTGCTTCATCCAACGTTCATCCATTACACTTTTACGTCCATCCCAAATCCATTCATCCGTGAATGTATCATCGTGTATTCGTACCACTTTCTCATCATGGAGCCTGTCTGTCTTCGGTCCGATGGAGCGGAGACTGCGTCTTTGCAGTGAAGTTGGCGTCCACGGAAATAGGCCCACTTGTTCCCACGGTTTTGGGGTCCGCAAGCGAAATCTACTCACGCTTTGATTCTGCTCACGAATCCAGGAATCTGCTCACAGGTTCTGCTCACGGCTTTGCTGCCCTCAAACTTTCAGATCTAACTCCAAGCACTCAAGCTTTCATATCTTAACCCAAGCACTAAAGCCTATTGGTTGTAAATCAAATACTCATCTCATTCTATCTCTCAGACAGAACCTTGCTCTGATACCATGTTGGAATTCGACAGAGAATAGTGATAAAATATGAACTGATTAGTGAGAACTCTCCACCCAACCATAGGACCACAACAAGCTGTGTGTCCACCCTCCGAGCTCTCCCTATTTATACTCAAAGTCTAATCCAAAAATAGCTGAGATAACTATAGCATAATTCCATGCTTTTACTTAAATTATCTCCACCTGCTATTCTGGTACAATGACTTGAGTCACTAATAACTGAAGCTAACTTTAGCTATCTTTTAGCTAACTGAGGCTTATCTCTATTGTTAACTGTGACTTGTCAACACTGCTATTATGGAAAGCCTGACTTGTCATCACAGTAACTCTAGGTAGTAGTAACTTGGTCAGGAGTTGATTTCCAACATGCCATTGGTTGCTCCCACGCACTCAAGTAATTCCTTCAGCTTTTACCCTTCCCAAAGTAACTATTACTATGGACTGGGGTAGTTATTACGCTGTAAAAATGGCGAAGGAATTCACAGATTGTGAGTGTGGTGGTGAGTCATGCAAGTCTGAAAGTTTGGAGGGTGTTCAAACAGTGTGCAACTGCCCTGCCACCTTTGCAAGTTAGTATGCACAACACGTGTTTACCGCTCTTGGTTTGGTATGTAGGGTTTCCTCTTAGGTAGACCAACCCACGGTATCAACAATGGTATGGAAGAAGCAAAGCAGGTGGTATGAAGAGTTGCAACACGTACATGACAAACCTCTCGGGCTACTATCATTGCACACGAAAATATTCTAACACCCAGTCAATACCAGGTTGATTTGATACTTGTTGAATTTGCCTCGGTATTGAGATTTGACCCAGATACAACCCACTTACTATCTAAATCATTTCATTTTTTAAATACTTAAATCTGGCTGGTATAAAAAAAAAAAATCAAAAAATACTTAGACTCGCTGGCTGGTATGTGAAAACTTATGTAAGACCAGAACAATACTTCGAAAGCCAACAATCATTAATAAGCCTCTCATTTTAATAGGGTCATGAATGCAAGCGTGCGAGAAGGATGGTGGGCCCGTCGTCCGGACGAGGGGCGCCCCCCCCCCACCCGCGCCCACCCGCCCGCCGCTGCCAGCGGTCGCCCACGCCCGCCCCTGCTGCCGTGGTTGCACCAGCCGCGGCTGCCCCACCCAGGGTCCGTCCACCAGCCGCTCCGCTGCGGCCTGCCCGTTGCGGCGGGTCTGCTGGGGCTAATCCGCTGTGGCAGGTCCGCTCCCGCTAGTCCGCTCGCCCGCAAGATTTGGGCCGTCCAGGACGAATCCCATCGCAGCCCTCCAATTTAGGGCCATATCTCGCCACGCCTTATCTCTGCCGCCTGCCATCTGCCACCAGCTGTAAACATGGGTCATGTTTCTCCGTGCACATTCTCTATCGTGTCTTGCGGCGCTTTCATTGGCAGGTTCTGGAGCGTGTGTTCTGCACTGTACATGGCATGGACGTAGGAGCGGAAGCCGACGACATGCAGCAATTTGAGAGCCAGCTTATACGCCCTCTTCGACAAAGTTTGCAAACACCAAAACCAAGACCTTTCAACAATAAGGACCTTTATTGGTGTGAAACGCAATATGGGTTTAGGGGGGTGCAAGTGCGTGTTAAAAATGCATGTATACCTTGGGATAGAGTTGCGGACTTCGTCCATGGAGAGGAGAGTGTGGAGGACAGCCCCACTCAATATTGGGTACATGTGCACAGTAAAGTGGACGCCGGAGTGCGGAAAGCTCCCAGAGGGAACGCCTTCTTGAGCAGTATCATGTGTGCACCATTCTCATTGTGGTTTAGGGATGTCACTGCATTGTTGTTGTGATTTGTATTTGTCTCCGACTGTGGCTTCCATAAGTCCATAGGTTGAGATTTTGAATTCCATTTGACAGGTATCAATACTGCTACGGACCCGACGACAAGCGCACGGTCAATGCAACTATCGAGGGTCCAAAACAAAAGCGTGGAGGTCCAGATGTGGGTGCTGGCACTAAACACCCGCATAAAGGCCCAAGAAAGAAGAAGTCGGACTACGGAGAGTCGTACAAGCGCGGGTGCCTTTGTTGTTTCAAAGTGCAACAATCTTATCTTGCCCCAGACATTTGTGTCCTCACATACTACAACAACATGGAGCACGTGGATGCCCTAGGGAAACCCTCCCATGGCAAGACCGCAGAGTTCAGGAACACACGAGTGGCCTACGCACCCCGCATTAGCGAGGAATTGAAAGCTTGGGTCGTTGAGTGTTTGTGCCGAGGCCTCACGGTCGCACAAATCATGATGGAACACAAGGAACACGTCATGAACAACAGGTTTGGGAGATGCATGGACACGTGATGATTTCCTCCTTGAGCAAGATGTTCGCAACCTGGCTAAACGGGCGTGACAGAAGTTCAAAAAGCATGCCAACAATGCCGACAACGTCCGCATGTGGAAAGACCTGAACCCCGCATCAGTCTTCTTCTATCGAGAAGAAACATTGGCGCCAACCTTCGCGCATTATGATGGAGATTTGACACTCACTATTGGCATTCAAACTGTGGCAGAAGCAGAGAATGCTTCAATTGGGACATGCGCGTATTGTTGCATGCGATGCAACCTTCGGGACAAATCACCACAAGGTACGATTCATCCCTCTTACAATTTATGCGCATCAATTGTTCGTAGGATGTTGCACATTGGAACCAACTGACATAGTGACATAGTGCATCTGGGGCAGTTGCAGGATTGGGTGGATCAAAAGCGGCACATGTTAATTGAGTCCACTGGAAGTCCAGGTTCCAGGGCCCGCTCAATTCTTTTCCTACTCAGCCAAGAAGGCCTACAGATCCCTGAACAACACCACGACGCTTGAAGCTAAATGGAATGACAAATGGGGGCAACATAACTTTAATGAGGAGAATTGGGATACAATATGGAGTCTTGTATGGGAAAAATCTAAACCAGCAAAGTTGAGTGCCTTCCTGTGGCAAATCGCCAACAGAGTCTTAAAGGTGGGGCAATTTCTAAACTTTCAAGAGGCCTTGCTTTGCACTTGTTGCAGCTTGGGAACAAATAGAAACCCTGGAATACTGCCTCATCTCATGTCAAGGACCATCTCTCATTTGGCCCATGGTTGCATCATTTTACTCTCAATGGGGCCCATTCCCAAATAGTGTGTTGGAGCTGCTCCTTAACTACAACTAAGTCTCGAAAATAGTGGCATGCACTTGCCCAGTTTTCGAGGTTCTCAGGGGAGCAACTCTATGGCAATTCTGGAAAGTGAGATGCAACTGGTTGCTGCAATCTTTGAACTCCAATGCTACTGCAATACTGTCAAGATTTTTTTTTTAAATTTAAATTTAAATTCGTTTTGAACTTACCATTGCTGCTAAGCTGGCTTGGAAAAAAGTGTGTACAGGAATCGCCAGAAAACCAGAACGAGAACATGTGCTCCTTGACAGGTTCAATTCCATCTGCTTCGGCCATTTAAATACAGAGCTTGTGGTATTCTATCTGATGAAGGCAAGTCTTGTTTACGTGGAGGCCCTCACATGTTTCCAGTTGACGTCCTCTTTTTCAAACTTTGGGGAAGCAGAAGAGGCTGGCTCGCCCCCTCCATTGAGGGGGGATTTGCCGCGGCCAGACACATGAGTCAGGTCCTGAGCAGGAACAGATGATGCCCCCTCTCCCCCACTACATCTCTGTTTACTTACATCGGTGCTCCTCACCGGGATTCTCAGACTAGGATCCTCAGTCTGAAGTACTCTTTTCCTAGGAAGCTTTTTCTAGGATGTAATTGCTCTTCTGGTAACAGTCGTGTCTCCCTCGAGACCAGTCTACTTAGCGCTGCTAATCGTCTTCTTCATCGGATCATCTGTCACGATATTCGTGTGTTCAGGCCTTATGGCGGCCACGTGCCACTCAAAGGGTTTTAATTTTTTTCCCTTCAAATAATCTGAATAAAACAAAATCCAGGGCCTCCTCCCCTATTCTCAAATAAATAAAAATAAAATAAAATAAATAAAAATTATTAGCCATAACATAAATCCATAAAACTTCATATCAATAAAACAATTGCAGGGCCTATGTGTATCTCACGCCTTGTTGAAAACACTTCATGAAGTACCTCTAGATAACACCTCCCTCAGGTAACTTCTCTCTTATTGAACAATTTATGAAGAATAAATGGATGAATTTTCAAGTTTATAATGGATGAAAGTTGATTTCGAGTGGAGCCGACTAGCCGCTTGTTTTTCCCGCTTCTAATGGATTTCCAGCCACCATCCCCTGCTATAACAAAATAGGCAAGATGTCAATACCTCATTACAAAGTTACTGTGGTCCGACTCCTTGGAGTAAAGAGTTGTAAATAGTGAGAGCCCACCCCCAAAGGGAAGAGGCTCTTATTATTGCTATGTTCACTTGGTGTCGTGTGTGTATATATATATATATGTTGTAATAATAAAAACCATTCTTTCCTCAAATAATTTCAAATAAAATTTCTTTCTAGGACCTCTGTCCCCTTTCATTAAATTGAAATAAAAACAAATAATAATAATAATAATAATATAGAGTTTAATAATAATTATTAAAGGGGAATTGGGAAGTAAACAAATTCTATACGTTATGCGAGAGGAAGACTCCGGCCGAGGCTGGCGTAAGTAAGAGCCACTTCGCTTTGCGGCTCATATTTTATGAAATATTTTGTCGCAACCTCGGCGCTGCAACCGCCAAGACGCATGGTGTGAGGTGGCAGATAAAGGTCGCCCGGTGGCTCAACAGGTGGTGGTCAATGATTAGGCAAATGTTGGCTCCGCGGAGCACGGGTGAGGGTGATGCGTGGCCATGTCTGGTGGAGGGAGGCAGACCTCATAAGTGGCAGCAGTGCAGTCCATGTTCTGCAGCACATGGAGACAAGCGCAGTGGGTGGGTACATGACACGGCAGCCCGCACTGTTCATGTTCTGCTCTGCTTGTGGGTCTCTTCTCTTCTCCACCAAATGGATTGGGCAAGAGGAAGCTCTGAGTAACAACAAATTCGAAGCCTAAGAATTTAGTACAGCCTGAGTTAAGAAGGTTGAGCGGTAATTTAGAACATGCTAATATGCATATTATTATTATTATTATATTTTAATTTTTAGGAAAAGGAAACCTGGGAGCAGACAGCCCACAAATCATGCCCTTGAGGAGGGGGAAAAATTAAACCCCTTTCATTTATGGGCCATGAGACCTACAAGACCAACAACGCCCAGACAGACCGCCACGAGAGATAGAGACTCATAGGTGGTGTAGGTGGCATGGAGAGGGAGGGCTGCAACAGATCTGCAACCAAGAGAATGGTGGGAAGGGATGATGGAAACTATATATGTCTTTATACAGGGATCCTATGTGTCATGTTTTACAACGAGCTGTTTACTATGTATGTGACGCTGATTTTTCTGCTCGAAATTATCTACGATGCAGGTTCTGCTATTGACAGCATATGGCTATGCGTGATATTTTACAGGAAAATTTTACGTGAAAATTGTTTGCCTGACAGAGGACATGGTCAGAGTTCTAGATCTTAAGCGATCGCACCTTGTGCTTTGGTTCCACCATTGCCATTGCAAGCCTATGCCACTTCTCATGTGTCATTTCTGGCTTGCCACTCTTGTTCCAATGGAGCCGCACTTGGTCCAGGAATCCTGCACCGAGACTAGGATCAGCTATACGAAGCTGTTTGGTGAACGTTGTGACAACGTTTTTGCGGCATAAGTCCGTTGCTTTGTTGACCACGATAGGGACAACTTCTCGGTACCTCGTGTGCATGTGCCCCCCCCACTTTCATGGGTGAATCTTCTTCAACATCGTTCCCTCTTGAGTCTCCAACCACTACAGTCCGGGGAGAAGGGGAGAACATGCTGCCGGTAGTGGAGTCTGACTGTACAGAGGCAATGTGGCATATAGAACGGACTCCCAAGCATCAAAAGTCAAGTGTGTCGCTATTAGGGCACCCTCATTTCAGAAGTGCACCGCCCAGATTTCGAAGGGGACATGCGGAACTCCTGCCTCGACATTCACCAGCTTGTTCAAGCATTACATGTCGCGGGAGTCTAGGCCTCACAAGTTTTGGTTCTGCCCAGATGACATTGTGCGCTGTGTCATGGGGACTGTTCGGGATTCTGTGATAATGAAGCCTCAAATTCCAGCCGTGTGGCCAGTGAAGTTAGGAACCACACTCTCCAAACTAGAAATTAACATGCTAGAGGAGGCCGGGTTTCGCCTTCTAAGAGGCCCAACTGTCGTAACGCCGGTTTCTCCAATGGCTTTCCCTTCCAACTTTCATGCTTGTCCTCGACAGGGCAACGATTGGTCCACAAAAAGGAATGGAAATGCGGTATTTTGGGTTGAGGCTGGTGCAGATAATGAGTGCAAGATAAAGTCTGTTAGAGCCTTGCAGTGTCGCGTCACCCAAATTGTGAATGTCCCCTTGTCAAGCTATGGGCGGGTGCACACCATGGCGACCTCTAGATCGGATGTTCATGATAGGACCTATGAGATTACTATTGGAGATTTTCCTAGTTGCACTTGTCCGGACTTTCAGAACACGCTCTCAAGCTCTCTTGGTAAGAGAGGCAAATTTGTCCCGTGCAAGCATCTTTACTACATCTACATTCAGAGGATGTTTTGCGATCCTAAACGAGACACGTACATTCACCAATGTACATTAGGACCCAGTGACGTTCATACACTACTGCAGCGAGATAGTTCGGGTTCAATTGGAGATGTAGTCGGGATTTGCATTGCAACTCTGCCGGTTATTATGTCATGTCATTGTTATGAAAATCTGAAGTGTATCCGACTTTGGAGATGGCTTTGTGCTAGTTAATGACAACATTTTCTTATAATGACATCAATCTTCAATCTTGTTTTGCAATCAATATTTGATTTCAGTCTTGTTTTGCAATACATGTTTGTGTTCCAACCAGGTGGACTTGCAGATGGCTTCGTGCTGGTTATTGGCAACGAAGGCCATCGAAATCTGCATTTTTTCCAATGTCACATTGATCTACGTCCGCCACAAACTTTTTTGCTCGATCAATCTTGTTTTGCACAATTGGTTATGACTACACTTTCTATGAGATGAATGAATGAGTTGAATGAGATGAATGTTATAAATGAGATGAATGAGATGAATCCGATGAATGTCATGAATGTTCTTTTACAAGCAATCTTATTTCAGTCATTCATGGTACATTCATCCAATCATTTTTCATCCCACATTCTTCTCCTTCAGATAGCACCACCATTGCGATGCATAGTTCAGTTTGTTTTTGCATTGTTAGAGATGAAAACTGGTGGAGCCATCGAAGTATGCCCTGCATTTTAAGATGTCGTTGACGACAGCTTAATCTGCAATCGCATCCTCCCCGCCTTACCCTCCTCTCTGTTTCCCTCATGTTCCAATGCAGTGCCAAATTAAGGTGTCGTCAACACAAGCTTAAAATGGGCCTCATTTGTCTCTCAAACAATGTGTGATGTTTTGCAGAGGAAACGGAAGAAAGCCTGGGAGAGTCTCCGCGAGTTACCAGCCGAGAAGAACGCACCAGACCAGAACCCTGAAGTGGACGACAACGTGGTGACTGAGGAGGAGGTGCCCAGGGTTCACTCTCCGCAGCGGGCTGTGGCAATAGTGGAGCAGCCAGAGGACACATAGCCACGAGTGAAGGGGAAGACACAAGTGCAAAGAACAATGCAACCTGCAGAGAAGAGGTCTTCCAGCAGCCGTCCAAAGCCTGCGAAGGTTCGTTCTAGCTTGCCCATTCTCATTTGTGAGGGTTGTTGTGAAGCAGAAAAGAGGTGCTTAAGTTCGAAGTCTGCCATGGTTTTTTGAAGCTGTGATAGTTATGATACGCATCACTCTAGAGTCAATTGGCACTAAACAGATATGTATCTGAAAGCCTGATGACCATCATAAAACCCCCATTGCCTCTGCAACAAATTGTAACCTTTTCTAGATAGATGTAAGGCCCTAGAGTAAGTGAGCGCTCAGGTGGGGGGCACAAGATGATAATAGTTTATAAGAAAAGAACTACAAGATTACCTTTTCAGGAGGGGAAGGACATTTATGATGTACCACTCAGGAGAAGCCTGCACAGGGGCATGCTTGACACGTGTAGCACGAAACCCAGTGCCATAGTATTCACGCGTGCTCCATTCAAACTCGTGAGGCAGCTCGGTGACAATGTAAATATCATGGGCCAGGGAATGTGTGAAATGTTCAACATCAAATATGTCTGCAAAAGAGCTGCACCACCATCAGTCACTTTCTCTCTATCCTTTATAAGACCGTCTTCATTTCGCTCTGAAGAGCGGGGCTGCGCTAGAGTGAAAGGTTTCCACCAGCAAACAAGGACCATGAAGAACTTTTCTTTAACCACTGAATCTTTTTATTAACTGGACAACAAACACTGACCAGTTGAAGTCAGAAAGAAAGTTCCATGCAATGCACACACTCTCATTCAAAAAGCACACACTGTGGACTGAAGTTGAGACAAGAGCCTGCCAACAGCCTAGCAAGTTGTGAGCTACACACCTGGAGTCTTGCCACACTGAGTTCACATCAAACTGTGGGAGTAGAAGGCTTGCATTCAAAATCTTTGCAAGAGCTACTGCATCACAAATCTGCAGCACGCCAACACAGGGATGATTGTCATCTGGATCGGACCACTCCTCATCGCAAAAATTCAGTGCCTTAAACTATGAGACTTCATCTGCTCCGAACAACAGCTCTGATGAAATGTAGAACTTTAATTCACATAGAACCATGGTAAGATGCTTTATGCAAAGACGGATAACAAAAGATCTCACCCCCATACGCTGTTGATTGAGGCCACCTTCCAGGAAGACTTGCAAGTAACCATTTACCTCCACCGGCAGAGCTACACCAATGAAAGACAATTTACTTCCAGAATGCCAAAATAGGCATATTTCAAAGGAACAAAGCCATCTCTAAATTTCAGGAACTAGGTCCTAAGTCTCAAGTAGCATAGTCGCAAGATCACACCCTTCCACATACCAATGTAATTTGTAAGGTGCTCCATTTGTGGAGAAAAACAGCTCTAAGCAATGAAAGTTATATGCAAGGTCAAGACTTACAAGTTTGAACAATCTTATGAGTGCAAGACTCCCACCCTCCATGATCAGACGAGTCCCACAAGTGTTCAGGCACCTTTACATTCTGCAACAACAGGAAAGGAGTGAGACACTACCTGTAGAGAGAAATCAATCTGGTGCATAAAAGCCTGAGAGGAATGAATGATAAGAAAAGCTAACCATGGATCTAAACACAATGAAAGGTCTAGAGAGATACCCACCGGTTGGACATCACTGTCGCTTTTACATATGCAAAGAGTTGCAAATAACAAGATCAAGATATGTGGGGTGGCACCATCATCAAAGATGGACGCTTTCAGGCATTTCACGCATTGGTGCAAAGTTCAAAAAGTCTCATCTCACAATATCATCTGAAGGAACTGGTGCAGCTTGCAGTTTCTGGCAGCAATCATATGTTATTTATGCTTACACACCTACACATCTCAACTACAATTAGAGCCCAAAAATTTGAGAACCAAGGATGTCTCATCCAAACAGAGACACTTACAGGCCACGTCTTGGCACGAGAATCCATAAGAGCAGCATGCCTAGCTTTTGGAGATTCCCATTCTTGAAAATCAACCACAAGGCCTCAACCTAGGGAAAAGAGGAAAAAACAGGGTGAAATGTGTTGAAGAAGGTTGCCTTCATTAGCAGTGCCTAATTTTATCAATTATGCCGCTACTGCTCCGGCTTCTAGTTCACCATCTACCCATGCAGGTTTCTTGTAGCAATGGATCCACAGGGAATCATAGGTGATCTTGTGCTTGAAATCTGGCCCTCTTCCAGCAAACACCCCAACCCTAATGATGAGAGGGCAAAACAGACTGAAATAGGTTGAAGAAAATGGTGCCCTCACCAATTTAGGGCCGATTCTGATAAGAGGGAAAAACAGGGTGAAATGTGTTGAAGAAGGTGCCTGGAGTAACAACACTTGCCCGATTTTATCAATTGTGCCGCTGCTGCTGCGACTTCCAGTTGACCATCTACCCATGCAGGTTTCTTGTAGCTATCCTTCCACAGGGAGTCATAGGTAATCTGGAGCTTGAAATCCGGCCCTCTTGGATGAATCTGGACCCACACTCTATCCCTGCTCCTTCAGCTATCCATGCCTTTGCACAAATCATGCATACAATATCCTTGCCTTGTTGCTAGTAGTTGACAACGACAGCCTAGAATTGTTCCAGCAAACAACCCAACCCTACTTATCACACTAGTCCCTATGCTGACTTGCATCTGCTTCGAGCAGACATTCACCACGGTGCAGCTGAGCGGGCAGAGATTGAAACGCGGTCTGCTAAGACCAAGCTGACTTTCCCAAGAACCTTGTAAACATCAGAAAGAATACCAAATCCTGGTATTAACAGGAGCCAAGAGCCCACATTTGCAGGATGGACAAACTTCTTCACATCGTACATTGAGAAAAAGGCAAACCTTGCTATTGCGGTTCTCCCACCATCGTGAATGATCTTTAAAAAACTCATGCCAGCTCTGCTCCTTGCTCCAAGGTAGAGGTTTGTGATCGAAAATCCGACAACATCAACATGTTGACATGGTCTTTTACTGAGGGGTGCTAGTGAGCTTTCAACAACATTCATGCAAGTTGTTTTGGGCTCCATTGGGCTCTACACAATGAGGAACAACGAACTCCAAACTCTGCTCAAGAAATAACGTAATGTCATGTAAAAAACTCATCCCAGCTCTGCTCCGCCGAGCAATCCAGGGCCGAGTCTGATGAGAGGGAAAAACAGGCTGAAATAGGTCGAAGAAAAATCAGGCTCGCACATGCATTGCATCTACAAACGAACGTGACCAAGTCTGCCTTTACCCCTTCCCGCATCATTTGCTCATAGGTCTCCAATGCCCATCCCGCATCCCTGCTGTGCATATCCCACGATCATCGCACTCTAGGACACGACATTTCGTTCAGCCATATTCTCAAACACTCCCTTTGTATCCTCAATACTGCCACATTGGCCACGAGGGTATTGTTCAGAATGACATCAGGTACAATTCCAAATTTGACAATGGCACCATGGACCTTTTACCCTTTCCTAGGGCTGCCAGGCTCGCACAAGCATTGCAAACACAACCGAATGTGACCTGGTCCGGCTTCACCCCTTCCCGCATTATTTGCTCATACGTCTCTGAAGCCTCTTAGATACCACCTCACGTTGTGCATATCCTCGGTGTGCCTATGCTCCTTCCTGCATCATTTGCTCAAGAATAGGTCTGCAAAGCCTCCATCCC
Source organism: Takakia lepidozioides (assembly GCA_030704615.1). NCBI lineage: Eukaryota > Viridiplantae > Streptophyta > Takakiopsida > Takakiales > Takakiaceae > Takakia > Takakia lepidozioides. Next base: position 9,957,391 of record CM060733.1, read on the forward strand.
ACGCCCCTGCGATCATCACGTTCCATGCTCTAGGCTCGTGGATACTAAGAAAATTTAAACACAACAGTACATTTTCCATGGATATCAAGACTTGTACTGTTGTCTCCAAGATACACTTGTGTCCCACAAAGAGTTCTTTGAAGGTTGAGAATGCTTCCTTCTGGAACGTCATGTGCTAAGATGCCCCTGAATCAATGAACCATACATCTCTGCAACTCGTAGAGATTGACAAAGCTACAACAAGAAGTTCAGTCCTTTCAGCCAATGCTGAAACCTCATTTTGAAACCTCTTCTTTTTCTCATCGTCTAGCATTTTCTTGAAACAGTCACGTGCATATAAGTGACCATCTAACTTCTCCACTCGGGTATGATCAGCAGAAGGTGCCATGATACTAGTTTGATGTTTTGCCAACTATAAAACACCCTCAAAACTTTCAGGGGATTGCTAAACTGTGAGCAAAATCCATGAGCAGACCGTGAGCAGAATTCTGCTCACGCTTCTGCATGTGCTCACCTATAACCGCGGACACCTATTCGGCCTAAGGACCTATTACTGTGGGTTGTGTCAAGTATATCATGCATACGTCATTCATCGTTATGAATGAACGATGGATGAACGATGGATGAAATGATGTTCGATGAATGGTACATGGATGAATGTAGTTTGTAGATGAAGATGCATTTTTGAGTAGTGGTTGCTAAATCCCCCCAGCTCTAGAGTGAACTTCTGCCCACTGGTGAGGGTTGTGATTGTCCTTTCACCAGCAATCAGAACTCGACATAGTTGCTGACACACAGTTGCAAAGAAGGTGGAGAGGCCATTTGGTGCTTCAAACTTAATTGTTTAATAACTGAAGATTCATTCCGACGAAGAATATTTTGTGCTACTGGAGTCGGCGTCCAAAACGATGGCAGAACTGTCTATGAAGACACTAGCCCTGCTTTGCACAAAACCCTCTCTGTTCAAAAGCAAACCAGGGGGAGAAGAGAGGAGACTAAATTCCGAAGCTGCAGCCTCTGCATGCACTACAAGAGATGAGTGTTTTTAGGACTACGGCTTTTGCGGAGTCATAAAAACGGCACTAGGTACACAACTACAGAACGCTGAAATGCGTTGCAATCATAGTTTTATAACTCTGTAGTAATGGATATCACTACATGACTCCGGAAAGGTAGGGAGCATTGGTCAAACATTGTTGACCACGATGACAGGGATGGTTTATATGACTCGCGTCATATGGAGGACTATACGTGGATGAATTTTCCTAGAATCGTATGACTTCATGACTGAATATGGTTTCACAGCTCTAATTATACGACTGCATCACTACACGTGTTATTTTGAAGGCACATACACGAATGTATTCATCCATTGGGTAAGTTCATTCATCCATGATCAAAGTGCAAAATGTTAATTTTTTTCAAAAAGTTGCTTATAGGGTCGCCCATTAGGGTAGCCGTGAACAGAGGGCTGGGACTTGGCCTCCTTTTGGGCTTTTTTGTTTTTGTCTCCCGCCACACCCTCTCCCCGACTTCCACCCCCCCCCCCCCCCCCCCCCGCTTCTCCCCCCCCCATCCCCGTTAATTGCCATGAGCAACTTCCCCCTACCCTAAAAACCCCCCTACCCCCCCTCTTTCTCCCTTCCTAGCCAACTCCAACCACCCCGAGGCCTTCGTCATTGAAGCTATTCTCGGCATCAAGACTCAAACCTCCCTCGACGTATACGGTGCCACTTGTGTTGACACATATTACCTATGTAAATGGGTGGGTTTCCCTGCTACTGATAACACCTGGCAGATCGAAGACGACCTCTTTGGAACCCATGATGATTGCGACCCTACTCACAACCGTAGCCTCCTTATCACCTTCTACAAAACAACTAACACCAATTACTTAGCGCACACCCACCAACATCATGTTTCTCAAACCCAACCAATCGACGCCCGATACATCCATACCCCTTGAACGCTCCACATATTCATATACACATCTCTGAATGCAACCCGACAAAGATATTACCCAAATCTCCCCCATTATATGCCCTAGGCGCCTGACATCCCATATCTACACACTTAACGGTCACTTCACCGGCTCTATCTCTAATGTCAGACTTCGCCACTGAGGTCTGCTGATTTGTTGACCGATAATTACGCGATACCCCCAAGAAAAAACCCCACACCCCCGATAAACTAGCTCAAGCATATACCCATAGCACTATACCCTCCGACATCCTCAAATTCCTCATCTCTACATTCCAGCTTATCCACTCATACTACTCCAGCCCACTTACATGCCCCCTGGAGCTGTCTTCTTACACCAGCCCGCACCCCCGAGACTGTGTATTCGGAGCCTTGGGCCCCGCTATCCAGCACTCTTGGTCTGGCGGTGGCCTTGCGCATCCACCTCCTGGGCCCCTCACACATGAGGCTCTCCTATGGGCGCGCCTCGCTGCCCACTCCTCCCCCTCCGCCTACACTATTCTCATTCTTACACATCAAAGCTCACCTGACCACCAACATCCCCTTCTACAATTTCCTCCAGAAGTAATACTATTAGCCGCTATTGAACCCAACCATCTTTGCTACACACACAACCTACATTCCCAAAATACCTCCGCCACAAAAAAACTACTCTGACCCTAATTCTGCTTGTTCAGGCTACCTCATGCCCCCCCCATACCCTCCGACTTCCCCGCTCATCTCAATCGTCTACTTTCCGATACCCATAACATGTTACTCACGCCATACTCACCTCCACCCACATGCAATCCCGCCGCTAGGCTACCCACTAAGCTAAAAGCATGGACCTTAGCACCCCACCCCCCCCCCCCCCCCCCCCCCCCCCCCCCCCCCGCCCAAGCCCCACTCATACTATCTCCCACAACGCCCCCCCGGTTCACCTTGGGCCCACTTCCCCAAAATACCCCCCCCTCCACTCACACTACACAGACGGCTCCCAATCTGGCTCATGCGCCGAATACGGTGTCTACCATGCCGCTACTAACAAAGGTACCGCACATCGTCTCCCAGGGCCCGCGACCATACTCCGCGCCGAACTTATGGCCATTTTTGAAGCTCTGTCACAACTGGCCTCGTTCCCACCCCCATACTACATCTTCACGGATAGCCTCAATTCTCTCTTTATACTTCGCAACCACTTGGCTTGTTCCTCCTCCCACCTCCACCACCCTGACCGAAACCTTGTCACCGCCATTATCAACCTAGTCATTTCCATCAATAAACCCTTTATTTTCTCAAAGTTCGTTCACATATAGGTATCCACGGCAATGAGGAGGCTGACCTCCTCGCCCAACTGGGTGCCTCCTAACATACAGTTGAACCCTCGGATGACCCAATACACATCGCTCATACTCACCCCTTTTGGCTTATATACCCAGTCCCTGACCCCCCAACGCCCAGGCCAATCCAAAATCTTCTTACTACCCTGACCAAAGAAGCCAATAAATAGGCCTCTACCTCCCTTAGCCACACCAAAGTGCATATCCAAAAGTGGACCCTCTTCGATGTACTCCACCACAAACTCTTCAACCACTTCTGGAACACCAAAGCTGCATCAGACGCTCAAATACGACAGACCCTTAAATTCCGTTACGCCCAGTACATGGGCCACCAACGCAAACACACCTTCTGGCCAGCCATATACCCCTCACCAAACTGCCCTCTATGCTCCCACATCCACGCCACACGTGATACCTGGCTCCACCTTCTTAACTAATGTCCCCACCCAGTCATTCATGGACTTTGTATTGCACGACACAACCACGCTGTATGGCACATCCACAAACTCCTACAACGACATAATGAAACCAGATGGTTCTCACTCATCAATGCGGGCACCTACCAAGGTTAGCCCCCAGACCACACGGTACCTACGTGGCTACTCCCCTGTATATGCCACCTCCACACATCATGTACATGCCCTTCCCGCCTCTGTCCGGATATCCTCATAGTCCAGGGGCTCCCCATCAACGCCCCACTGCCCTCTGCCCCGTCCCCCGCCATTACCATACACTTCTTAGAATTCCCAGCTCCTAGCCTCCATCCTAACGCCAAAAATATGCACCACTCATTCTTGCTATCTGCCGGAGGGGATGGGCCACAAGCCCCCTCACTGTCATCACTGCCGGCACCAGAGGGGGCATCCACAAGGCCAGCAACTCGGAACTTAAAAATAACTTTAATCTGCTTATCATCTCCATCCATAAATGCTTCAAAGCCATATACCTCACGGCCCTCCGTTCTCTCACTGCTATCATCATCAACAAACGACAGCTTGAATCAAACCCTGCTTTTGCTTCTTAGATACATATATTTGGATACCCGGCAGGCACCCATGGGGTGCCCTCCTGGGCCCCCCCCTTGGGGTACCACACGATACTGTCTCTACTACCACCCCCCCAGACTGGCTACTTGGTGTCCCTTGGACACCGGTTATTTTTACATAGGACCCACCCCTGAAAAGAAGCAATAGCCGCAAGGCGAAGTGGCTCTTAGTTACGCCGGCCTCGGTCGGAGTCTTCTCTCTCTGGTTATTGAGAAGAAACCAAAGGGTATAAGTTGTATAACCCTGAGAGCAAGTATGTGATCATCAGTTGTGATGTGATATTCAATGAGTCTAAGAACTTTCATCAGGAAACAGTAGTTCCCAAGTTTGGACCATGAAAAAGAGAACTTGGCTTTGATTCTACTCTGATAAATGGAAGAGAAGATTGTTGAAGAGATAGTTGAGGTTCAAATGGAGGAGGTACAATCTACTATGATTGAAAAACCCTCAAAGGTATCTTCTGCCTATTTCATTGACAGTGATGAACCTCAAAGTGTGTCAGATGCGATGAGGAGTGGGAACTCTTCACACTGGAAGGAAGCTTTGGCATTTGAGTTTAAGTTTCTTCAGGATAATAAAACTTGGAGTCTTCTGCAACTTTCATCTGGACGACAGTCTGTTGGGCTGCAGATGGATTTTCAAAGTTAAGTACAATGCAGATGGTTCTGTAGCAAGGTACAAAGCGCGCTTGGTTGCAAAGGGGTTTTCGCAAATTGAAGGTATTGATTACAATGAAACATTTTCCCCTGTTGCACGGATGGAGTCAATTCGAGTGATTCTAGCGTTTGCAGCTGTTGAAAATCCTTTCTCAATATAGATCTTATGGAAGAAATATACATGGACCAGCTGGAGGGATTTGCTGTAAAAGAGAAGGAGATGATGGTGTGTAAGCTAGCTCCTCAAGTCCTTGTATGGTTTGAAACAATCCCCTAGGGCATGGAATGCTAAGATTGATGCATATTTCATGGCTGAAGAGTTTGAGAGGAGCTCTGCTGATTATAGTGTTTACTATAAGAGGGCTCATGGAAACTCTTTTGTGATTATAACACTGTACATTGATGATCTGATTTTGGTCTCTAATGACTTGGCTCTGTTGAAACACATACAGAGTAATATCTCAAAGGAGTTTGAGATAGTGGATCTGAAAAAGATCATGTGATCATGTGTTGATCAGACTTTGTTGAAAAAGACAAAATGATATCTCAAAGAGGTTTGAGATGGTGGATCAGAAAGAGATCCTGTGATCATGTGTTGATCAGGCTCTGTTGAAAAAGACAAAAAACGATATCTCAATGAAGTTTGAGATGGTGGATCTGAAAGAGATCTAGTACTGCTTGGGGGTATCGGTAACTCGTGTTTGACAAGACCGAGCGATTTATCCGAACCAGCGTAAGAATCTTGAAGATATCTTAAGGTTGGTATGGCTGAAAGTATGCCGGTAAATACCCCGTTTGTCCCAAATTGCAAACTCTCAAAGGAGATGAGTCCTAAGAGTGCTGCAGACTTGGAGACAATGAGAGATGTTCCCTATCTGTGGGAAGTCTCATGTATTCAATGGTCTGTACTAGGCCAGATATTGCACAAGTAGTGGGGGTTCAGGGATGCCTCGGCGTGAGCCTGGTCACGTGAGCGCGACTGCGCTCACGCCACGTCACCTTGCGCAAATGCCACGTCACGGGTCTCAGTCCACGTCATCACACGTGGAGGCCGAGTCACCACGCACCTAGAAAGAAGTGGAGTGTATTCCCGCGGATTGGCACCCTTTACCGCGGAAACAAGCTGGACGACATAATAAAAGGCATTGAATAAATGATGGATGAATGTACAGTTGGATGATAAACAGATGGATGAGTTTGAAAAATCTATGTAGATGGATGAATGACGGATGGATAAGAGTAAAATGGATGAATGTATAATGGATGTTGAGCAATGACAAAAATTCATGACAGGAAGATGCATGACCAAATCTTTTGACGAATGCACAAAGTATATGAAATGAGTGTGGAAGGTTTGTGGGGTGGATTAAAGAGTACAGAGGATGAATGTACAATGGATGTTGTACAAAGGAAGCTTTCATGAATGGAGCACGCATGAATACAGTGTAGATGAATGCACAATGGATATGAGAAGAGTCAGGAAGGTTTGTGAGATGGATTCATACATATAGCAATTTAAACGAAAGTTGATTCTGTGATTATTATTTGTTCTAAAGGAACAACTACGGTAGAGTAAGGGGATTCAACGTTTCCAGATAATATGAAAATGAATATTAAAAGAATACAGTTCAGTCTGACTCAGAGTCAGTACAATGTATCCCCTCTTCCTCTGCATCTAAGTCTAAGTATTTTAGAACACCGGATCCACGCTGGATACACCTACGGCTGGCCACTAAAAAGTCAGGGGATAGGGACTCGGCCGCGTGAAGTGCCATTGCTTCGGCATAAACAGGGAGCAGAAAATTGGAAAGGGGGCTGTCGAAAACAGACTCGCCAGAAATGACTGTATCTCCTGAAGATCCACCGCTGGCTTTCCTGAAAGACAGCCTGAAAAAGTTATTACTGTAACTTTGATGTTATCGAGAAATTGAGTATGACTCCCAAAGAGGGTTTAGCACTTACTCACATGAAAAGTCGTTGTCGACCTGCTTATCTTCGGGATCGTCATCATTTCGAATATGAATCCGATCAGTCTGTGTGCCTGAAGTGGAGCCAGACAAAAGGGGGAGGAGCACTGTGTTGTAGAGGTCAGAATCACCCTCCATACCAAAAAGGCTTCTTCCGCCTGCCTTGCATGCGTGGTAAGTTGCTCCTGCACCAGACAGGAGAACATAAACAGTTTGGAGGAGGGGATTTAAGCAGATGAAACTGTTGAAAGGAAACCAATTCGGAAGGGAGAAAACGAACCTGTGGACACAGAAAGATCGACCACCCGTGCAGAGCGGTGGCTGCATGACTCCAGCAGTATTTGCATGAATGCTGGTGACTTTTCCTTTGCACCTCTCCAGGGAGTGCCATCTGGTCTCTTCAGAGTCTGACTGGACTGCATGAAGTTGTACAAAATGTCATCGACATGGGGCTCATAGGGGGGGTTGACGAAACAACCCTGGTCAGAAATCTCAAAGCTGCGGATGGAGGATGGTGTCTTTGATGTGCGAATCCTCCGCAGGCAGATCGCCTCGAACATCCTCGTCTGCCAAAGATAGCAGGTTAGTGTGGTAAACACAATCTAAAGTGGAAGTGTGTACATCGGCTATTCAGAACTCTGACACAAAAAAACCATGAATCGTTGATGATCGGTGTCGATCATAAAACATTCTACTAGAGTGGAGCTGCAGAGAAAATTGAAACTCATGATCAAAGCACAAGCAGAAGGCAGACGGCATACCAGCTGACCAGGGAAACCCCCTTTCACAAGGTAGAGGCTGTTCACACAATTCCATGTGCGCAAAACTTCAAACCCTGAAGACTTGAGGTATGATGCCAATGCCCGACGACTATCATTGTCACATGACTGAAAAAGCAGAAGTGTCCCTGCATCAGAGAGGAAATTGTTACAGAACCCGAATACCCAACTCCAGTAGTTGTCCTCGAATTTGTTCCAGCCTGGCGTCTTGCCCTTTGGAAGAACTTCTGGCACAGCCTGGCCATCCGGGATGTCGAGAATGACAATGTCGGCCGCATAAGTTTTCTGCACACCGCACACGAAGGTGGGACCTGTGCTCACCTGCAACAGACATGTTTTTTATAAGAACGATGGCAAGAATGTTTTCAAAGAACGAGACTGAAATACTGCCAACGAAACATTCAGAGAAAAAGGAAAGAAACTGGAATTCTCACCAGATTGAGGAATGAGATTATATTGTCCCAGGTAGGGGATGGCACCCCAGTGTATCCTCTCTTTCGACTCTGCATCATCGAAAGCCAACCCTCATTAACAATTTTCATCTCTCCTGCTGAATCAGAACGGGAAGGGTGTGGCTTGGCATCGAACACGCACTGAAGAGTGCGGGTATATCTTCCAGCACTAAAGTCCTGCCCACTCTCCATCTCCTTTTCATTCTCCTTCCCCTTGTCCTTTTCCTTCTCTTTGGACTTGTCTTTGTCCTTTGGCTTTGCTGGTGAGATGGCTATGACATCAACAGCCTTGTCTTTTGGTTTGCGGCCCGCCTTCTTTCCCTTCTGCGGCGTTCCCTGAGCATCAGGCTCCTTGGCAGCCAAGGTTGCTATGTTTCGTTGATACTCTTCGTCAGTCAAAGGCGCCAGCATCTCAGCGTTATTGTTCAAGTATTTCATATGCTGTTCTTGAAAGGTCGTGTGCTCAGGTGGGCAGTCAAGGTACCACCCACAGTCTCTGAAGTGAGAAGGACTCCAGTCCTTCAATATCCCTGCAGTATACATGGTTGGATCGTTTGCAGGGTCCGACCACATGTCAAGATAGTCGGGAATTCCGCTCAGGTGATTTCCTTCCATAAGCACATATTTCGTGTACCTGAAAAAAGGAGATGAATCCCAACCCACAAAAGCGCTCAGTGAGTAAGATGCAAGTAGAACAGAAAGAATAAAACATGGATTGAAATGGCTCTGACAACTGCTCCAAGGACCTTTCAGGACCACACTACTGCTCCAGATATGAATGTCGTCAACGCCATTCAGAACATTCCATTCCATGACACTGTAAATACATCCTAATCCAGGTGAATGCAAATAAGCGATTAGAAATGACACAGACATAGAAGTGAATGTCGTCAACGACATTCAAGAATGAAGCCAAATTCTTACTGAAATGAAGCAAAATCACAGGATGGAAATAAAAAAATTGAGTAAGGAACCATCCAGGAAAACTCAATGCACATTCATAACGAACCTATCACTGAGGACCTCACAACATCACTGTATGTGAATGGCGTCAACGCCATTCACAAAAATACAAAATAAACCAATTACTTAGCTCCCCAATCCATGAAAATTGAATTTGTCGTTTTTTAATAATACAGACACAGCTGTGAATGTCGTCAACGACATTCACTTTGGATTTCTTAAAACAGAGCTTATGAAGCCTCCATATTCATCGCAAGAGGAAAAAACAATGCAGAACAACTGAATGTCTGCATTGACATTCAGCAAAATGAAGTGATCAACCCTCATTGTATCCTCTATGGACATTACAAAAATTTAAATAACCTTGAGGACCACACAACAACTCCGTATGTGAATGTCGTCAACGCCATTCAAGGACATTATCAATTCTAATCAGGGACAATATAATTGCACCCTTAGATCCTAACCAGGTGAATTCATATACTCGCTTAAGAATGACTCAGACAAAGAAGTGAATGTCGTCAACGACATTCAATCTGGATCTAAGATTGCAATCCATATGAAGCCACAATTTTTCCCAAAAAAACATAGAGTTTCAAGTATGACATTTCACCTGTACACAACTCGCATCATGGCCCACTCTCCTCCAACCTGACTGTCAAAGTCGTTGGACCGTAAAATGTTACCATCTTTGGAGAACTCCCGGAAAAAACAGTATCTCCAGGTGAGACCTCTCCACTTCCTTATGTATGCCTCCAATGACATTTGGGGAGGGGAAACAATCGCAATGTTCAGGTCCTTCAAAGTCTGATCCAGCACAATGACGGCGCGCTTTTCGAGCTGCAAATAGAATATTTGTCAGAATTGCAAAAAGAAACACATCACATACTTGAAGATAAGAAACAGCATGTTCGAATACACACCTGACTCCAAAATGTAGCCTTGTGGAGCCAGTTATCAAACACCAAATCACTGATTCCTTCCACCTTTGTGCCAGGCTGTATGGTGCTCTTTGGGAACTGATTCAAGTCCTTTACTGTTTGATCTGAGTTCCATATCTCCAGCCACCTTATTTTTGTTTGTGGGTCGACCATCGATATGGCCAGCCGGTGCAATTTCTCCTGCTGCATCTCCGGATGCACATGCTTGTCATAGTGTGTTTTGATCTGCTGAAGGAACTCAGGACCAAGTCCAGGATCTACTATTCTAAGCTGCTTTCCGAAGGCTGACATCAATTTGGTTCTTCGCATCTCAAACTCCTTCTTTATTGCAGCTTCCACACCCTTTGATGTCCTTAGTTCCTCTGGTGTAGTGCGGTAATATTCGGATTTTCCCTTCTCAGCTGCCTCTGCCAGTTCTTGCTGCATTCATTCAAGTAGTGATTAGCTCCGAAGGGACTCTAAACATGTATTCGAAAAGTAAACAGATTACAGACTCGGGCTTACCGCATACATGTACTCCAGAAACGCCTCTCGTGTCAAAGAATACCAAGTGCCTGCAGCTCTTCCTGTTTCGCACTTCTTGATGATATTGGGTGGTAGTACTGTCCGAAAATCATCCAGCTTCATCAGACCAATCCTCTGAATTCGGAATAGTGTGTGAACCAAGCTTGTTGTCACATGCGATTTCTCTGTCGATCTGCAAAAACATTGAAAACATTGCATTCCTTAACACTGTTTTTTGAGGATCAACAAGACACTACAGAGGGAATCAAATCTCCTGGATGACTTACTTGTTCACGTCGTGCATAGCTGTAAGAAGCCTAGCGATGTCGTTTCCTGGATCCAAAACCATTGCCTCCACAGCAACATGCTTGTCTTTGTCTTTCGAATGGTGTTTCTGAATGTATCCCATCCATGCCAGCAATCGGTGGTTGCCGTCCCAGACGTAGAACATGTGGTTGCAAAATTGCTGGGTGTTCTTTCCCATCATGAGGCCCAGCTCGAACTCCTCATTGGCATCTTTCCAGCACTCATCCCAGTTATCACTGATCTCTGGAGAAACTAATGTGCTTTTCCCATTTATATCCGTCAGTGACACATAAAAAACTTGTGCACCAAGTCTATATCCATGCACAAAATCACTCTCCAATTTTGTTATGTCATGGGAAAGAGGTGGACGCACAACAGGCATTGATATCATCCGGCACAGAGGTATGTCCAGACGCCCTCCAGATACGAGCATGTCCCTTATAACCTCCTGAGAGTTTACCTTCTGGAATGACATGAGTTCTTTCACCTTGTCAAGGTAGTGCACTTCGGATTCATCTGCTTCATCTGTATTCTCTGAGCTTTTTGCGGACTCGTCCCCATCTCCAGATCCTTTCCCCTCTGATCCTGTAGGCTTCGACCTCACAGTTTTCTGCACGATGCCATTCAGTTCTGACTAAGTCATTTGCAAATAGTGAATGGCGGTAACGACAATCACTCTGTATCAAGGAAACTCACCATGAATGGTGTGAAAGAATTCAGCACAATCTACAGATGCAAAGCCGAGACTGCCGTATTCAAAACAAAAGTGAGAGCGATAGCGAACGGCGTTAACGACAATCACAAAAGATAACAACCTGCCGGATCGGTGTTGTGAATGACATATATGTGCAACTGATTGGCGGCAACGACATTCAGTGTAGTTTAGGGAGAATAGTAAGTGCAGACTCTCTCTTCAAACACATAGGTACATAAATCTCATGAGCAGAATCGAATGGCGTTAACGACGCTCGCGATTCAGTAGTTCCTGCTAAAGAATGGAAGAGGAAGGACTCCTTGAAAGGCAATCACATAGACTATATGATAAAACTTACTGGCACCTTCTTAGGTTTTGAACTTTGATCCCCTTCTGCAGCTTTCCTCTTCCCTCTCACATCTGCTGGAGTTTCTGTCTGCGCAAGGGTTTCTTGACCTTCTTCAGGTTCGGCGTTCCGCGTGCTTCCACCTTCTTCAGTGTCCCTGCGATTCATCTCTGCCTCCACAGGCTGGCGCACTCTTATCGCCGGCTGTGTCGCAGCCGCTGCCTCAGTCTCCGTCTGCTCTTGTGAATCAGTCTCCGCGTTCACCTGCTGCCTTGGCCCTGTGTTCTCCAACAAACGACGCCTCGTCATTTTCTCTCTTGCTCTGCGTCTCTCTCTAAGGGAAGTAAAATAAAGAGACTTTCTTCTCTTTCGTATTCTAGAAGGAACCCTCTCCAGCTTGACTACCACTCTCCCTCTAAGCGCGAAAAGTAGAAAAACGCAGTGACTCCCGATTTCTTGCGGGATTGCCTGTGTTCTTGCGTGTCTCTAGAAGCATCGGATTCCCTCCCGCGTGACCGTTACACATAGTCGTTTTGATATTAGTGCACATGCCAGCAATTGGTGTACAGCTGTTCGTATTCAGTTATGGATGTCTGACGTGTGCCGCCCAAAACAAAACGGCGTGTTCTAAATTATAACTGGTTCAATATTTAAAAAGAACAGCGAATCCCAGAAATTGATGCGCAGTCTTAAACAAATAAATATAAATGAACGAGAGTTTGATGACAAATTTTGGAATATCATACACGGTCATCCTTGTTATCCAAACCCCACATTCGTTGCACATTTGGAACTTTCCAGGTGCGCATGATCATTGGTAGTAGTATATAGATACATTTACTTAATCTGCAATCCCATTCTCGGATCCTGTGGCATGCTTCCAGGAAGTCGGCTTTGTTATTGGGTTTATTGATGAGGTTCTGATTAACGGTTTAACAGTTGCCGACACTGCCCCTATGGATTCTCTGACCACTGGGCCCACAAGAAAAGTAATTAAAATGGACGGCTGCATATCTGGAATGAATAACAGAATATGCACAGTCGTTATCTGAGCTTCCTCCGCCATATGCTCTGCTCATTCTTCAACTGTGTTCTGGAGACAGCAGTAAACCGATTTACACTAGATCTGCGATAGCAAGGTACAAACATACTCGAGGAAGGAAGATGGCTTCCTCTGAAGCGGAGTTCTTCTCAGACGACAAACCAGTGCCGTTCTCCCAGGAAGTCCTTGACAATGGATTTGCAATTGTTCTGGAACATGTCTTGGCTACCCGTTTTCAGCTGCAGAATGGCTCCATCTTTTTGGAGAAAGAGGTTTACGATCTGAAAGGGAAGTTGGTGAAATATTCTTTCCAAAACCGTGATGAGACGGCTCATATCAGCCAGTGGAGAGTGCGTCCTGGTCGATACAGAGTACTTGGAGAGCCTCGGCGAAAGTCCCTTGGGTCATATGTGACGCCCGGGACTGCTGCTTCGGTCGTTGAAGACAAGAGGGAGGTGGTGGTGAAAAAAGAACAGACTTCCTCCACTCCAATCGTTGAGCTTTCGGATTCTTCCGATGATGACATAAGTGAAATTCCAAATCCAGTCCTTCCTACTGTGGTTGCAGAAGCTGATGAAGAAGAGATTTGTAGTGTCATTCCAAAATTGCGGGCGATGGGAGGAATGGCTGGATTCAAAAGCGAGTTGCGGGGAATTGATTGGGAATCTTTGAAGCAGGTGCCTGTGAAGTTCTTGCCGGAGACTTTTGATGGCGATATCCTATTCGAGCTGCCTCCTCCTCCGCGAGTTGGAGGTGTAACAATCATGATGCATGGAATGGACAAGAAACACGACGGGCACCCGTGGTGCAGAACAAAAACATCCAATATTCAGAATGATGACAAGCTTGTTTTCAGGAGGACAGTTTGCAATGGACACCTTAGGTGTGATAATTTGAATTGCAGACACTTTCTTCAGTCTGGAGTTCATAATCAAAGCGAATGGGAGGGTCTGGCGGAGAATCCATTTCAGCCTGGGACTGCCCCTCCACCGGCAAACACTTTCGTCTGCAAATTCTGCAAACTTGTGCCATCCTGCTTGGCGCTCTGCGGAGCAAGAATGTACTATGTTGTCCACCGTTTGAATACAATGACGAGAGCTTGTGTGCATTTTGGATTCCATAACCATCCTGTCTCGAAGGGGGATTACAGGGAGAGTGTTGAGACAGTATCGAGGTTGATCAAACAGGAGTTTGGGAGAAACCCATCCGCAACAACATCTGCAATTGCTCTTGGCGCAAGCAAGTCCTTCTTGGAAAGCCATATTTTGAGTGAAGGAGATTCTGTGGGGACTAAACTTGACGGTGCAGCATTGGACCTGGTCATGGATCATTTCTCCACTTTAAGTTCACCTAACATTCGGCATCAGATCAATGCATTGAGAATGGGCTCTGGGATCAGAGGCTACATAGACAATATTTTGGAATTGAAACGACTGAGCAAGTACGATTACATCCAGGACAATGTATTCCCAGGTCAAGGTGCCATCAAAGTTTTTCTTTTCAAAATGTCGACTGTTGGGGAGGGCAGTGGGGTTAGCCTCGTGAAGCGGATGCAGAAGACTGGGGACTTGCAAAACTGTTTTCTTATGTTTGATCATGTGAAACGAGTGAAGGATTGGACGACAATGGCTTGTCATGTCTACGATCCAGTGTACCAACGAGTTATGACAATTGCAGTTTGTGACATGCAATCCGAGGATACGGAATCCCAGAAGCTCATGTGGAATTCCCTGATACGTGTCATGGGCTGCCATGGGCTGCCATCTCCAATTTCGCAGGTTTCATGGCGGATAGTGCTCAAGCAAATTTCAATGCTATTCGTATTGTCTTCGGATCGGGCGACCCAAAAGTGCCTATGCCAGGAAGAGAGCGTACATGTCTATTCCATTGGACACAATCTCTGGAAAAACATACAAAGTCGGACATCAAACCAGAGATGCAGACTCAGCACCGTAAATTGTGCAAAGAGTACAAAGATGCTAGAACAATGAAGGAGGCGGACACTTTGTTCCAGACAATTCGTGCCTGGTGGTTCTCTTCTGGAGCTGCATCACTTGAGAGTATGAGAGCATTGGAAGATTGGCTGGCGTTTTGGCACTTCCGGTATAGACAGTGGGGAGCAGCCATGACAATGGTACGAGGTTCTATTTCATGCTTTATTCATACATTTGCTTTCCATATTTTTGACTCATTGCTTTCTTTATGTTGTTTCCTGTGCACTATTCTGAAGTGTGGTTATCCTCTTTGCAGAACATGTCCATTGAGGAAATGGCAGACATGCCATCTTGCAATTTGGCAGAAACTGTGCACAATGCATGGTTGCAGCAGTCTGGGAAAGAGGTCGGATTTGTATGTGGCAACAACAGATGATTTGATACGTGCCTTGCAACAACAAACCCGATACCGTGATTGGGGTTGGTGGCAAGGGTCCGGACAAATCGGAGTTGATGTTGCGTGCTGCAAACAGATCTGGGGACCAATCAAGATAGCACGGGCGGTGAGCATGTATGCCCAGGGAACGCCACTTGTTTCTAGAGTTCCACATCTTGAAGGGGAGGAGAGATTCGGCTCCTGTAAGAGGAAATTGAACACTCCACCTGGTTCGGATTCAGATTCCCACAGGGCAGACCGTGATAACTTCTCGAAGCCTCGTGTTCCCCTGCATGACAGCTCCGTGTCCGGAACCTCCATTGTGGAGGAACCTCCAACACGACGGCAAGCTCCAGCATCAAACCGTGCCACTGAAATGGTGCAGGAGAGAAACAACCCCCTTGATGTGCTTGAGTCCGCATGCCCCGACCACGTTTGGCACATAGAACGCACAAGTGTCGGGTCTCGTGTGAAATGTACAGCGATCAGGGCAACTAATTTCGAGAAGTGCACTTCATCTATATCCAGAGGTGATGCCCGAACTCCTGCTCCGACTTTCACGGGCTTGATGCGTCCATACGGTCAACCAGAAGCCAAGAACCACAAGTTCTGGTTCTGCGCAGATGATTGTGCCAGATGTGTGCATGGAACTGTGCGTCCTTCCGTAGTGATGAAGCCATCTCCTCCAACCGTTTGGCCCGTGAAGGTGGGAACACATCTCAGCTTTCAGGAGATTGAAATGCTGGAGGAGGCAGGTTTTTCCCTTGCGAGACAACCCCAACTCCATGCATGTGCTACTACTCCTGCGTCCTCCCGGGTCCCCCCGGCAAATCCTGACTTGTGGCCAACCAAACGAGATGGAAAGCTCGTTCGGCGTTTCCCTCCAACCGCTGAACACTTTGGCAAAGTGGAGTCCGCAAGAATGCTCCAAGCTCGTGTCGGAAGCACCACGGAAGTACCCGATCCAGGATATGGTCGGGTATTCACAATCATCACTTCCACATCTGCTGTTCATGACAGGACCTACGACATCACGGTTTCCAATTTCCCCAATTGCACATGTCCTGATTTTGTGAATATGCTATCAACCAGTTTGGGCAAGAGAGGTAAATTCATACCCTGCAAACATTTGTATTTCATATTTTTGAGGAGGATGGTTTGCGATCCCAAACGTGACAACTTCATTCACCAGGCCACTATGAGTTTCAACGAGGTCGATACTCTTTTGCAGCGGGATACAACACATGGGTAGCATGAACTATGTAATGTGGTATGTGGATGACCATGATTTGAAATGTGTAATTCACATCAATTCGTCGGCTGTGCAATGATATGGCCTCCAACTATACGGAGTGAGGTCTGAGTGACAACTTTTAGGTAGTGCACATTTGTCATTGCACCGTTCGAAGTCTACATGTCTTGCTGTCGCTATGCACTACAATCATCTTTTGAAGATGATCATAACTCTCATTGTTATTTGAGGAGGGAGGAAGTCTTCTCGTGGCAGCCTTTATGGCGCACACTTTGTGAGGATATTTTGTCGTCTTCGTAATTGTAAAAGTGAAACAAACATTTGTAATTGCACAATGTTGGATGCTGCAATTGTAGGCCTCAACGCTCATCTTGATTCTATTTAGGCAAGATTCCCTGCATTAATTCCACGGTCATAGGACCATCCACGGTTATAGGCGGCGCATGTTAATGCTGACGTGGCAGTTGACGGACAGTGCCACGTCATCATTTACCGCCACATCAGCATGCTGACATGACGCTCATGCCACGTCAGCATGTGTGCAGGCTCACGCCACGTCAGCTGGCGTGAGCGTACGCTCACGCCACGTCACTCCTGCGTGAGCGTACGCTCGCGCGCTCACGTGCAACGCTCACGCCATTGCGTCGTTGAGTGGGGGTTGTAAGCCAATTTGTGGCTAACCCTGGGCAACTCCATTGGGTTGCAGTAAAACGGATTTTTCCGTTATTTAAGAGGCACACTGGACTATGGTTTGTGCTTGAGAAAGAATAATGATAATGTTCAGTTGGATCAAGTGGGTTCATATGGTATCTCAGATAGTGCTTGCAAAAGCACAGAGCTATACGGCTATTGTAATGCAGATTGGGATGGTAATGTTGATGACCGCCACTCTACATCTGGCTATGTTTTTATGCTAGCAAATGGAGCTGTAAGCTGGAGTAGTATGAAGCAATCTACAGTTGCTATGTCCTCGACTGAGGCAGAATATATGGCTGCATCTCAAGCTACAAGGCAAGTTTTATGATTATCATCATTTCTATCTAGTATTGGTCGTCCACAGAGGGATACCATGGTCATATATGATGACAACCAAGGGTGTATTGCTCTCTCAAAGAATCCAATGTTTCATGCTCGCACAAAGCATATTGAGATTCATCATCATTTTGTACGAGAGAAGACTGAAGCTGGAGTTGTCAAGCTTGTATATTGCAACACCAACAACATGGTTGCAGACATACTGACAAAAGCGCTTAGTGTTGAAAAGCTTGAACGCTTTCGAGGCTTAATGGGAGTAGTCAAGTGCTTAACTTGGTAACTCGTTGAGTGGGGGTGTTGGAAATCAACTCCTGACCAAGTTACTACTACTTAGAGTTACTGTGATGACAAGTCAGGCTTCCATAATAGCAATGCTGACAAGTCACAATTAACAATAAAGATAAGCCTCAGTTAGCTAAAAGATAGCTAAAGTTAGTTTCAATTATTAGTGACTCAAGTCATTGTACTAGAATAGCATGTGAGATAACTTAAGTAAAAGCATGGAGTTATGCTATAGTTATCTCAGTTATTTCTGGATTAGACTTTGAGTATAAATAGGGAGAGCTCCGAGTGGACATAGCTTGTTGTGGTCCTATGGTTGGGCGGAGAGTTCTCACTAATCAGTTCATCTTTTATCTCTATTCTCTGTCGAATTCCAACATGGCAAGCTCGGTATGGGGGTGAGACTAGGGATTTTTTCTTGGGGCTGGCTAATGTACAGGTGTCAACTGGTGGGAGTAGGGGTTTCTGGGGTTGACACGTGTGGGGCTTCTAGCATTGGGGTCTTTGATTTTCCGACAACCAGATTCCACGAGGAGGCGGCTTCCGGCCACCGCACAAGGCAGCCACCAATGGGGACGTTGCTAGCCATGGATGGATGTAAAATGTTTGGATGGCGGGCCCAACCACTGCGCTCTGTTCGTTGCTCCATTTTTCCGTCAAGGAATTTTTGGCTCTCAACTGCCCCGCACTGCGTTGAACAAACCCTATCTTTATCTTTACAAGTTTTTTACTGAGGTGAAATAGAAATAAATGCACAGCGAGTGGGGCCCCTCATTTAGTTTTGGGCAGCTGCAAACTATGTTTATACCGTATATACAGACAGCGCTATTTATAACAAGTGTGTATTGCGAAGCAGCACGCCATTGGCAGCTCATGCAACATCGGGAAACTGGTTGAGCACGTTGCATGCGAGCCGGTGAAGACGAAGCCGTCTCTACGCATCTAGTACACTGCATCTCTTGCCCAAATACAAGCAGCTCAGCGCTGGGTGTTATGGTAGATGGAGTACATGCATTGGCCCCAAGCAGTCCTACAATCATCACAACATTGGGCTTAACACACTGGCGTGTCATCACCACCGTATCGATAATGTGAAAAGGAAAAGATTAATATGGAACTTAGGAATATTGATTCAGATCTACTTCGGACAGGTTTAATTCAATGAGTGCTTCAAATGACATGAAAGAAAATGTTCTCAAAAGTCACGCGTGCTTGAAGATTCCACTGCTATGACACATGGTGCCAGAACAGCTTCCCTGGACTGTTTTCTGTAGACCTGCATCTTCAAACACTTAAATCGTAAGATGAATCATTCATGAATTCCTGAACAAGTAGCTTGTCATGTGCAAATCCCAGGGCATCCAGTCAGGTTACTTGTAGTTGATGAAACTACAGGTCTGGTTTTCATGGAGCAAATTATGCACGTCACATTTTGATTTGGGCACGGATTTGGACCTTTGTTATAAGTAGGAGATTGAAGATGTTCACCGAAGTAAACCATGATGTAAACTGTATTGTCTCTATCGAAGCTTGGAGGGTCCAATTGGTCAGGGAGCAACGAAAAGCAGAAACGCTTGGCAAGACAAAAGTAGGTACCACGTTGTCTGTCCCACCCTGCTATAGGTCCGAGGCTTGTGGGCACGCAGCCAGGTCGTTTTTATCACCGGAGTCTCGGTTTTCTCTCCATCTCCACGCTGCGGACACGCGTTGTAGGGATTTTTCATAGCTATATATACTGGGTGTTTCCTTATTGTTGTAGATCAGCTGTCTCCCATTTCCAGTTGCTCTCCCCCCAACTGTTGTACACACCCGTAGTTTGGTTTTCCCAGTCACAACTGGTTAATATTGCAGGCTCTTTGCACTGATCTTCTCCCGCACAGTTCTGCCGTAGAGAATAAGTGTTGTCGTCTTCCTATGTTTCTGACAGACCGACAGGGTTGACAGGTTTTTTTCCCACGACTTTCTCTTCAGGCGCTAGACTGTCAAGCGGTCTCATCTTGACGCGGTCTCTCTTGAACAATCGTTCTAAGTTGAATCTGATTGCAGTGTGTCCCGCCAAACCTTCCATATCAGTTTTTGTCGTACAGGAGTTTCACAGACTGCTCGTTCTGTTCAACGATTGAGTACTAGGTAGCGAGAGCGGCCCCAGTTCTGTAGACTTAACAGGTACTGATCACAGCTAGCCTGGGGTAGACCTTATTCATGAATTTGACCTTTAAATTGTCCAGACCTTTCTTTGCTGTTCCCTACTAGAAGTTGACACTTGTTTCTAACCATTGAATCATTGATGTTAGGGATGGTCCGAGATATTCCACTCTCACAGCTTGCTCCCATATTTCCTCGCATCTGTTTGAGAGTTCATATCGTCGAATGAGCACTGTAGCTCTAGTCAGGTAGAGAGGTCTAAGGTATGACTAATCTAGAGCTACGGCTCAGGGACCTTTCTGTTCACCTAAGGGGATTCCATGGCACGTCCGACGGTCTAACACCAAGGCCACCGTACGAGTTCTCTGAATTCCTCGAACCAAACATTAGACCTTATATCTCAATTAACGTACGAATGAGCGAGATTCTGATATTGAACCTTCCAATTCTTCGATCGTGAGTCGCGTGTGTGTCCCACCACATTGTGAAAATTGAATTGACATTGTTGGAACTGCCAAATGATGTTCTACAGGCTGAGATGTAGTTGGAGGGCAAACACGAAGGATGTCAATAGTGCAGCACGGTCGCCTACTCAAACTCTTCAGATTAGCAGTGACCCTGCTAATTGCTTTGGTGTGCTCCCAGCTTGCCGAGTGCACACATGGATCCAGTAATGTTAGCGAGGTTTCTCGGTGCCAAAACTTGGACCCGTCGCCACTGCTGCCGCAGTTTGTCGATCAGCTGCCCACACCGCAACGGATTTTTGTCGACAGTAAGCAGGTCACTCTGGGCGCTTATAAAATTACTCAGGTGATCCTCCGCACTGCACATGACAAGTTTACAGTACTTAATAAATTCATATACCTGACAGTTTCGATGATATGGTCCGGGCGTGTGAAAGATCTATATTTTAGATCTAGATTATTAATTAACTGACCGGTGTACTGTAACTGGTGATGTCAACTGTCTGTGATGAGCAGAAGCTGCACAGGGATCTGCCAGAGACAACGCTGTATGCATTTGGCAAGAGTGAGGAGACAGCGGCGTATCCAGGCCCAACTCTCATAGCAACAGCGGGAGTTGAAGCTCGTGTCCGGTGGGAAAATCACATCCACGATGACCATCACTTTCTCACTGTGGACACAAGCCTTATGTGGGCGAACCCAGGCAAACGCGGAGGGGTACCCCTTGTTGTACACCTCCATGGTGCTGAGGCAGAGAGTGCGTCTGATGGTCATCCAGATGCATGGTATACTGCAGATGGTGAGTACGGACACTCATATACGACACAGAATTACACCTATGCTAACTCTCAGAGACCCGCTATGCTATGGTATCATGACCACGCTATCGGAATGACACGGCTGCCGGCATGGCCGGACTCTACATCATAAGGCCAAAGGAAAAGCGTCCATCATGGATGCCCATGGGAAAATTCGAAGTTCCCCTTCTCTTGCAGGACAAACAGTTCTTCCAAAATGGTTCTATCAACTTCTCAAACATTGGAATGGCTCCCAAGGCCCATCCCAGCTGGTGCCCAGAGTACTTTGGAGATACCATCCTTGTCAATGGAAAAGTGTGGCCCTACATGTATGTCCAACCTCGCAAATATAGATTCCGCATTCTGAACGGGGCCAATGCGCGGTTCTTTGTGCTCTTGTGCTCTCACTGAGCGACCAACGAGTGTCCTTTCTGCAAATTGGTACAGATGGTGGCTTACTGCATCAACCACAGGAACTACCAACGGTGACGATGGCTCCCGCTGAACGGATAGACGTCATCATCGATTTTTCCCTGGTTGCTGGCAGTGAAGTGGTCATGAACAATTCGGGTCCAGCCCCCTTTCCTCTAGGAGATCCTGCATTTAGCCCGCCGAGTACTAGGGCGGTGCTGAAATTCAAAGTAAAACAACATACAAGCAAAAATGATCGTAAAGATGTTGATGCTATACCCAAAACACTTACAGCGACAGCTCCGGTGATTAGCACGGAAAATGCAGTGGTCCGAATCCTACACATGCAAGAATGGGACAACAAGAAGGGTAACCCAATATTGCTCCTCCTGTCAAACCGCTCTTGGATCGATCCAGTCACGGAGATGCCTGTCAAGGGGAGCACCGAGGTTTGGGAGTTCATCAACCTCACGCCGGACGCACACCCGATGCACATCCACCTTGTCCAGTTTCTTGTCGTAAACCAGCAGTCTTTCAGTTGGGACCGTTATTTCAGCAATGCCTCATGTTCTTTCACGTTACCGTACCCAGATCCTAAAAGTTGTTACACAGAGGAACCGAGAAGCCCCACCCCGAATCAAATCGGATGGAAAGATACAGTGGTGACCCTGCCTGGCGTTGCCACGAGGTTAGTGATGCAATGGATTTCTCAAGAAGATGGACGAGATTTTCCATTTGATGCAACGGCGGGGCCTGGCTATGTTTGGCATTGTCACCTCCTTGATCATGAAGACAATGATATGATGCGGCCCATTAGACTCATTACAGCTCCCTAAGTAGCTCTCTAAGCAAGGTCTATAGTACAGGGACAATCTAGTGCCAGTTACAGTTCCTGAAGTACATTGAAGGTGTACATCACTGCACCCACATATGATCAGTGTTTATAAACCCCTGATCCGAATGTGAAGCCTGCATGCATGTTCCTATAGTTGGAGTAAAGTTAAGTAGGTCCAATTGGGTTAACAGAAGAGTCACACCCTCCACTCAAGGGTCACCTCAATGACATGAAAAGCCTTCGGGCTAACACAATTATGTCAATTTTATATCAAGCAAATATGCCAATATACTACTCAATATTCTTGCAAGTCCATGTTTCGTCCTATATGATCCACGTGAGATATGACTGAGTTTTCACACCTAAACGGGAGGTTTTGGCAGTAGGAAGCACACTACGAAGGTTCTGTTTCAATTCATAATTTGTACTAAAAGGTCTGTTGATCAGATCTTCACGTATCGTTATTTAGATTGACCAACTGACTAATGCAGTCTGTGATATGCCCAGTATTGTTGTGAAAGCTCAGAGAGATTTGAATGTAAGAAACGTCATTGACCATGTGCTTTGGCGAAGGTTATAGGTACCCATGAGGGCTTTCTGAGTGAATGAATGTGTGCAGCCCGTGTGCAGTCCCTTTGCTCGTATGTAGATACATATATATATGTGTTTCGAAATTGATGGCGCTGTAGCAATCTGCCGGTCAGAGTGTAGTTGGCATGTTGTTGGTTGCACGCAGCGTCGGCGCACCGCAGATCGACTTGCATCAACCCCTGAGAAGGAGAGCCATGCATCCAACACTGCGAGGAGCTTTCAGTTGACGTGACACTAGCCCAGTGAAAATCCAGGACCTGCATTGTGGATGCATGACAAGCGAAAGATCTGTGAATGTTGAGCTCGAGCAGTATTAATGCTTGATACATTGTGTTAGCCTGACCTTTGCCTTGAGGGCAGGGGTCGGGACACAAAAGGGGCTGCCCTTGAACATATCCTTTATCTCACTTGAACATATTTGAGACATACAACGCCGCCCTTCAGAATGTGACGAGTAGAATTGTAATGAAGACAGGGCCGCGCCTGCTCATGACTATGACCCACCTTGTTGGCTCTGTCCAGCAAGGGATAGAGGCATTGTGGAGACTTCTTGCCTAGGCGGAGAACAGAGAACTAGGCTTATCCATTAAGCCTAGAGAGAGATAGAGAGAGTCTAGTCATTAGAGGGTTGTTGGGACCTGCAAGGGATAGATGCATTGTGGAGAGATCTTTAGGGAGAGAACTCGGCTTATCCATTAAGCCTAGAGAGAGAGAGCCCCTAGTCTTTAGAGGGTTGATGGGACCCGCAAGGGACGGAGGCATTGTGGAGACTTCTTGCCTAGGCGGAGAATGGAGAACCCATTAAGCCTAGAGAGAGAGAGCCTAATCTTTAGAGGGTTGATGGGACCACAAGGGATAGAGGCATAGTGGATACATCTTTAGGGAGAGAACTAGGCTTATCCATTAAGCCTAGTCTATGGAGGGTTGATGGGAATGAATCATGAAGCCCTAGAAAAAGTATAAAACAACAACCACAAAATCACCAAAGGACAGATCCTCTTGTGGCGGAGCAGCTTGTTTATGTCGAGTGAACACAATAACCCCCCATACATGCGGGGTCCAGTTAGGAACTTGTGGGGCTATTATCCGGATTATAACCTCCAGTTTTAAATGCTGGATATGGGTTCATAACCTGCTAAGTTCTTTTGGACCACTAGTTCCGCTTCACATCAAATCAAAAATAAAATAAAATAAACATAAAACCACCGGTTCTCAACTGGATCCGGTTATGTATCCCATCTCTTCATATCTGGCGGTTCTTAACGGAGGCAAATATTCTATTTTTTGACCTCCGGCAAATCCACACATATATATATATCCGGGTTGGGATCCGCCGGGGGTTTGAGGCTGAATTACAAATATCCGGGGAACACTGGTTGAGACCAGTGTTGGACTGGTATCAAGTTTTTTACATACCAGACTGGTCCTGGTACCAGACGCATCACAAAACTTTCATACCAGTCTGGTCTATATACTGGTGGTATATGACCCCTTGTACCTCACAGAAAATATGACCCATCAGTGAACTGGCAAGCAAACTTCCCATGCTGCAAATGAAGACCATATGTTTGTCCAACATGAAATTGATCCGTGTACTTCGTGTGCCCATCTTCTCCACCACAGATCTGGGGCACATGACTTCACCCCTTTGGTCATTGGCTGGCCAAATCTCCTAAGATGTGAGCCGCCTAAGAACAGACTATCAACATTGTCTTTCCAAGGACTTCATTTGTAAAAGCATGCAGGCACAGGAACTGCATTGTTTAGTAGCATCATGTTGACTGCTTGCACCTAAGCAAACAACCTCTGGACTCACACTGGGTAGTTGTCCAAAGATGACATTAAATACGAGGTCAGACTTAAGTTCTACTCCTATTGTGACAGGACTCCACAGAATCAGAGCCTATGGCTTTTGATCCTTGGCTTTGTTTCAGAGTGACTCCTGTGAGCTTGACACAGTGCACAAAGTTGTGTTGTTGTTAGAGAGAACAAGGGTGGAGTTGTTCAGGCATGACCACACACACCAGTACACATAAAGCTGGCACTGAACCCTTAGACTCATCACACAATGGGCTTTGTAAATTGACTCCAACACCCCTTGATTTCTTTCTAGAGGCAGCACCTCAGCTTTATTGATTAAACCTGTTTGCCTCTACTAAGGAAGTTGACAAATGCAATACTAAGTATTATTGCCATCTGCAACTTTAGTGGCCAAGTAAAAAAAAATTGCGTTGTTCAGTCATCTGCTTCTTCAGCTGAAGAAAACATGAAGAAAAACACTACATGCTTCACACGCGACACTAGAGTGGATAACTTCCCTCCTACATCCTCATGCTGGGACCATCAGATATCCTTTCAAAGTTGCCACTGTGGCTATCAAGGATCCCTGTTCCAAAAGCCTCATCGTATCCACTTGACGAATACCAACGAAGCATCGTGGCCTTATAGTCATCGTCCAAGCCTGCTTCTGGGCTACAATCAAGGCCTGCATCCTGCTTGTCACCCTCTGATCCCACCGCTTCCGGAGTACCACGAAGGACCACAATTTCCAAGTCACTATCCCAATCAGTTTCCTTTCTACCCCAATGGTCCTGAATCTGCATGTCACTATCTGGTTCCACTTTCCGAGCATCATTATCGACCCCATCTTGGAGATCACTTTTTAACTCGACTTTCAGTGTAGCACCAACTTCTGTTGAATCTGACTCAAGGACCATGCCTTGGAAGCTGCTAATTAAATCCTCTTCAAGAGTACCACCAAGGTTCCCAATCCGCACGTCACTCTCTGATACAGTTCCCAGAGCACCACCAAGGAACTTGACTTCAAGGTCACTCAGTGAATCCGATGCCTGACTGTGAGGGAATCTCACTTGGGCAGCACACTTCGGATTCACTTCCTCAATCCCACGAGGGATCTGAGCTTGCAAGTCATCATTTTGATTCC
Organism: Takakia lepidozioides; assembly: GCA_030704615.1. NCBI lineage: Eukaryota > Viridiplantae > Streptophyta > Takakiopsida > Takakiales > Takakiaceae > Takakia > Takakia lepidozioides. Next base: position 9,983,512 of record CM060733.1, read on the forward strand.
CCTTTCTGCAGGTTTTCAAGGTTTCTTCCATATCAGCTTCGCCTTCACTACTTGTTAAGTCACCCTCTGATGATATTCCTTGAACTGTTACAAAATCTCCCTCCTTTGAGTTTGGTGTCGAGCTCTCCCCAGGAACAGAGGATTCATCAGTTCTCTTTCTATCCGAAACAAAGGCTCCAAAACAAGCGATGCTCTTTAGATCGGATGTTTCTGATCCACCCAGACAGCCAGTTGTCTGAGGAGGTTCCATGTCTTCCTCCTTTGATCTGCTGTCCACTGAACTAGAAGGGCTCCCTACCTCCGTTGCAAATGGAATCCTACCAGAAGATTGTACACAGGGCTTAAAGGCAGGTTTACCCTCAGGAACAGCCCGGCGAAAGTCTAACCCCTTGGATTGTACCATGAGATCACTCGGGCTCCCTACCTCCGTTGCAAATGGAATCCTACCAGAAGATTGTACACAGGGCTTAAAGGCAGGTTTACCCTCAGGAACAGCCCGGCGAAAGTCTAACCCCTTGGATTGTACCATGAGATCACTCGGATATAGCATTCTGTTACTGCCAGCTGCCACTTCCACCCTCACAAGATCCGACATGACTGCCATCATATCTCCAAGGATCACAAAGCCTGCTGTTTTGTAATCCAAGACATACCCAAACCGACGCAAGAACTCTGGTTTCAACATTGCTTGAAGGTAACCACTCCTATTGAGAGGTAGCACAACGTGCAACAGCACCCTGCAATCCAATATTGACTTCCTTACAAATGCATCAGCTGACAATCTATAGCCTATGTCATGTCTTACCGAAGTAAGAGAGCTACCCCTATTTTTCAGGGCCGGATGGAGCACACAAACGCCTGGCCGGGGATAATCCATCCGTATAACTTCAGGAAATCGATTAATAAGCTCATAAAGATTCTTGAAGCCAAGATATTTATGGTCCAGAGGAGCACCACATGCCCACTGGAAGTCTTTGGGAACAAGTCTTATGTCGTAGCCATTGGGCACTTTTTCCATCATATAGACAAGCAAAGCCCTGAGCTTGTTCATGATATCCAGGGGATTGAATGGGCTCACTAAAGCCTCAAACACTGCGGCATCTGAGACCTCCTTCCCATTCATCTGTGAACTTTTCACAATTATTGTATTCGAAACAAGCATAGACTGGAGGGGAGTACTAATGTCAGGTGTACTCTTTGGCTGGCTCCCTACCTGTTGCTTGCGAGGAGGTGGGAAGTCTGCCGCCCTGTGTCTTGCTGGAAACAGCAAATGTAATCCCTTCCGCGGATTCTCGATCCGCACCACATCATCAAAGGATTGCGAGACGAGATCCATGAGCTTTAAAGATCCTAGTGTATGTTGGTCAAGGCGGATGCCGGTTGCAATTTCGAAGTCCCGGGGGATAAGACTTATATCATACCCCCTCTGGCCTCTGTCAGTTGCCAAACTTACGAATTGGACAAGCCAAGTTCGTAGGCTTTTCAGAATATTTTTTGCAATATTATTGGACGGACCCAGAGTTTCCAGGTGTCCGTTTGCTGCACGCTTTGACTCAGCGACACCCACCACATTTAGGTTGTGAGGAATGGGCAGCAAAGGGCTGTCTGGCATCCTGGCAGAAACAGAAACCTGGGGACACGGTATAGGTGAGGTAAGAAACAAATTGGAAAACTCAGAGATATTCGCAAGGCTGACAGACAAAGGCGCCCACGTGCTTGGGGATGCAGGGTGCAGCCATCCCATCACTGAGATAGCAAGCTGCAGTATTTTGAAAATTTCTCCCAATACCATCCCAGACAAATGAGCACTTCCACTCTTACGTAATATCTGCGCTGCCTCATACCTGTAAACCACAGCCATGCCCACAGCTCAGAAGCAAGGATTTGAAGACATGTGAATTCATCGCTAAAGAAGATGGGAAAACTTGCAGGCATCGGCAAGTGACAGCAGCTGCTGTATTGTAGAAAATGTTTAACCAGCACACACTGGATCAATCTATAAGCGACAACATACACAGCTCAGTCTGCAAAGATCTGAAGACATGCCAACTGCTTGCTAAAAAGGATTATGGGAAAAATGCTTCCAGGCATAGCCGATGAAGCATCATTGCGCTGAAATCACACTAAAAAATGTTTCCTTATAAAGCGTACACTGAATCCATGCAAGAAAAACAATCCCATACTTGGAAGGATACGTACTGTGTGTGGGAGGCTGTCAATGACCGCTGGCCTTCAGCACCACGGACAAAATCGTGGAAAGTATGCCACAATTCTCGAGGGTAGTCGTTGCGTTGACTGCTTGGGTCTATGCACTGCCACAGCTCAGTAGAGCGAGGAAAGAAGACCTTTGATGACCCTACAATGACAGAAGCCAGTTCCCCAAGTTCTACACCTGCAATCAAGGCAGGGGCCAGATCGAAGCCATAACCACACTGCTTTTCGTGGAACTGAGCACACGCCTGCAAATTGGCCTCTGTTGGCATTATCATCTCCCGCTTTAAAGTCTCTAATGCACGACAGATCAGGCTCTGGTATGAAGAAAACAGTTGCTGACGTTGGGTTGCCGGCTGCTCTACAGGAAACAAGTGGGGCAGCAGCATGTGATGCAAAGCACCTTCTTGCCTCAAAGTTGGTCCTCTTTTCTCCATAAACTGTGAGGTACTTTTCTCGGTTGGGATGGCTTCAGCCACCACGATATCAAGTAGAGGTCTCAAAGCAGTCGGATGCTCTTGATGTATCACGTTGGGCTTTGCTATAGCCAGCCTCGAGTGAGTGAGAAAAGTGGGGTCCACATCAGAATTGGACCTGTTGTCAGCTACTGGTACATCATGTCTCCTTGCAGTGGGCATCACACATGCACCATTGTCAGGCTTGGCTCCCACAGCAACAAAGGGCCCAGGCCCTGAACCCCTATGCTCCACTTTATCATTGATAGAGGAAGGTCTCACTTCAGGCACATAGGACTCTACATTGCCAGTCAATGGCTGCAGCTGGGGGATGAACTCGACTGAGGAAGCTACAGCTGCCTGTGAAGCTGGTTCATGACGCCTTTGTTGTACTGGGAAAGTTGCAGCTGCAACAGGAGGCTGCCCACTGATCATGTTATTAGACAGTTGACCCTTTCCATTATTGCTTGCACCTACAGATGACAAGCTCTTATTGCGTGGGTGATCTGGTGGAGCCTCCCATCTAGTTTCAGACTGTACATCCCTGTCTTTACCGGGTGTGGGACCGTTATAGCTTGTGTGTACAGATACCCGCCCATTCACATACTCAGCTGTACTACTGGAATATTCAGGTGCCAAGACCCTATGGTTGGAGTGATCCCAAGAAGAAAGAGATTGCTCTGATCGAACTTCTGGCAAAGCTGTAGACTCAGTGTTTACGCCTTCACCACGTGCTAGGCTAGCCCAAAACCACACACTTGATGCCACACCAAGCAGCGATGGTGATACATAGAGATTAAGAGGCCGTGCCAGCAAAATATTGTAGGTTCTCATTCGAAGTCGATGAAGCGCATTGGCAAAGTCACGATCCCCTGATATGAGAAGAAAGTGTGCTGGAGGGGGGTTGTCAAGTGCCCAAAATATCATGTCCACCAATATTGCCTTATCACTTGCATCCTTCCTGCCTGTCAACCCCACATGCTTTCTTGGTGAACACCTCGTAGTAAATGGGTGATAATAGAAAGAATTTTTCATTCAGTCTGCAAGCTGGCACACCTATTACAACATCTCAAGGCTACTCTTCCAGTCTTTCACCATTTTGGCTCCATTGTCGATGCAAGCAAGGCCTGAATAGGGATGGCTGACAACTATTTGAAAACCCTGCCCACATTCATGCCCTAACTCAAATTACAAGATACAGCTTGATTACACATCTGCATTCACTGCAAAAGCACCTGGCCTGGAATGAACTTCCACGTGGCATGGAGAAACTGATATTTTCTGAAGAATTCCACGTGTATTACATGTATCCTCGGGAGCATTGAGCTAATCTGTCCCCCAGAATTACTAGATGAACAACATACACAGTCGAACTTTGCATTTGAAACCAGGGAACCCTACAATAAGCCAGTGAGAGAAGAATAAACAACACAGGTCATCCCAACTGAATCACAACATTGCTGCTTCAAAGCCACTACGGGCTTCAGGCCAGAAAAACACGAGGGCCTACGCAATTACAAACCTGATGGAACATGGTGCAAGTTGATTCCTGTGCTGGATAGTGCTCTTTGAATGTTCCTGGACAGTAGCGTTGTGTCACAATATGCAGAGATAGAAATTGGCCCTTTGAAATTGGCCTTACTGAGCGCTGATCCCACGTTCCGGGCAATAACATGGGGGTCAAGCCCTGCAGGCACCTGGCAATTTTCAATGTCCCACCAGACAGATATCTTTGCTGTACTCGCTGCAGAGCTGCTACCTTCTGCCATCTTGCCTTCCTTCCTGCCCACCCCCTAGGTTTATGTACAACGCGCTCCTACCTTGTTTCCACGCTCCGATTAAACAGAAACGGGTACAAACAGACGCTTCTTCAAGTCTTCTCAACAAGGGACAGATGCGAACCTGCAACCTGCCAGCACAAGCACAAATTCAATCAACCCATTACTCAACCTCCATTCCCGCAACGGATCAGTATGAGGCCAAAGATGCCGTCGAAAACATCCCCCCACTAGAAATTCAACCAGTTACTAGAAAGACCCGTATGTTGCCCTAATTGAGGAGGAATGCTCCACCTTTCAACGGTTACTTGAAGCCTAAGATCAGTCTAGGGAGGTCGCGGCGGGCGACCCAACGTTGGCGTTAAGCACCAAACATGTCTGATCCACTCTACTCCCGCAACTGCTCCGTCTCCGACAAGAGAGCGCGTGCGATCGGCATACACCTCCATGCCCGCACACGACATGCCTTATAAACTACTCGCTCTCTCTGCATCGCTCTCCGCTTTTTCTTTAAACCCTAGCTTGCTTCTTCTTGCCTTCTTCCCCCCTATAACAACTTACGCGCCTTTTGCCGCTTTTCTTTTCTTTTCTTTTCTTTCCTTTTTCTTTTTTCTTTTCTCTTCTTTCTTTTTTTTATCAGAAAAAGGATACTTTTCCTTTTTCCGTTAACAGACTATAACGTGGTAGATCAGTTAGATAGTGCACTAACGGGCACCGCAATGGTTTTGGGCTCAAATCCGGCTACCGCGTCTTGTGTGGTATGGTTTGGTGTCTCCGGTATGCTTCATGGCCTAATAAGAAAAGGGGTTAATTTTTTACCAAGGGCCTGAATCCAAGACGCACTCCTAATATGGAGTATCATTGTGACAGACTCGCAATACATTACTATGGATAGACAAAGTAAAATAAGAGTCCCGACAGATTTCTCTACGAGTACAATCGGTTACCCCTTTTATTTAACGAAAAAAGAAAGTCGGTACATAGATAAGTTGGACGGTGAACAGCATGCCAGCTTATAGTGATCCTGGGTTCAAATAACCAGTGCTGCCTTGTCGGGTGTGTTGTTGTTGTCTCCACGGGTGGCCAGTCAGGAGGTTATTTACGTCTGACACAAATTATGTAAAGGGCCTGATGTGGCTGCCTTTTCGGGGCAGCAACGGACGGTCGCCAGTCAACGCACTGTGGGCAGGGGCATACGCCGCACGCGCTATCAACGCAGGGTTGACCCCAAGTTCCGGGAACAGATTATTTACTCAGGGAGCGGATGAAACTTGGGCAAGGAGAACCCTAACTGACCCATAAGTAGGGTTATTATAGAAAACAACAGGCATGCCAACAATGCAAAAGGCTTCAAAATCAGCTCTTTTTCGTTTTTTACTATTTTTTTGAAGAAGGCAACGGAGGCCGAGAATAGATTAAGGGCATGGAATAACAGCGGGAACGTGAACTAAGGCTTACAGAGCAACAACCCAATTGTATAAGCAGAGTTAAAAACACCTGTTAAATGTATCACTCTCTTGTAGCGGACTACATTCCTCAACCAGTCACCCCCCCCCCCCCCCCCGGCTCCCAAACCACCTGACTTCCAGAGGACATCCCATGTGAGAGTTGCCCCTACCAGATGCAAGGTCAAACTTATTATTGCCATACCAGAAAAACAGTCATGCAAGGTATCTGTATGCACATGCCTTATAGCCAGCCTTCCCAATCAGTGTCTTAGGGAGAAGCCAGTAAATTGAAGAAATGGATGGAGAATCAGCCCAAACAGATGAATGATGGCTGGAGAGCTTCGGAGTTTTCTTGTGAGCTTAGCAAACTCTGATCCCACATGTTCCGTGGTCACAGCAGTCTTCCCCGTATTATTGCCTCCGCTTTCCGAACTTCCTTGATTGCTCCAATCACAAATACCTGGTGGGTGAGTATTTGCTCAGTTAGTGAATGTAAGAGTGTAGGAAAATACATACCCAATTAGCTATTGGAAAAGGTGAAGTTCTTGTCACTTGTGTTGGGCTAGTAGCACTTAGGCTGTGGGATTCTTATATCCTTTGAATTAAGAAGTGACAGCTGAATGTGCTGGGTTCAACTTAAAGCACTAGTTGGTTGCAACAAGAACATCAGGAATGGAGCATCAAATACACAGTAAAATTTACCTTGTCTGGAGGGCCTTTAGTGCCTCCCATGAAGATGTTAGCCCTGAAAATCAATCCACAGAGCGGACCTGTTAGTATCGGGAGGAGTGAAACAATGTGGACCGATGCATACAAGTGATGAATGCACTAGAAAATCATTTCAGAAAGAGGGAGAACTACCGGCAGGATTGCTTGATTGACTGGATTGAAGAACCTTTTTTCCCAATAATGAGCCCCATTTTCCCGTTCGGTACATCCACCACCGCCAGCACCTCCTCTTCTGGCACCTCTTCTACTGTCACATTGTCTGCCCCCAACAACCCAAGATCAGATAGAGAGCCACACCACAGTTTGGAGGTATGGTCACCCGCAACAGAGCTACTTTCATCAAAGCACACGCTAAAACCTGTTCTGATTTCCGTCCAAGCTATGCAGTGACATCAACATGGATACCTGATGACCATATTTCCCAACTGATCTAGTCTATCCCCACTGGTTGGTGAACCCATGCCAGGCATGCTGTCCAAGTTAGAGCTTCCCTTTCCTATGTTCTTGAAACTGTCGTATGCTCTGAGCTAAATAGTCAATGCAGAAATATCATCCAAAGAACGGTCTACGTAACCTTGAGTGCCATGTGGATTTCAGTATCTGTAGTTTTAGAGAGGATGCCGAGACAGACCTGCAAGAGTGGGAAGGGCTGGCCAGTCAGAAAAGTCAGTGCCAGCACAATAGCAGCGGCAGTAAAGAGAGCTGCGCACACTGAGGCGCCACAGTAAGAGCTGGGGCAGCTGGGCTACCATGCAGTGATGAATACGTAGAAGGAAGCGAACATCGTCAGCTGCCACACGTCTCATCATTTCATTCCATGGTCTGTGTGCCCAGAATTCTGGGTCCTGGATCATCAGGTGGAAGTGTTAGTCTACGGTTGACTCCTTGTAACACAGATATTGAAGTTCCACTCACATCTACACACACATAATCAATCTCGGTCAGTATATTCTGGCTCAATTATAGGTTAAATCGATTGAGTCATGGTCTGTAGGAATTACTCAGATGGGAGAAATTTAATGACTGTGATACTCCCAGAGACAAATAAAGCACTGACCTTCTTCAATAGCCCCCGAACCTCTTCCTTCTCGTCATACACCACCCCTGTTTACAAACATACATAAAACTTCATAATGGCTACATTCCCTAAAGACAAAAGGGGACTAAAAACTAAAAACCACTCTTTGGAGCCACACCTTGGCAAACCAAATAAACCACATGATATGTCTGCATGGCCCATCCCATCATGCTGAACAACTACCTTGGTTAATTGATAAGGCTTCAGAGCCAACTGTGACAAGACCGCATGGAGTCAGAATCTGAGCTGTTTACTAAGAACACAAAACCATCAATCACAAGGTATATACGAAGTTTTCATGCATTTAGGAAGTGGGGAAGAAAGAAAGAGAGATGGCATACCACAATAGCGCTCATCTGCCAGGAGATCTACGAAAGAGATGTTAGCATCTGGCACCCACTTCTTGCCGTGCTGCTCCTCCAGCAGCGCGTACGCAATCTGTCATAATCAACCAATCATCACAACCTTCAATCCAGAGAAGTGCTGTCAATATCTGCAGGTCCGAGATGACCACTTCTCTGTCCACTACTGCGATATTAAATTACCACATGAGGCTCCATCCCTTCATATGAATCTCCAAACAAAGTGACGGAAAAAGTGTCATGGTGAGTTGCGAAATGATTGAGATATGCCTGATTTCTTAGGCTTTGAAGAATTCACAGGTACTAAGACCGCAGGGCTCTTGGGAGTTCTTCCTACTTCAGCTATTTACATTCATAGTTATTGAATCATGATACATCCCACTGTCAATTGCTCTCTGTGGTCACTTGAACCAGCAAGAAACCATCTCAGTTGCAGTCCTTAAGTAAAACGTGGACACACATCACGGGTGAGGACCTTGCCAGCTATCACAAATATGCTGGGTCCCTGATCAGGACATGCCAATCCTTCCTACTTCAGCTATCTGTCATCCGCAATTGGTCACATCATTGATCCCACCTGAACCAGCAAGAAAGCTCAAGAACACCATTCCACTTGCAGGTCTGAAGACAAATGTGGAGATTGTGATTGCAAGAGAGAAGCAGAAGACTGCACCTGAGTGTCAAATACATTGTGCAACTTGATTCCAAACTGAAAGTACAAAGCCTGCAACATGCAAGAGAAGACAAGACCTATCATTAGAGACAGTGTGGAGAAAGACACCTTGACCATGGAGTCCCCAGCATTAATTCTTCTTAGCTGCATATCTAGATTTCCTAAAGAGAGGTTTACTCTTCACCATGTTGTTCGTTGCCAGCAGCCAAAGCTCTCGTCCCTTGGACCTTGCAGTCCCTCAGGAGTGGGTTACTTGATCCAAAGCTCTTTGAAGCTGCAGATCACAAAATTAAATGCAAATCTGGTAGAATTATTCCAGGAGTTGAACAAGTAGTCCATGTCGACTGTATGGGCAACCCCACAATTCAGGGACGTGCATAATCAGAACTGGAGATTGGAATTGCTAAATAAAATGGAATTTGAAGAAAGGAACAGTAAAGCTGGAGGAGGAAGGCACCTCACTATCACGCTTACAGTCATGGCAGACTTTTGTGATATAGGGTGACTCCATGGCAGGTTTGCACGCTTGCATAAGGGCATCGCCTCCTTCCACAGCATCCACCAAGTACACTGCATCCTCAAATGCCAGCTGGCAACACCAGATATACACCTTTTGAGTCTTGAACTTAAATAATTTTCAAAAAGTGTTATGAAACGCTAAACTAAGTGACAAAATCAGAGTTTTCACCCTGAATCAGACTTGGACATCCGACGATTGCTCACTGAACTTAAGTCGATTGGGGAAGGAGGCTGACTAAATAAAGTTGCTCATCCTCTTCCTTTAAGGCCCTGAATTTATAACAAATTTGCCATCCATCACTTATATCACACGTTCGTTATGAATTGACATACAGAGAAATGAACATACTTGCATGATGCAGAGCCGGCCAGTGCGAGCCAGGTCTACTCCCTCACAATCAAAGCCAATGACAACATTCTGCTCTGGATCAGGCTCGAGAAAGGACTGTGGCAACTGTGAGAAGTGAGTAACAATGTGCACGGGCACTGGGAACATCCATGTCTCGCCCTCCCCTGTCTTAGTGCGACTCCTGCAACCTGCACCATCCCAACATATTGGCACAATTGGATAAGATCCAAAGGAAATTTCCAATTTGTCACTGGAAAGACCTGCAAAGACCTACCATATTAGCATGGCCGGGGTTTCCTTCTGGCTAGGAATCGGCCTTAAAGCACAAGAGCTGTCACCAGGCCACTTCCTGTGGCTAAGCTACTGACTAGGACTAGAAGAACTAGCCAAATATGAGTCTGAATCACTCCTAGGGTTTACTCAACCCGAGCACATGTGCAATCCATGCGACTACCTCCCCAATCAAATGGGCATATGGATGACCTGGCACCACTGTGCTCGGACACACAAATGTCTACCCCGGCGTCATCCAGATGAAGGCATGCAGGCATTGGTGATTAGCACTCCTTTCTGGCAGCCTGAAGCTGGAGAGAATGTACTCATATGTATGATGCTTTGCCAGTACATAAATGCCGTGGTCTGGTGTCCATTGAACCCACTCGATTCAACCCCTCCTGATTGGGTCACAATCTCAGTGTGGAACTGCCATAGCTCTCCCACTGCCAACAACATCCCATTTTCAAGATTGTGTATCAACCTAGCTGGTCACAACCACGAGGTGGAGATTGAGAGGCCAACGTAGGTTCTGAAATTCGAGCAAAACAACTCTGATGCATCCACGATTCCCATGCTGTTGATACCAGCGCTCAAAGATCCTGCCAACTTTCTTAGGAAGTCATTGCAGGTGGCTATCTACTAGATGTAACCATTTCAAAGGCTAGCCACAGTCATGCTACCTGTCAAGGTGGTGGATAGAATGTGGCCGAGCTTCTGCCAAAGGGAAACAGATGTGATGGAGAGAATTGTCCATAGACTTGAGGCGATAACCATTCTCCAGGAACCAAGATCTGTAGCTAAGGGCACTACGAGTCACCATTGCCCATGCAGTTAACATTCAGACAAAGAGGATACGAAATCCCTCGAGCAGCTGCCTGGGAAGGTGATTAGATTCTTCATTCCAAACCATTGATTGTGACCTGATTGTAGCTCATGTCTTTGGGGCATTATAATTCAATCATTCCTCACAATTTTTCGGTTGCAATTCAAGTACTCATGAAGATTACTTCGGCATTAATTCTTCACTGGAAATAAAACCCTAAACCATACCACGCACGTAAATTACGGCTCAAGTGTCTAAAACCTATAACCATACCATGTCCCGCTCATCAGGCTAACAAAATTCGTGCTCCTTTCACGCTAGGCCTCACAATCCTTCGCCAGTGATTCTAAGCAAAATTGCGATAGATAATACGCACTCCGAAATGCTCAGTTTCACGCTGTCGAATTTCTTAAACATAACCATAACACAACATTGACTGCTCAACATGCAGCAAGATTCAGAACAACAAGGACACGTTCAGATCAAACGACAAACGCTGCCGTAGGAATTCATCACCAACACACAGCACCGAACCACAAAAAAAAATCCACGTGACAGAAACAACATGCGAAATCAGAGAACTTGAATTCGAGTGGAGAGTCAATTACCAGGAGCATCGCCGGGCCCTGCCTGGCCCAGGGGCACGCAGGGGGGCGCAAGGGCGGGCATGGGTGCCATGCAGCTTGTCCTCCCTCCTGCTCTGTGTACAACAGCACCTATACACAGCTCCAGCGCGGTTTACCGCACGGTTGTACGCGCTGTTTTTCCCACAGGGTATGCGCGTGGTTTACCGCACAGTTGTACGCTCACTTTTTCCAAAAAAATAAATAGACAATTTTGTTTTAAAAGGCGTTTTGTTTTTGAAATTTGGAAAACAGCACGAGTGGCTACAGAGTGTTGCAAAAAGTAGACGACAATCATCCACTGAAATTAGGATAGAATCCATTTCCGTACTACAATCCATTTATATCATCCATATTAGGCGAATTCATCCGTAATTTATTTTTTATTTGGAGAAGTTTGGCGATTTCACCCATGGAAAAATGGGAATATTCGACAGAATAGTTTATTTTATTTTTTGAGGTCGAAATTCGAAATCTGGCGAAAATTCGCCAATAAAGAAACGCCGTTAGGGCAATAATGGTTACAACAGATCGGACGGTCACAATAGTTTACGAATATGTAAGACATACGATGAGTATATACTAGTAAAATATATACCCGTATAATTCGGATACGTATGTGGTCTGATCGGCTTCTCTGCATCTTCTTCGCTGTGCGCTGGATTGGACTCTCACAAGGTCTTCAAGTGATAAGATTTGGTCACAGCTCTGTGTGTTCGAGTCTAAGGCATGCAAGAGAAGAATTGGAGGTGAAAAGCTTGTCATTGAAGAGTTGTCAGTACTTCTGCTTGTTGTCTGCCGTCTCTTCTTTTGCCATGGCTGACGCCTGGTGTTTTTGATATTGTTATGTCGTGGTAAGTTTTGGTTCTGTAGTCAAACAAGGGGATTATAGTCTGCAAGCACATCTTGTTTCTCACAGTGGTGTTTGGTGCATGATCACAGAAGCACTCGTCATCTACTACGCATATCTGTAAAGTTTTGGATCCCATCGTAATACTTCGGGGTACGGAGAAAAGTCGACTGGGATCTTGTTTGACAGGGTTGAGATCCGGAAACGTTAGCGCTTCAATCGCTGCCGCTTCTCGGTGTTCACCAACTGAGTCAGATCCAAGGAAGCCATGGGAATGGGAGACAAGATGGGTTATGCGGATTTAGAGAGTGGCTTTGGCCACGATTCAGCATTATATCCAGGAATTGGCTCTGATGAAAATGTGCTAAGATGGGGTTTCATTAGGAAAGTGTATGGCATTTTGAGCATCCAATTCTTGTTGACAACAGCTGTGGCCGCTTTCGTCGTGCTTTCCAGACCCGTCAGCACATTCTTCCAGCAGAGCTCGTTCTTGATTTTGTTCATCGCGATTTTGCCCATTATCTGTAAGTGATTCCTGCCTGTCTTCCTTATACCGCGTCAATGGGCCCATCCTCGAAAGAGGGCAGTATCCCGGCGTGGGAAGTGGCTCAAAGCTCTCTCTCTCTCTCTCTCTCTCTCTGTCTCTCTCACTCACACACGCACTCACACCAGTGAAATCAATGATAAGTAAGTGCTGTAATGGCTCACTACGACAAAAGTTGAGGAAGCACTTACAGTCAAGCTGTATGTACTCATTGCAGTGTGCTAATACATTGAATCCAGACCTCCTGAGATTAGCACTGCGACAGTGGGAACACAGAGTTTCCCTTACTGCTTGGCTCTTTAACCTCACCACCCAGCACGGGGGGATTGATCGATGAGCCACTAGTTGTATATCCGCCAGATTGAAGAAGCAAATCACTTCAGAGTGGAGATCTGCTCCTTACTCAACTTCTGGTTTTTCCGTTTCCAATTGTGTTGTACGTGGTGGTTTCAACAGAAGTGCAGTGCTAGTGGTGAGGTCAAGTCACAGGGTGGGGGAACCTGGGTGTCCCTATCCTACTGTCAATCTCTCTCTGGAGGCCTGGATTCAAGTGTAGGTAGCAGCTAGCCACGAGTATGAATTTGTTCTTCATGGATTTCATACTATCAGAAAACCCTATGGGCCAGCATTCTTCTGGGTTTCCTTCCTCTTTCTACTGTTTCTTCTTCTATGTGACTTCCCCATGATGTTTTGAACCGGTGTCTTTGTTTCCATCTTTAGCTTGCCTTTGTTTCCATCTTTGAAAGCTATTCCTTGGGTGTGGCTATCTCAGTAAGTCCTTGAGTTCAGGGTTTGCTTGACTCTCACATTGAAAAATATCAAAAACCCTAGGACGAGCTACAGTGTCATCAGGGTATAGTATATGCAACATTCAGTCAATGGTGAATGAGTACATCTTTGTCAGTCTTAAGACTAGGATTTGGGCCAGATGTAAGCAGTGAAGGAGACAAAGCATGCCAACATTAATGAGCACTTTCACAGAAGTTTTCCTGAATACTGAAGGTTTAGCTGTGTCTGTCTGTGTGTGTGGGAATGTGTATGCAGTGATGTGCCCACTTTATTACTACCAGCAAAGCCATCCAATTAATCTGATATTATTGGGCCTATTCACGGTTGCTATAAGCATCACCGTGGGAATCTCGTGCTCTCTCACAGAGGGTATGTTGCTTTGTTTGATAATCAAAAAGCTGTTCCTAACAGGTCCTATTATATATGTGTATTTATCACTTTTCTTTGTATCTGAGCTGCACAAGCTGCTGGAACATGCTGCTTTGAAGTCAAGTCTGTGATGGACTAGGCCTCAAGGACGGAGTGACCCGTAGTTTATGACTGTTCCATAATGCTTGACAGCTTTTGGCATTAAATATCAGTTTTCAGCGCGCTGGATGGTTGCACTTTCAAAAAACTTTTTGCTTATTTATCTTCTTTGTTGTAGTAAATCTTTGCAATTGTGCTGACCATGGCTTTGTGTATTGGATGGCAACAGGATGGATAGTGGTGGAAGCCCTACTCTTGACGGCTGTGGTTGTAGTGTCGCTTACTGCCTACACTTACTGGGCTGTGCAGAAGGGCCAAGATTTCCACTTCTTGGGCCCTATGCTGTTCACGAGCATTATTGTCCTCATCTTGTTTGGCCTTATCCAGGTCTGCTCCTCTATCTTTGCTTGAGCTATATTTTCTTTGTTGTATCACCATTTTGAGTTGATGAGTTAACATACATCCCATGGTGTGTGTGCCTACACCGTAGGCAACTGGGGGTTGAAGTCCCCCCTTACCTTTGTTTAAGTTATTTAACTCAGCCACGGTTGATGCCATCTTTTTTCCCAAAGTTGCAGCTTTTTAGTCTCTGGTTGGATGACGGGTCAAGGAGAGCTGGACTGGCTCTCTGCTCGATTTCAACCTTGTTTTTCTTTGGATGCTTTGAGAATACGGGAGGAAAACTAACGTGGGGTCGTGGATCATGTGTTGGACAGGCATTCTTTCCCATGGGTCCGCTCTCACAGACCATCTATGGTGGGTTCTCTGCACTCATATTTAGTGCCTACATTGTGTATGACACTGACAACCTCATCAAGCGCTTTACATATGACCAATTCATATGGGCATCGGTGGCCCTTTATCTTGATGTCATCAACCTCTTCATCTCCTTGCTACAGATTCTCAGGGGTCTCCAATCTAGCAACTGAGGCCTGTGTGTGTGTGCATCTAGAGAAAGGGAGAGGGGGGGGCGGCAGCAATGGGAAGACCCCTTTCTCCTTGAAAATAATTGAAAGCGAAGAGAGAGGAGAGAAGAAAGGAGCCAGTGTTGTCCAATGGTCTAGTTTGTGATGAGGAGGGAGAGAAGAGGAAATGGAATTGTGTTCTTATGTTTGGGTTGCTATAGTGCCACAAACAACACACATTTAGATTGAGCATGGGAGAGGAAAGTGAGGTGGGGAAGAGGGAGGGAGAGTGTGGAGTAGTACTGGAAGAGTGACAGATCACTGAGCTGTGGAAGTTGAGAGCAGCATAGAAATGCTCTGTGATGACAGTCTACTTTCATGTAGCGCAGACAGTAGAAATTCAGGCATCACATGTAGCAGGGTCATGGGTCTGTCAGGGAAGTTGTATTGGTGAAGACAAAGCCATCTGTTCAAAAGAAGTTGCAAATGCTGTCTAAATTTTCATCTTTGATGGGTTTGCCCAGCTGGATGCTGGTGATCATTTGTTTGCCTTGTTCTATCATTTTTTCCATGTCAGTTCAGAGTTTACTAGGGTCCCAGATAATCCACTGTCCCCAGAAAATATGCGTTTCAATCTATGATATGTCCCAGCACTTGTGGTGCGAATTGCACTGTACCCGCGCAATCCTAGATCGGTGGTGGTATGTTTGGATGTTGTATGTTTGCACCTTGATAGTCACCTGCACATTATCACTGTTGTGTGTGACCTTTGAGTAGGTGTGCCATGAAAGATAACTGTATTAAATTAGTATCCATCTGCGCACTAAAGTGAGACATCCCTCTCTCTCAAGCTGAGCCGGGTCCATCACTTCAGACATGATTGTGTTATTATTGATGTATGCATTCTTATGACGGTATCATAAATGATGGTATGCCAAAGCAATCGTAAATGATGGTATCATTCCCAAGGGCTACTGCCTTCCAGTGGAGGGTGGACGCCTTGCATTTGATTAAAGCATGCCTACATCGATCTTTGGAGAATGGTGAAATGCGGTCAAAATGTTGAATTGGGACCCGCAATTTCTTCCCCATAAACATTCATGACCCATCAAGGATTGAAAACGACAGGTCACAGAATTGATGGCAAGAATGAGCTTTGCTGTAGTATATTTTAGTTTTGATAAGTACAGTAGTAATGAGGGTGAGGAGTGGTGCAATGCGCCGCCATTCACCACCCATCACACCAATCACTTCACAAACAGGATGCTTTGCGGATCTTATATCGTCCACTTGTTCTCTCGTTCCCATTACTGACCCCATTACTATCTTCGCGCTTTACTACTGACTGGAGACTCTACCCACACCGCACGAAGACGACGAAGGCATTTCGGTAACCATTTCTCGTTATCACGGAGATTGCAAGTTTGCAGAGTGAAGGGGTTTTGAATGGGTACTGTACAGGTGGAAGTGCAAGCTCTGGCGAGGCCATGGTTGCAGCTGTAGACAAAAAGACTAGAGAAGCTGGTAGAGGACGTAGCAGATTACGTGCGCGTTTCCCAAGAGACCCCGCAACATCTGGAGGTCGAGAAAGGGTTCTTGAACAAGACGGCTAACATTCTGGCACTCTCAACACAGCCTCAGTGGTACATGTAGAGAAACTTCATCCTGCGGTTGGTACATAAGAGAGCTAAGCTGTTAGACAACTTAACAGACTACATGCGCTTTTTGGAGGAGACTTCATCCTGCACTTGTATGTAAGAGAGCTAAGCTGTTAGACAATTAAGTAACAGACCACATGCTCTTCTTGGTATACAAGGAGCTTTTAGGACTTCCCCTCTATTGGGAAGAGGGTATGTTCCAATTTTTCCCTCCTTAGAGGCCCCTGACAAATGGAAAATAAAAAACCCTTACAAAAATCCCTTTGGCACGTTTATCAGAGGGAAACTTGGAGGGAAAGTGCAACATTCCAACCATTAATCCCTTGCTATGAAAAGCTGGAGGGAAAGTTGAAGGGGGAAACTGTAAGAGGAAAAGATGAGTAGGGGGAAAATGTCCCAATCCCCCTCTGTTGTGCTTATCAGGGATTTGTTTTGTTTTTTTTTGGTTAACCCTTAAGTGTCAAAACTCATTTTCACCCTCTCGTGGAAAAACATGAACCTGGCCCACAATTTCTTTTTATCTAGAGAATCTTTGTGTCCCTGTAAAACTGACCGTTGGAATTACTTCCCACCTACCCCACCTCCTACCACAAAAAGTTTCACCAAAATCCAACGGCCAGATCTGAAGATTATAAAGTGTGGAGTGGGGACAAAAAAAAATCTCCACTAAGAACTAGGTGCCAAAAAAAGCAGTTTTTTGCTCGTATTTGGGCATTTTTAATTTTTTCTGTTTGAGAGTCTCAAGAATGTTGTTCCATACCTGATAACACACATTCCCATAAAATTTCAGTTTTTTCTGAAATGTTCTCAAGTGGGCTCCTTTGTAGTGACAAATTGGGGGTCAAAATATGCCATTTTCTTTGGGCAGGCCAAAATCTCTCTTCCTAAAATTATACAAAAAAATTCAGCTGGTCAATCTCTAATCCCTCCGGTTGAAATGACATGGGATTCCATATGAAGTCCCCGAAAAACTTTGAGGCCAATCAGCCAATGCCACCGTATCCTTAGGTTCCCTGCCCAAGACTTCAAATGGCACACCTATGTTATAGCCTGCAGGCCTAGGATATTTGGAGCCGTAGCCCAGAAGGGCGCGGGGTTGGGGAGCTCCTCTGGCTACCCGGCCCTGCTTTCATGCCCTGCTTTCATGGGGGGCCACTCCACCCGCAACCCTATCAAACCCCCAGCCTGGGTTAGGCCCACCCGAGATTTTCTCGAGCCGCGAGCTCTGCCGCCATCGCGGCTGCGCTCCCTCCAGTCCGCCCTGCAATGAGCCCATCGTGTTGGCTGGAGCTGCCATCTCCATCGATCTCATGTTAGGGTGCAGGCCTGGGTATACCCAGACCTGCGCAGGCCGCCATACCCACCGGGCAATCAATGGGTTGGGGGAAGCGTGCCGCCCATGCCTTTATGGGGTATCATTCATTCACCCTAACCTGACCGCAGTTGCCATGCCAGCAACTTGGGCAGGTTAGGGGTGCCAAAATGGCCTCAAAAGCTGAGTTGGCCCCCTTCCAATTGATCGAGATCCCTATCCCTTCAGGCATTGACCAATTGGCCAATGCCATATGAAGGGGACCCGATTATCTGTCGATTGAGCCAAAAAAAAGGCCAATCAGCCTTAACGACAGGAAATTATGGCTGGTTAAAGAAACCTAACCAAACCAAAACGGGTCGGTTTGACACTTAAGGGTTAACAGGGGGATCGCAGCCCTGGTTAACTTTACTATAAGACGTCCATGGAAGTTCCCCACGTGTTTCGCCCCTTCATGGAGGTTATTTTTTCCTCCCTGTTCTAAAAATTCCCATAAATAAATTTCCAGGGCCCATATCCCCTGTTCTGCCAATATATATATATATATATATATATATATAATATCCAACCAGGGCCACTGCCCCCTTTTACTGCAAAATATATATATTTTTTGGTGGGACAAGCCTTTATAAATAAAATTTATTTTATAAATAAAACCATGAAAATTATTTTAGTATACAGAAATAAATAATTTAAAATATATATATATTTTTTTTGTTTTTTGTTTTTTAAACAGGGGTCTGGCCCTGGAAACCTTATTGGAATTATTTGAAGGGAAAAAAATTAAAACCCTTAGAGTGCCACAAGGCTGATCGCACGGAGACCGTATTTTTATTTATTTATTTATTTATTTTAAATTTTAACAGGGGACCTGACCCTGGTTGGTAACTTTATTGCTGAATTATTGAAGGGAAAAAAATTAAAACCCTTGAGGCTGCCATAAGGCATATCGCATGAGAGCCATGCATGATAACTGAAGTTCGTCACTGAGGATTCTTCCCTGATATTCCGTAAGAAGAAGTAGTGCTCTACCGGCGTGTTGCCTATTAAATTGGCTTTACAAGCCCTAGGGAGGGTGTATGAACCCCTGGAAAAAACTATGTGATAGAAGACATAGACTGAGTCGAACTGCCGACTAAAGGACTACTAGATAGAGCCAATAAATGTTCTAGTCCAAGTCCAAGCAATGGAACAGCGCATACTGCTCCTGCATGCCAAGAAGAAAAAGCCTAAAAAAGAGCCTTGCATATGTGCCTGACTAGGGTTAAAATAAGGAGAAAAAGAGATAGATGGGGAAAAGAGAGGGTAGGGTAGGCGCGAAAACGGAACGCTGTGGAGATTGTGAAGTGGAACGGGGCGGCCGGTGGAGCTGATCAGGGGAGGAGGAGAGGGTCAGCCGAGCCAGAATGAAACGAAAAGCTATCGATGGAAGTGGAGTTGTATTGCAGAAGACGAACGGACATGTTTCCAGTTGATATCGGATCTTTCAAATTATGGGGAGGCCGAAGAGGAGACCTTTGTGTCCCTCCCAACAGTAGGGGAGTTTGTCTGCCCATACACAGGAGAGGTCATCAGAGCAGCGACAAAGGATTCCCTCCTTGCCCCAATTGGCGCAGAAGGCAGAGATGAGGGTAGGCAGACGCTGAGGTTTCTTGGCAGCTTCTGCACACAGTGAGGCCCACGCTTTTTTAGCAGCAATCAACAGATCAAAGAAAACCAGAGATAAGATTGCTGACACAGAGGTGTTATCATTGTTGATTGCCCAGGCACATCGACTTTTCCAAATGTTCCAGAGTACCGAGCTTCTGAGAGACTCAAAGACAGGGCAGTCGGTGGCTTTGGATTTTTGGCTTTTGCAATAGTTAAGTAAGATTGCCATGGATCCAAAGTGCAATGCATCCCAAGAGCTATAGAAGCTTTGCACCATCGGCCAGATGGATGTTGGTGCCAGACAGTAGAGAAGGCAGTGTTCCAGTGTTTCTATTATCTGATTTGTTCAGCAGTGACATAGGAGCGCATCTTTGTAGTTCAGAAACTGGCCCACCTTGAGAACCCTGTTTGCTACTTGCCATAAGAATGCACTGATTTTGGCTAGCTTTGTCTTATCCCAGATGGTTGCCCATATGCCCTTCCAGTTCTCCTGATTGAAGTTTTCATGAGCCCATCTGCCTTCCCATTTTGAGATAGGAGGGCTAGCTCCGAGCATCGCTCTGTAGCCCATCTTGGCAGTGTATGAGAACAGGGGGTGGAGCTCTTCCTGGAAAGCCCATTTCCATTCTGATGGGTCAAGTTGCAATGTAGAAATGCCAGAATTCCCAAATAAGACAAAAGGTCCTTTGCTAAGCCAAGTAAGGGTGTTATCCCTCTGGGAGCAGTAGGATTGAATACTTTGTCCTGGGAGGTCCAATGGCAAATACGAACCAGGGTGGTATTGAAGGTAGGGACTGTGACTAGGTCCTGATTGGAGAGACAGAGACATCTTGAAAGGTCATTCGCTGTGAAGCAGAAACCCTTGAACCAATGCTGAGAAACCACGGAGACGTAGAAGACCTGCAGAGAGGGAGGATTGTGCATAACCCATTGACCAGGATGAAAATCACCTTGCCCTGCTCTGAGAATCAGTTTCCAGGTGTCTGGGATGGAGAGGATGATTTGAGCAATCCCGGATCTAAGGCGGGTGGTCCCTAGAGCTTGCTGTAGCGATTGGGGGGAGCTGACCCATAGATTGTTGACTGTCGAGATACCCCTAGATTCCCAAGCTACCCATTTCTTTGCTGCTTCTCTTTCCAGAAGAGAGAGGTTCGGTTCATTAAGGAACAAGTGTTGTCTTAGAGTTTCCTGGAACATGGATGGGTCCTGTTTCCTCAAGAATGGCCTGAGGGAATTCCAGGAGTTCCAGATTGAAGACCAAAGAGGGGAACCTGGAGATTTGTGGTTGAAGCCTTGCAGCAGCCAGCGATTAGATGCAGGCCAGAGGACTCGTTGCAAGGGTGAGGAGGAGGAAATGGCGGATGAGACCATGAGCTTCCACCAGCCGCCCTCCGGCTCTATGAATCTGGGAATCCATTTTCCCAAAAGAGCCTTGATTTGCAATTCTGGATCCAAAACACCTAGGCCTCTTATATTCTTTGGAAGACATATTTGGGCCCAGGAAACTTGGGGTCTTTTATTCTGGGTGGAAGACTCCGCCCCCCAGATGAAGTTCCTGATTAATCTTTTGATTTCTTTGATGAGTTTCGACCCAGGTCTCCAAGTTGAAGCAAAGTACCAGATCCCTGCCAGCAAGATTTGGTTGGCAACTAATGCCCTACCAGTGATGGATAAGTGACAGGACCCCCAGTAGGCCAGGTTGCGTTTGAGCTTCAGAATTGTGGGGCCTATTCGCTGCTCTTCAGACAGGTTGATACCAAAAGTGTGCCCCAGTAATGTGGTGGGCTCACCTTCTTTAAGCCATTGAAGCCCTAGATGTTGCCCCTAGGAAGGGTTGGCCCCTATGGCAGATTTAGAGATGTCACCAAGAAGCATGGCTTTGGTTTTGGACCAGTTAACTCTAAATCCAGAGACACTGCAGAAGTGAGAGAGTGTACTTTCTGCCGCCGATAGGGAAGGATCGTCAGCTTGAAGCAGCAGAAATGTATCATCTACAAACATGGAATCCTTAACATGTTTGTGGTGGTTATTTTTTGGGTTCTGCAGGTTGAGGCCTCTCACTTGAGTGTTATTGTCCAGCATGTGACCAAGGGTATCAGCTACAAAAAGGAAGAGAAAGGGCGCTAGAGGGCACCCCTGTCTGACTGAGCGTTGTAGCATGAAGGGCTTGGACAGATGCCCGTTGATCATAACTCTGCTAGTTGCTCCCTGAAGGAGAATCTGAACCCACTGGCGAAAGCCAAGTGGAATGCCTGATTTCTTTAAGACCGCCATGAGAAAAGACCAATCTACCTTGTCGAAGGCCTTTTCAAAATCCAGGAGCCAGAGGGCTAGTGCCTGGCCAGAATTGCTTGCATAGTGGTTAGCCTCCTGAGCCATGAGGACGTTGTCTAGGATGTATCTTCCTTTCACATAGCCTGCATGACCAGACCTGATCATTGAAGGGAGAAGGGGCTGAATGCGGAGCGCTAGGGCCTTGGCAATGATCTTGTAGGCGACATTGAGCAAGGTGATGGGCATGTAGTTGGAAAGGTTAGCTCTGTCACCTTTCTTGAAGAGCAAAGCTATGACCCCCTGAGTCATGGAGTCAGGCATAAAGCCTTGGGCCTTAATGGCATTGGCCATTTCGCAGAAGTCCTTGGAGATGGTCGACCAGAGAGATTTGAAGAACTCTACTGGCATACCGTCGATCCCAGGGGCTTTGTTGTTGTTCAGGGCTTTAAGGGCATCCTCTAATTCTTCAGGGGTAAGACTTGCCTCTAGAACGATCGCTTCCTCTGCCTTCAGAGTAGGGATGGTTTGAAGGCAAGCAGCAAGCATGTCTGGGTAGTCATGGTCCTTCAAGTCTGCCTAAAACAGAGAGGAGAAGTGATTGAAAGCAGACGCGCACATTTGCATGGGGTTGGAAGAAGTGTTACCAGGGAGATCCGTGTAGAGCTGGGAGATTGACTGAGAGGATCTACGGAGCTTCACTTCTTGGAAGAAGTATTTGTTCATTTTTTCACCCTTCGTTGACCAGTTGACCCCTGCCTGCATTTTCATTTTGTTTTCTTGCTCTATGTGGTAGCGGAATGTGCCATAAGCTCCCTGTCAAAGACGAAGCAAGTGCTGGAAGTGTAGAGAGGGGAATTGCAATGGATGGCTATCAGCAAGCGAGAGTGGACAACAAACCTGGAGGACCAACATTGAACAGTTGCCCTGGGTGCCAAGCTTTCAAGTTCCCAGTTGAATGGTTGGACACTGGAGCATGTGTCGAGGAGCCCATAGGTAGTGTTTTTCACTCACAAGTGATGGACCCGACCCTTTGGAACAAGTTTCCAGATAGCCTGATGGAACTTGTGTTTACAAAGTTGCCAATAGCACCTAGTGGTGCACTAGTGGTGGACTAGTGATAGACTAGTGTTTAGTGCACATGTGTTGGGTGGTTTTGGACAACGATGTAATTGTGTAGCGATATGTATGCGCACGACAGGCTCACCAGGATCATTGTCTTTTGGGCCGTTCCGCTTTCGCTTTGTCTTCCCGACCCCATGGTGAGGCCAATCTCAATTCGCTCTCTCAGAAAACAATGGGAGTCTCTAATTTCTCGCCCCGCTTTTAACAAGTGTTACAGAGCTCATTTCAGATGATTGGACTCCTCAATGAAGTAATGGGTGAAGAGCTAGTTGCACACGATCCTGAGGGCATATCGGGTAGCAGGGGAAAAGGAAATAAAGGAGTAGAATCTATCAAGCCTTGCCATGCAAAGATCACTAATATCTCTATTGTTGGTCTAGGTGAAGAAGGGGTTAGCCCCCAACGGGTAGCTGGGGGGTCCTTCCAATTCTGCCAAGCTGTGAGATTGGATTAGAGACTGCCAGGAGAGGTCTTCTTCAGGGCTTAGGTGAGTTGCAGTATTCCCCATTCTGTCGGATTCCTTTTCTACCATGTTGAAATCACCCGCCACAATCCATCTGCATATGTCACTGTGATACGCCATCTGGAGGTTTATCTTGGCCCAGAGATCCGCTCTGAGAAGAGAATCGTTTGGCGCATAAATGTTGGAAAAACCTATAGGCTCAGTGTCATTAGGGAACCTTAGGGAGCAGAATTGTGCTCTCCCTGTCTCCCAGATCTCGTCTTTGATGAGAAATTGGTGGATGGAAGGGGACAGAAGAATCGCGGTCCCTCCTCTAGTTCCTTCAATAGAGGGCTTCCAGAGAGCCGAAGCTTTAGGCCAAAGCTGATTGGTGAGCTTTAGAATTTTCCTGTCACAGAGTTTGTGTTCTTGGAGAAAGACAATAGCCTGAGTAGTGATGAGAGGTGCCAGCCAGGCTGAGAGCCTGACTTTTTTGAGGGCCATCTGGTCAGAACCCAGGCCCCTGATGTTCTAGGAAGACATGCTAACCTGCATCGCGGGATGGAGACACGCTGAGGGGATGAGACTCAATTGATGGCCTAGGTGAAGCGAAGAATCGAAATTTAGTACGTTTGTCTGTTGGCTTTGGGGAGGGACACCAGTGGAGCCCTGGGGGTTCCACACGGATGGGGTCCTTGAGGTGGACGAATATGACTTGGGTGCTTGGCGGACAGGGTAGAGGGTTGCATGCGTCGTCAAGAGAGATAAATCTGTTGGAATCTTGAAGGGATGTTTTAATGGATACTATGGTGGGCTGGGGGTTGATAGGCAAATTTAGAAGTTTGGAGAGGTGATAAGGAGGCAATGGGTAAGCGGATGAGGGCAGCAATTTCCACTTGTTGCCTCCAGGGGTAGAGGGGAGTGATTCAGGCGAGAGACATATGATACTGCATACCTTGTCAGAAAAGAACGAAAAGAAAAGCAGGGGAATGGATTGAGCGTGGAGTGGGTGACTTACAGCCTGCACAGAGGACGTATCGTACACGGACACCATCAGCAATTTTCGTGCTACTGGTCTTCGTCACACACCAGGGGTGTCTATCATGCTTTCGATCCATGTCTGTTAACATCCCTGAGGCTTTGTTTGACGAAGTAACAGGTGAAAACTCGAAGATGACATTGCCATTGACTTCGGGAGGCAGATACGTTACCTTCCTGACTGGAAATTTGACATAGTCGAGAGCAGCCAGCTCGGAGCGAGAACCATCGAGGTGATTTTGCCGTAGGAGCTGCACAATGGACCGGGTTGGAGTTATGCTCGAGGGTACATGCGTAGCACCTGCAGAGACGTCCATGTCGGATTTGAACGACCGTGTGGAGGACATGGGGACCTCAATGCAGTCATCTTCCTCGTCGGAAATGTCAAATACGTCCACACGAGAAGCTATGGAGAAGGATGGAGAAAGGAGGGGAGCCAGTGTCGGGGAAGGCAGCAGAGTTGTGACTGGGTGGAGGGGCCCCGGCGTGCAGTTGGGAGACTGCTGCGTGAAGTATTGCGAGATCTGGAGGTTTGAGGAGCTAGAGGTCGACCAAGAGCCCATGGGGATGTAGTTGGGGTTGCCATAGTCTTCAATTCTCTTTCGATCGATTGCATCATTCTGCGCTTCAATTTCCATGTCCATATAGGCCTTAAGAACTATGAGGGCGTTTTTTAAGGTGTCATTGGACCTGGTTAGGACCTTGTTTGGAGTGTAAGGACCTTCAAAGTGGTCCGCCTCTGCCCATACCCCTGGGAGAGTGGTTCCAGTTTGAAGAAGCTGGTTTTCGTCCATGAGAGCCAAAATATTGGTGTTTGGAGACAAGTCTTGACAAAGCCCAGGGAAGGCCTCAACGTAGGAGCCCCAAGTGACCAAAGAGTGAGAGAAAAGAGAGTAGAGAGGGAGGTTGGAGTTGAGATAGGCCTGAATCTTGTTGTAGAGGGTCGGGTTAGGGGAGCTGTCCATGGGGCTCTTAGCTATGAATGAGTGGATGTCCTGCACCGAGATCCATATTGAGTCAAAGTGCATATTGTCCCTGGCAGTGACCCTGAAAGCTAGGTTGGGTTTCCTTCTGAAAATCATCGGGGTAAGACAAGTGGCGACTGGATCTTCCCTGGTGATTAGCTGCGAACAGCCTTTGAGAGAGAGCGAAGGAAATGTTCCCAGAGTGGCGCAAATTTTGGCAATTGTAGGGTTATGTGCCAGCGGTGAGGGGCGATGAAGTGGTGTATGTGCTTGCTCCACTGGGTGCTTGGTGATGCTGTTGGGGCATGCTTTCCCTTTGTTCTTGGCCTGTTCCATCTCCCAACTGATAATCCCTGGAATTGGAATGGGGGTGGGCATTGAAGGAAGTGTTGCTGGAAGGTGGGCTTTGAGGATATCTGAAGAAGAGGAGCCTTGGATGCTTGCAGCTTGGAGCTCAGAGATGATGGGGCCCTTGCCTCTGTGGGATTTGGAAGCTGGTGCAGAGGAGGCCTCAATGACCATAGGGTCCTCAATTAGCCTTCTTTTCCTTGTTGGCGGGGAGGTAGAGATTTGATTGACTGCACTATCCCAAGCATGGTTGCACCGATCATGGGTAGGCATCTGGTCAACTTTCTCTAGCGAGAGTGGGTGACATAGGGAGGACTCCTTGTGATTGATTGGAATTCCTGGGTGGGGATCTGTGGTAGGAGCTGAATTTTGAATAATTTCGGTGCTTCCGTGCCCAGCCTGTGGGTTGTTCATTCTCCTCCTTTTCAGCTTGGGGCACCCTGCCTTGAGGTGCCCAAATTTTCCACAGTAATAACATGCCGAAGCTGCCGTGTCCTCGGACACTTTCACAGAAAAATAATTGTCTTGATTGTCAATTGGTAGCCTGATGGATTCAGGAAGTTCCTGATCGTTGGGCATTAGCACCACAATCTTAGGGAATCCGTTTTCATTCGCCTTTGATGAAATGGTTGCCCCTCTCCATGTTGGGTGCTGTTGCAGTGAGGCAGTGTATGTATCATTGTCAAAGACCGCTAGACATCCCAAAAAAGCACCAAAATAATTACCTATAGCCGGTAAGCTCAAGAGGTATTGGTCAGGAATGTAAGGCAACGATATGATCCTTGGGCTCCAAATCTTGCCATTCCTGTTTCCCATGCATATAGACCATGGGAAAATATTGACGTTAAGCCCATGCAGATGAGGATTGAACGCTTGGGCTTTGTCTGCTGCCTCTTTGGTTGTTCTCATACTGAGCTGCATCTAAGTCAATCTGGTTGAGCTCCAGTGGGACGAGTGGGTGGTCTCTGGCGATTGCAGACTGCAGGGCAGTAGAGTTTGAAGGGGAATCTTCCGAGAGATCCGTGGGCAGGCTGCCTGGAATGGGCAGGCTCGGGGAATCTGAGTGGGGCCCGGAAGAGATCCCTGCAGCACCATTGTGAATGGGGGGCCCCGAGGGAGGGCCTGGAGCGAACTGAGGTGGGGGACGGTTTGCCTGAGACGAACTATGCGCAATGAGACCCATGGAATGAGTTTGATGCGCAATGAAGAAGCTTGTCCCCGTTGACGGATGGAGTCTGCGAGGATCCGAAAATCTGGGGCCTTGACCTGGTGGATGGGTTGCCGGATTGAAGGCCTTGTGAGGGAAGGGCGCCATGGAGAGGAAGCGAGCTGAAGCCACATGAGAGGGAGCTGGAGGAGAAGGAGGGGAGGGGCAATTGAGAGGATAACAAGAATCAACTAGCCAGATGCGTGCAAAAGGGTCCCATGCGAACTTGCAGGCACCTGAGGCTGGCCAAGCGAGGAAAGGCGAGAAGAAGGACTGGAGGAAAGGGCGCAAGCTGAAAAACGGGCCCAAACTGATCAGCTGCTATAGCGAAGCACATGCAGGGGCTTAGGGGTGAGTTAGTGAAGGTGGCTCCTAGGAAACCGAAACGATCATTTCCATGATGAAAAAGGTAGGGATCGGATTGGCCAGGATGTTATGGCAGGGGATCAGGGGGGGGGGACTTATGTACTTGGCGGCTGCGCTTTAGGGAGAATTAATAGAGGTGAGCTGAGAAGCATACGGCTAAGTATGCAACTCTGATGAAGATAGACAGGCTCGTCATGACAGCCGCTTAGATCCGGTGATTGGGATGGGGCTTGTCGATGGCACCAAGTATTATGTTCGGGAAGAATCGTGAGGTACAACATTAGCTTGTTTGGGACTTAGAGGCGATAGTGGGGAGGAAGGGGAGCCCAAGTGCTGGGGTTGAAGAGGTGTGGAGGCTGTCGGCGAAGCTTGCACACACCGCGCCTTGCGGAGCTCTTCTTCTTCCTCCATCGCCAGATCATATATTTTACAAAGATATTAACCTTTAAATTCTTGTAGAATAAATTTATGTTAGCTAATTCGCTTTCACAAACCTGAAAACCTGGCCTGAAAACTTTAAATTTTCTGCCACAAGCACCCAATGCATGTAGCACCTGGATGATCTCCATCGTCCTATGGACGTGCTCAGATATGCACGATTACAGAACTACTCACCGTCAGATCCTGAAGATCGTAAGGACGAGATTGCGCGCCGAAGAGAGGAGCTAGAATCGGCTAAGTCCCCTGGCTGAGCTCAACACTGTCACAGTGAAACCCTAGCGTGCAGATGGAGATGGCGGGTGCCTGTTTGTGCAGGGTGGCATTTACACGCTACCAAGCCATTTGTCGCCGGGAGCAAGGGATCTGATTCCACGTATGCTACTGGTGGACCCGATGAAGCGGGTTATTATTCCTGAGGTTCGCCAGCATCCTTCGTTTCAATCTCACTTGCCTCGTTATCCTCCTCCTAATACCATACAGTAAGCTAACAGGTACACTCTCTCTGAGAGTAGCTGAAGTTGAGATGTTGCATCTAGTGTCCACATATCCATAGCAGGCTAGTTACTATCAACTTGATTTCAGCTGTGCTCGAAGAGAACACTGGTGAGCAAAGAAATGTTACCAAAGCCTGCATGTCTACCTATGTGTGGAAGTCATAATTCTTGTGCTGGTTTATGAGAAACAATTTGAACATGTGTAGTGGTTGACGTGTGCGGAAATATGTGTGCAGATCGATGAAGACATTCTCCAGGAAGTGGTGCTTTTAGGGTTCGACCGATCTCAGCTTGTTGACTCCTTATTTAATCGTGTCAAAATAATGTACAGACTTTTTCCAGTAGGCATGGCTTTATAACATGGCTTCAAGTTGGTGGATTGTTGTGGTGCTATACAAAACTGAGATCTGAGTTTGATTATATATTTCTCCTGTCGACAGCAGCTTCCATGGATTCCTCATTCTACTTGTAGTAGCTTCTCAACTAAGTCTAGGGTCTATTTCTCGATTTATCTTTATCTGTTGTTCCATTTCCATGGCTTGACTGATGTAGTCGGAAAGGCTGGTATAGTTTTGATTATGCCTAAGCAGGTCAGTCTGCTGGTCCATATTTGCTCGCAGTTGGATCATCTGTATGAAGTGTGGAGTTTACCAGACGAGTGGGCACTGGCATCTTTTTGGGATTAAAGGTTGGAACATTGACAGTTAGCTTGCCTGATGCAGGCAAATGTGGCATATTATCTAATGCTAGATAACAGGCGTCATCTATCTAATGGCTATCTTGGGGCTGAGTTTGAAGAAGCCAAGGTGAGTTGCAGTTGAACTGAATGAGGAACTTGTTATGGACATTTAGCATGGACCTGGGGCATGTAAGTAGCTTGTGCCCACCTATGGCTGCAATTATCTTATTGTCAAAGAGGCTGACAACCTGTCCTTGATACATGGTCACTGCAACAAAAGGGAAATTAAGCATACAGGGCATTCGAGTTATTGTTAGTTTGGCACAACTTTTGCATCAACATGTCCTGCCTTGACTGTTCAAAATTTGTGGTACTCTTTCAGAGATGTCACGTGACCTTTCAAGCTGGGTTGTATATGCTTTTGGCAGGTTTGCAGTTTTGTTGGGTGCCTACGTGAGCCTTGGGAAGGTGATGCTGTTTCTGTTAGTCAGTGGAAGATAGGTCTAAAGAAATTTGATGGTTATGGTGATAGTTGGATGTCAGTTATATGTTGACACTCATTGCTTTGAGAAGGATGGACATGCAGGAACACCTGATCCCCATGTTACCCATGCATTTCATGTGCTCAACTCCCTTGGGGAGACCTTCCTAAGTGAAGGTACTGGTGCATACAACTAGTATGGATCGGCGGGGTCCATCTCCTTCTCTTTTACAACATAGGGTGGCCGCAGAGCGAAAGTGGGCTTTGGGTCTTCAGGTACCTTCATATCCTCCCACTCCCACTATCTGTCTGTTTTCTCCAAACCTGCAAGACAATTTGATTCCAGGAGGCTGTAACTGTCGACCTGAAACCGTTTGACATTGTCTCATGTATCTCACTTACCAAATGCAAGGGTAGATTCTCCCAGTGTACTTGTATTTCATGTACTTGTTGATGGTGTTCTATTTACTGGTCTAGGATTTCAATTGAAGACCCACGCTCGAAGCACAGGCAGTGTCGCTATCTGCGCGATGGAATATTTCCCTATCGACACCCCAACCATGTAACCGTTAAGAGACAGTAAGGTTCCAGCAGATAAGCCTGGTGGTTGGTTAGTAATACCATGGCCGCACTGTGGGGAGTCCTGAGAGCCACTCTTATGGCCATGTTTCACCCAGCAGCCTCGACTTTTTGTCACCACAAAATTGGGAAGATAGTATAACAGAATCCTTCCTCATTTTCCTTGAAGTGGTCAATATCCTAGTCAAGGGGTGCACTATCACTCACACCTGGTGACATGCCAGTAAGGACCATGTGGATCAGGCCAACATGTTGCAATATTAGTTCCAAAAAATTGAGGTGGAAACTTGATGGCCTGTTTGGTTTATAAGAATTGAGCATCATTTCTAAGTGTTTCATTTTGGATTTGGCTGTCTGTGAATATAACCATCAATCACAGTCCCAATCCAATCCAAAAGAGATAATCACAGAGGTCTTAAAGGCACTTCGGGAGCTGGACATTGGCTGGAAGAAGATGGGGGCCTATAATGTAAAGTGCCGGTGGGTGGCACCGGTGCCAACCCAAAGCGTGAAAAGCCTTGCAAGTGATGGCCTTTTTGATTCGCCCATGGCAGGATCTGTCTATAAGGTGTCCTCTGTCCACTGGATAGCTGACCCTCGAGGAGGTGGCAATGAGTGTTGAGTTTTGAGCCCAGTGATAGCGGAGCAGGAGTTGAAAAGAATCTTGTCAAGTTTGAAGTTCAGGTAAGCTTGTTCCAACTTGTCGCTTATGTGATCTCTAAGGCTAAAGCTCCCTATAGAAAACCCAGTGGTTAGTGCCCCTTATGGTTTCCTTGGGTGGTGGGGGGGTCAATCCTGTTGTGACCTATACAGCTGTGGATGGGAACAGTCCATTGTAGAATTGAGGTTCTTAAGATACCTGGTCTCACCGTGTGTTGCTGTTGCATGGATGTAAACAATCTGATAATGGCTGATTATGACACAGGCTTAAAAGGATGTTTTGGTAGTTTGTGCTGTCAGGTGGAAAAAAAGAGCAAAACTGATCAGAAAGGGTAACATGAAGGATTGGTAGAGTGCAGGTGTACAAAATGCGGGAGGAGAAGTACTTGCTGGACCTGCAAAGAGTGGATAGTCTCTGGCTATAACATGTGCAGGATTTCACTTCACAGCTAGATGTAGCTGATGACTGCTTTTTGATGGCTTCACGGTGCATCCTTTACTGCCCCAACTTACTTGTGCCCACAACAATGTTACCTCCACTCTTTGATTGTGCAATGACTGGCATCACTATCCACCACAGGTCTTTTGCCCTGCCATATTGTACCAAACAGGATCCCTGTTTCACTTGTAGCATTTCTCCTGAAACCTTAGTGACCTTTACAACATTTTTAAAGCTTTTTGCCAGTGGAGGACGAAGATGTAGTCCACGTTCCTGCTCCAGCGGATGAGGATATTTGAGTTTCACAGTTTTGTTGCTCTTCTGTAGTTCACTCTCTCCCAATTATGTGAATATTGCTACATGCAATTTCAATTGTGATCTTTTAATTGACGCAATGGTGCTGCTGTATGCAATGAGGTTGTCTTCTTTGCACACACACACAAGGGGGGCTAATTCCCAGGGAAAACACCAACCGACCAAGAGGAGTGGATTAAAGCGCATGGGGCAAACCTCACAGGGGAAAAACCCCAAGGCCTATCACTCAAGGGGAAAAATCACACATTAGGAGAAAATAACCCACCGAAGAAAAACTGCAAAGGGAAAAAAACCAAAGAGGGGAAAATCCCACAGTGGAACCCATCAAAGCAAAACCACAGAAGGGAAAAGAAACACACGAAAAACCCCACGGAAAATCCACGAGGTTTTTTTCCCAAAAGGTTGCAAGGGAAAGCCCACCAGATTCCCTCCGTTGCACAGTTCCCTGTGACTTGTTCTTTTCAAGCACTCGCTAAAAGGGGGAAAATGTTATTATTCGACCTCTGGACATTTGATACTCAGTCAAATGGACATCTGATACTTGGTCTTCCATTGGATTTCGAAGGGCTTCCATTTGCAGTCGCTGAAGGCCTCGTGTGCTTTTGTGGGTGGGTGACCAAGACGATGACTTCACGAATATATATATGTAATCCTCTTACAAAAGCTTGGCCGGAACTCCCTCCCCTTCCTGAAGCGCATGCGACGTTTCCCCGAATGTTTCATATGATGATGGATAGCCATACCAGGAATTACACCCTCATTGTAGGACGGTCTCCATCAGGTGCAAACAGTTTAGATTCAATCAGTGTACATCACATCGCAGTCTATAACTCCGGAACCAACCGCTGGAGCAGCTGGAGCACAACCGATGGTGGGAATGCTTCGTTGTTTGGAACTCTCCCAAACAATCTCAACAAAAGCATTTACTGTAAGGAGGTTCATGATGCCACAGGATGCAATTCAGGCGTAAGGATTTTGGACATCCAAACGGGAGTATGGGGTGACCTCCCAAAGTTACCACCTTCACCTGATGTTGAGTGTATAACCCTAGAGCAAAGCAGCAATGGGCGTGTCTTCACGTTTACTACCCCCGAGGAGGGTGTGTGGGAATTTCGAAGAACGGAGCAGAGGTGGGCGAGGATCACATGTCTCCCCGAGCGTCGTGACTACTACCATGATCACATTTTCTTTGTTTGTGGCGATGTGCTTCTACTGGTGGAACGAGCTATTGATGAAGTGTTATGGGAGTGTGACATACACCGGCGGACTGTAACGTACAACACGTCCAAGGATGAGTGGCGTGAGTTACACAAAGAAGTGGATCGCTCCTTCGATAGGGCATTTTTGCATGGAGGATTTATGATTGAATGTAGGTTGGATGCAAAACCCTGATCAGATACTTGTGACGCGTTGATTTGTGAGAGATGCATCACTCAATTTTGTGACAGGCACGCCACATCTATTGTAGTTTTGATCCATCGTTTGACAGTTTTCTTGCAAGTTTGTGATGATCAAAGGACTGTAACAAATGTTGAAGAGGGTGCTCATGACAGTGTGGGCTGTACCGACATTGCAAATATCTCTTCAAAGGTAAGTTAGTACTGTGGCCTCTACGCACTGTGTACAGAGGGACAATGTTAAGAAAAGATTTATGAATGTGATTGCCACCCATTTTGCCAACAGTCTCTAGGGTTTACAATGATTACAGGGAATATTATGACCATCAGGGTATTTATGTGTGAGAGAAAGCTAAGAGAGGCAGAAAGTGCATTTCTCTTTGTTTCCTGTAAGTTAGACTCAAAATACATGAAAACAAGGAAAGTTCAAGTATTTTAGTTGGCATGCATGGAACTTGGCCATTTTGTGCTGTGTAGGTGCATTTGTCCGTCATTTAGTATTCCATGTTGCATACCAATAGGGCAGTGAACTCCTTACCTGGTTTCCATAAGGCAGACGAAGGGGAAAACAAATATCTGGAATTGTCTTGGGAGACAGCTTGCCCCTGACAGCAATGCCCCATATGGTCAATTTCTTAGTTCACTTCATAACTCCATTCCAGCGGAGGGGGGGGAGGAAAAGAAAGTGTATGATACTTCCACTGAGAGCCAATTGGCCAATGAGAGATAGAGAAGATGGAAAATATGAGGGAGAGACTGACGAGAAGTAGCCAAGGCTCACGCAGGCAAGCTAACTTCATGATGAAGGCTGGGCTTGGGAGCCAAGTAGCTGCCTCATGCTCAGGAGGCCAGTACATGCTTACAGGAAGTACTACGACCGTCGGGGTATTTATGTGGGAGAGAGAGCTGAGGGAGGCAGCAATTGTCTCTATTTCCTATAGTCTGAGTATTCCCTAGTGCACACTTGTTTTCTCCTTTGTAGTCTCACAAACTTACTACCGTATTGGACAAGTTTGCAATATCAATACCTATCTCGATAGAGATAAAGGATTCACAATGCATTTATGTAGTAAAACTTGCTCATAAGCAGATGAACAAGCTAATTAGCCCTTAAAAGCGAACAAAAACCTGGGTGCAGTGTGAAAAGGGCCCTTGGAGTCGGCGATACTTGATTGTTGTAGTCTGTGAGTAGAGTCAGGCTACATCCAATCCTTGTCGTGCTGCTTCTCAACATCATGTGGGGGTGTGCTACAGGCTGAAACGTAAAGAAATTTGTCCACATTCCAAGGGTTGTGATACATTCGCTGATTTCATCTAACAAGGCTGCATCAGAAACGTGGAGCCCTAAGCGGCAGGGGTTTTTGTTTGAGAACTATGGCCACCATCACCTTAGGACAAATGGTGTAAGACCCAACTATTCAATAGGGAATGATGAACCATAAAGAAAATTTAACTTAGTAGGTGATCGTTATGGGGTGGCTCATGTAATGTCTTCACCGGTGAATCATTGGCAAGATCGAGGCTTGGCTATATCACTGGGACAAATAACTTTCTATTATGTGTAAATGATTGGGGTTCAATAGATATAGATATATGGCTTATGGTATCTCCCTGCTCCTTACAGAGAGTTTCACACTTCAGTGCTATCAATACACTTCACTTCTCTTCTGAGGGAGGCCATGTCTCGGGCAATTTGGAGTCCTATTCTTACGATGGGATGGATTGAAGAGCCTCACCCTAGAGTTCAATGGCACCAAAATACTGTGGCTTATGATGAACTTCAACTCAAGATGCTCAGGAGTGTCAATTTGACATGAAGCGTGCTGAAAGCAAGAGTGTAATGATGCATAAGCGAGTGGGCGTAGAAGGGCCCTACAGAGCAGCCATTCTTTTAGAGGCGAATAATCGCCAGATTTCGACCTCAAAAAATAAAATCGAATATTCTGCCGCAAATCCACTGTTTTTTCATGGATGAAATCGCCAAATTTCTCCAAATACAAAATAAATTATGGATGAATTCACCAAATATAGATGATATAATGGATGATGGCACATATGTGGATGAATTACAGTGGCTGAACAGAATAAATGGCTATTTCCTGCAAAACTCTGTAGCCACTCGTGCTGTTTTCCAAATTTCTTAAGAAAAACACTGCTACTGAGGCAGAGAGGTGTGCCTTTTGTCTGTGCATGAATGAATGCTCATTCCTGGCACCCCTAGCTATTACTATATATCCACATTCCCTGGTTTCGGCAGATATTGCGCTGTTGTCTAACGTGGACACACGAAATGGCAGCATGCAATGTACTTACATACAACCGTCACTTCGCCTTGCACACCTCTTTATAAAGATACGAGTTCTCGCAGTCCGAGTTCTCTAGTTCCTCTCAACAATACAAAAATAAAGTTGATCTTGAATGACTGATTAATGCGCCAAGCCCAGGTTTTAAACCTCATTAAGGCGTGCGAAACTTACTGTTTGAACTTTGAACGTTTGAGTCAAGCTGAAACTCATCAGCAAATGGGACCCGGCAGTCTTACATTGAGCAAGGTAGACTTACATTTCAAACAACAATATACTAACCTCAGCTGCCATGAGCATATAAGCGCCACCATAATGAAGGCCCGCAACTCAAAAAAGGAGACCAATTGGTAGCTTGCAGGAGGGAGCTCAAAAGAATGAAGATCTATCGTTTCCAAGTTTATTGAGTTATATATATGATTTCCTACAGCTGTCTGGAGGATAAGCTTTCTTTCGCTGTAACGGCTAAGACGATCTCTAAAGCTTCTGTGATGAGAGGACTTTCTATCTACAAAAATTGGCAGATCTCAATCTCAGAGGATACATGAAAGAGTTGGAATATTCAAATTGGACAACTCCCCCGTGTATGAGAGGCTTACCCCCGTTCACTAGACAATCATTATACGCAACGCGTGTGAAGATGTTGGCATTGGGAGGAGGAGACGATGCAAACCAGCCACAATAGACGTGAATGTCTGCTGGGGCACAGTCAGACATACAAGTATTGAGTATCTGAACACTGTACTGAGGGATGCCCGAAGAGCCATCACAGCTTTGGGATATGCTAATGTCTTTGTTTGCGCACTCATCTGCAATATACCACAACAATGG
Organism: Takakia lepidozioides; assembly: GCA_030704615.1. Taxonomy (NCBI): domain Eukaryota; kingdom Viridiplantae; phylum Streptophyta; class Takakiopsida; order Takakiales; family Takakiaceae; genus Takakia; species Takakia lepidozioides. The sequence continues at coordinate 10,019,393 of CM060733.1, forward strand.
ACAATCCATCATTAATCTGACCATGATATTCTTTCCATAGCATGAACACTTGCAGATTCTACGCTAGTCTTGAGCATACAAGTGATACCATGATCTATTGAAGCAATGGAAGCTGGGCTTTACAACTGAACATGTACAGCATAGCCCTGAATCCCCGCTGAATACAGTCTGCCCCTTAGATATACATGAAGAAGGAAGAGGAGGCTGAGGTGCTAGCTACCCGAATCACACCAATTCAACGACTAGAGGCCTGGGATGAGATTAGGAAAGCAAATCTTCAGCATCAAAGAGCTGAAAAGGATCCTAGACTGACCACTGTGGCCAGAGACAGGAGTTGATAGCTAGACTTGTTAGAAGCAACTACCCCGATGCTACTTCCACGCCGTCACAAACAGTGACAAGAAGTCCAGATATCTGTCAAAAATGAATATGCGAATTCATTCATGTATCCTCTAAGATTCAAATCAGCAAGTTTTGGCAAATAAAGTGGAATTTAAGAACTCAGTAATCACAAATTAAATTCAGGACTTCGCCCCCAATTCCAGTTTCCACAATGAGATATATACTTGTTTCATCTGGAAAGCTCGTGTCTTCAACCGCAACACATAGAGTCCAAGGTGGGACGAAGAACTTACTTGATAACATTCGACGGTTTGCATATCTGGTCCTTGTTCCCTGGGCAACTTGTTCCTTCCCTTCTGAGCGTCGCATAGGTCCTTCCGACGATTGATTTGAAAATGCATGGTTACCCGGTGCTGAATATCTCCTCTCCAACTCTGCATTCGAGAAAACTAAGACTGAACATTTGCACGAAAACTTAAGATTTATATGTGTCACAATAAAATGAAGGTTGGCTGGCCAGGCATAGATCACGGATCAACTGCAAAACAGAAAATATCTACATTGGCATGTCCCTAATTAATATCTACCTGGAATTTGCACAATGTCTCCTATATATGGTGCATTTAGTATTCCAGGCTCAAGATAGCGTCTTCTTGGCCATATGTCTGAATGATAAGAACCTAGGTAGTGAATTGTTGAAGGCTTTGAATGAAGGTCAGACCAGCGTACATATATATCCTTGAAGGACACACCAATGAGAAGGTCTGAATTAAGGCCAAGGTTCGCTGTATCTGTATCCATTTGATTGCCAAGTCTAGAGACGCTGGTTCAGCCAAATGACGGACATGACCAGTGGCACGAGGTTGATGGTAGAGGTTCATCTGGATGCGAACGTGCTGCCACAGAAATTCATGTTGATGGTACATGACGATTGCATGTTTTCCCTCTCCTAGGTACTCTATCAATCACACAGTGTGCCTGTCTAGAACGACCTGACCTATGAGCACGAGAACCAGGACGTACGATCGAACAACGTCAAAATAACTGGACATCCTTATATAAAATCTACCGTTTTCATGTAATTTAGCGGAATCTTCTAAGTGTGCTCTCAGTTGATATTGAGTTTATATGTCAAACTTTGTATGTACACATTTCGATCTACGTAACAAGCCATCAGGCCTCTGGAAAATGAATTCGTTCACCTGGGAGGTTCATGAGGTCTGGTTTTCTCTGTAGCAGGTTACATATTGGGAGCTTCAGCTCTGATACCCGTGGCCGAAATACAGCTCTTGAAATGTATTGTGAATGAGGTCCAAGGAGGAGCTTACCATCATGATCTAGCAGTCCACGATTTGAAAATTTTGATCTACTGAAGAAATTCGCTGACTCTTGAGCGTGACGTAATCCGTTACTCCTAGTGCTGCTCGAAGACTCGAGTACCCCCTCCCAACCTGCACTCAGTGACAAGTGATAATGGTTTTACGTTCACGATGAAACATGTGATATATCTAAAACATTTGTAACGGATGAAGTGATCTCCACACACTTCTTCACTGGCTTTCCTAGCTCAATTCGAAGTGAATCATTCAAGACTTGTGAAAGAGTGAAGCTCTATGATATGACTTCCTCTGAAGTCCTACGAGGTTACGTAGGCATCAAGGGGCAAGTGCCAACCTGTGTGGTCGTACGCGCAGGTGAGAAGGGGAAGATCAATAAGCATTACGCACAGGAGCCTGACCAGCAGGCTGCATTTGGCACTCATTGCAGTAGTGCAGCTGACTGGTGAAGATGCAAAACAGAGGAGAGGCTCGACAGGTCCACTATGAATGCAGAAGTTAGCTGTCCCGACGGCACTTGATCCAACGGGGCATCAGTCTTCCACCCCTTTCCCTTACACCAACTACGTCTTTCTTTCTAATGCAGACTTGGAGAACCTTCACGTTTTTCTCAGTCATGACAATGATATTGTACAGGTCTGTACCATACTTTTCGCGCTCGAAGGAAGGGACAGCTAGACAGACAGCGTGAGAAAGAAAGGTAAGAGAGTCTAACGTATGTGTCACTGTGCGAGACTGCAAAGGCAATTCTATAAGTTTGTCGTCAGTCGTGACGAAGAAAGAGAATGTGGCAATATTCCGCTCATATAGGATGAAGCAATGTCCAGACCCGAAAGTACAGGGTGGAATCAAAGATGGCCGCAATTCAAGCAAGTAATGATATTGCAGAGGCAGTTCTAATAAAGAGAGAATCGCTCGACAGAGTTGGACAGAATGGTGGAGAGAAATCTGATCCTGCAGTACTTGTCGCTATGGAAATGGAACTGCAGCTCAATAAGATCACTGTGAGATATAGCGTCCTTCCGGAGGAGATGTTGTATGAAGGAGAAGTATCTAGTACTGATAGCTTGCAAACCCCACAGCTCTTTGATACTGTAAACGCAGAGACATGTAGCGAGGGCGCATGAGACGGTGCGACACTCGCATTCTCGTGTACTTTTCACGACCTTAGAACTTCCTTGTGATGGGAAGGCACGCAGACATGATGAGGAGGAGGCGCATGGGGATAGGCAGGCGAAAGTAAATACTAGTAATAGTGTGCGCGGTGATGCCGCAATGATTGCACAGTACACCTGGTAATTCCGATTAGCTGTCCCACTCCACTTACCTTTAATCCTAGTAACTACCCGCACACCAACTGAGACAGAATCTAGAATGAATCTCGTGCCGAATATTTAATTTTCAGATAATATCTAGAAATCATTTAGAAATGAAGGAGCATCATCAGGCCTGCAAGGCCAAAACTGAGTGGACGAGTAGCGAGCGTGCCAGATGAATTGTGTGCAGAGAAACTGGCATGATGATGTCTGGTGAGCTGGATTGCATCTCAAGGTCGTTTGATCTCTAGTGACTATTTGTGCTCAGCAAAATCGGAAAGTAGAGTCGGACCAGTTATTTGAAAGCTTTGGTGGTTGTGGCCTTGTCGACATATCCTCTGGTTGAAGCCATAGCTGCGAACAGGTGCCCACTGGTGGTTTTACAGAGAAGTCCAAGATCACTGGTAGAAATACGTGCATAGAAAGGAGGGTCTTTTGGATTGAGAGTTGGGCGAACCCTCCTTCCAGGGTGAAAGCAGAGATATCTGCTTTGACATAAGCACAATCCAGTGATAGTTAGACTCCGTGTGGATCATGGAGCTCCAACAGGTATATAACTAGTTTCTATGATGATTGAGAGTTCCGAAACAGAGTATTGGTACAAGTTTTGGTAACTAGTGAATGTAGTAGCGACCCTGGCCTGGACTGGAGGGATGTCTTTTGGAAGCACAAGTGTGAAGAGGCTTCGAAACGATATGGCCATATATTCTCCGAGTTTAAGTGGAAGGGTTTTAGCGAAGGTTTTTGATGAAAGGTGTTAATCAGAAACACTGGACCACGGCCTTTGAACGAGGATCACGAAAGGGAGAACCTTACCACATTTGAACTCCTCTGGAGTTTTTGAGGATGCGCAAGGATGCATGTAAGGCCGGACAACTGACAGAGGCGCAGCACATTTTGAACCAATGCAACAAGGCATTTCTGCAGACTCCAATACTTATAAATTTGTCTCTTGCAGGAGTGCAGCAGAATCAAAGACAGAGAAAGAGGAAAACAGGTGAATGTGAATGTGAAAAATGATTATCGGGGCTTCATCCCCTTTAAAAAAAATATTCGGACAAGATTAGTGAATCTTAGGTCTATTCGAAGGACAGCAAGTTGAATGCGAGAAGCCTTCTTGAACCAGCAAGAAGTGGTCGGGTATCGGGTTTCGGGGATAGAGACCCTGCGCTGAATCCAATACGGCAGACAAAGATGGCAAATACTGATCATGTATCAACAAGCTGCATCCGTGCACGGCCCACAGACTCCGCAGATGTCCCGAGCAATTCTTCCACAACATGGATGCAGCTGCTTTCCATTGCATTTCCAAGGAATGCAGCAGCAAAAGAATGGAGGTCACACCGGCATTTCTACAATGCACTGCACCACGCACTCAATCGCAGATGCTGCTAGTCTGCCATGGCCCCCTCCCTGCTCTCCTCTTTGCAGTGTCCTCGCTACTGTTTTCAGCCTAAAAACCCACGACCCCAATGTGACGATCAAAGTGATGGTTTGATGTGATACCTAGGGGTGGGGAGTTAAGGTTTTGCTACCTGCTTGGCTCACTCTTGAAGGTGAAGGGGAATTCATTGAGGAGTTGGAGAAGGATCAGCCCTGCAGCGCACACGGTAAGCATGACACTTATGCCTGCCTTGCGCCGATCCCTCAGGGCATTCCTCGCCTCCTCTCAGTCACGTCATCCAGGGATCTCAGGGGCGTCTAACAGGCCTGCACGATGCTATACTGCTTGCAGGCTTGGTCCTATTCCAGAAAGGTGTTGGCTGAACACTGTGTACCACCCTCTGCATTTTCCAAACCGTATGTCTGTGTCAAACAGTGTCAAGAAAGTTGCAGAGCAGTGGGGACCAATGGAGGAGGTCTGTGGACAGTGGGATGAGCGAGGAAGCCATCTGGACCTAGATAGCAAGCCGTGGACATGCCCACCGGCAGTCACATTCAGCAGGAAATTTGACAGTACATTGCACCTCATCAGCGGTGACATGGAGGTGAAGTACTTGGAAACTGCAAAAGTATTGTCGTTTGACGTGACGAAAACTTCTACCAAAACAGATATTCTCAGCTGGTAAGCTTTTTTTGTTTTCAAACAGCGGTGAGCCTTCTTCTCTAAGGATGAGGGAGAAAGAGACACGGGTAGGTGAGGTACAAGGGGTCCTCTCTTGTGTAGTAAATTGGAGAAATAGGGCAGATTAGGATGCTTCATGATTGTAAAGGTTAGAGATCAACGAGGTCCAGTACCAAATAGCAGGTAGGGATTGTGTATGTGTTGGTGGGTTGTTCAAATTGTGGTTCCTAAAGTGCTATGGCAGTGATAATGGCAAATTTGTTTTAAATTATTATTCGTACTTCCATTGTCACTCTTAGTGGTAGTTGATAAAGAGCAGGTTGAGATCGCAGGTCGGAGTTGGATAATTGGGATCCGCTGGCTGAGAATGCAGGGGACCATGTGGAGAAAGGGGTTATCATATATGTTCAAGCACCTCTCGTTCTGGACTGTTGTCTCAGCAACCTCGATACTCCTCAGAAAAGTGCCAAGGCTCGTATTACTTCCATTTCAAATTCCCTGTAACTTGATTGTCACTGACTGTGTTATGGAGATCTCAGCTGTCCCCAATATCATCCCTCTTCATGTCTGTTTTAGGATGACCCTCAGAGGTGATGCTTGGCAACAGTCAACAACCCACATTCTCTCCCCTTTTTGTGAATGTGAAGTGCCCTGGCACTGTCGATATGGACACAGGATGTCATATCGGGAGCAGTATGACAAGTTGGCCTAGTGTCCACATGCTGGGCGGACAAAACCGCACAGACCAATCCTGGGATGGTTAGTATCCTGTGAGGAGTAGCCCTTCAAGGGCAAGCCATAGCTAACCCTTGCAATGGCGTAGTATTTGCTCACCTTTTTATGGTCTTGCAAGCAATCCAGCATACACACTCGTCTGGTTGGTTGGGTTGGGGTGGTTGCTCTGTAAATTATGCGTTGCTATGTAGCTACTTGCAGTGAGGGGGAAGATCTCTGCATTTTTTTTGTGTAGGCAGGGATCACTGAAGGAGATAGGGATGGAGTCTGGGTGCAGATCAATCCCAGAGGACCAGATGTCAGAAACAAGAATATCAATGAGCCACTATGGATTGATAGCCACAAGAAACCTGGGCAAAAGTCTGCAGCTAGTGCTGCTGGATGTGGATTGCAAGGGTACTTCCCAGTATAACAGCTTCTCTTTCACAAATGTAGACTGGCAGAGTTGTGATCTCTCTGTCAGTTGCATGAGGTGTTCTCCTGAGTTATTGCACTATGATTTTCATGAGGGGAGACGGAGTGACTAGGAGCCTCCTCATGATTGTTGATGAGTGTAGGAGCTTTGAGATGTATTCTGAGTTGTAGTTTTAGGGTTTAAAACTAACAGTTATGACTCGTGCAGGAAGGCAGGGTTGCATCAGGCTCAGTTTTTTGAATCAGCCAGCTCTATCGTGACCTCTGATACTGGAAGGCGACCAAGGGAGGGAGTCTATAAGAGCTCTTCTAGAATTTATGGGGATTTGAGGTCACTATGTATGGCCGGACAACTGAAAGATGCACTGCACATTCTGAACCAAGGAGGGATTTCAGTGGACTCCAGTACTTACATCTACCTTTTGCGGGAGTGCAGCAAATTTGAAGACCTTGAAATGGGAAAGCAGGTGCACAACCACATTATCCAAAGTGGATTAAAGCCAGACATGTTTCTACTTAATACTATTGTCCACATGTATGCCAAATGCAGGAGCATGGTGGATGCACACCTAGTGATGGACAAAATGCCTGAACGAAATATGTTTACGTGGACTATAATGATGACAGGATATGTGAAGCATGGGTGTGGTATGGAGGCTTTCAAGATTTACGAGCACATGATACATGAAGGAGTGAGGCCCGACAACGTCACGTTCATTTGCGTTCTCAAGGCGTGTGCCAGCCTTGCAGCCCTGGATAAGGGCAAAGCGGTCCATGCTGACATCATCAAAGCTGGAATTTCTCCAGATATTACTGTGGAGAATACCCTACTTCACATGTACGCGAAATGCGGGAGCGTAAAAGATGCACGTCAAGTGTTCGACAATATAGCTCAACCAGATGTGGTCTCATGGAGTGCAATGATTGCAGGATATGCTCAGCATGGGTGCGGTCAGGAGGCTTTGGAGATTTATGAGAAAATGAATACAAGAGGGGTGACACCCAACAATGTCACATTTGTTTGTGTTCTCAATGCGTGTGCCAGCCTAGCAGCTCTGGAAAAGGGCAAAGAGGTCCATGCTGATATCATCAAAGCTGGAATTGTGCCAAATATGTTTCTGGAGACTGCCCTCGTCGACATGTATGCCAAGTGTGGCAACATGAAGGATGCGCGTCAAGTATTCGACAAAATGGCTTATCGAGATGTGGTCTCCTGGAATGCATTGATAGCAGCATATGCTCAGCATGAGTGTGGTCATGAGGCTTTCAAGATCTATGAGCAAATGATAAGGAATGGGATAATCCCCACAAAGGTCACATTTGTATGCATTCTCAATGCATGCGCCAGCCTGGCAGCACTGGAGAAGGGGAAAAAGGTCCATGCTGACATTAGCAAAGCTGGAATTGCACCTGATATCATTCTGGAGACTGCTCTTGCAGCCATGTATGCAAGATGCGGGAACATGAAGGATGCTCGTCAAGTGTTTGATAATATGGCTCAACGAAATGTGGTCTCATGGAATGCGATGATCACAGGATATGCTCAGCAAGGGTGTGGTATGGAGGCTTTCAACACGTATAAGCAAATGGTACGGGAAGGAGTGACGCCTGACAAAATCACATTCATTTGCGTTCTCAATGCATGTGCTGGCCTGGCAGCCCTGGAAAAGGGCATAGAGGTCCATGCTGACATCCTCCAAGCTGGAATCGCTACAGATATCAACTTAGAGACTACCCTCGTGGATATGTATGCCAAATCAGGGAGCATGAAGGATGCACGTAGAGAATTCGACAATATGGCTCATCACAATGTGGCCTCATGGAATGCAATGATTGCAGGCTATGCTCAGCATGGGTGTGGACGCGAGGCCCTCCGACTATTTGGACAAATGCAACAGGAGGGCTCGAAACCCGATGGCATTACCTTTGTGTGTGTTCTTTCTGTATGTAGCCATGCAGGCCTAGTGGATGAAGGCTGCCACTTCTTTGGTTCCATGAGTCAAGATCATTGCCTCACACCTGCAGCAGAACATTTTGGCTGTATGGTGGACCTTCTTGCCCGTGCGGGCCGATTGGATGAGGCAGAGAACTTCATCAACAGAATGCCGATTGAACCAGATGTTGCAGTGTTGGGGGCCTTGCTGGGTGCCTGCAGAGTTCATAGCAATGTGGACGTAGCAGAACGTGTGGCAACATTGCTTTTCAAAACGGATCCACAGGATGCTGCAAGTTATGTGCTACTCTCAAACATCTATGCTGCTGCTGGAAGGTGGGACGATGCAGCAAAGATTAGGAAAATGATGCATGATAGAGGTATTAGAAAGGAGCCTGGGCGCTGCTGCATTGAGGTGGACAACCAGGTGCATACTTTTGTTGTAGACGATAACGTGCATCCACGGATTGAGGAAATCCATGCTGAGCTAAAACGATTGTCTGGGAGGATGAAGGATGCCGGGTACGTGCCTGACACACAGTTTGTATTGCGTGATTTGGAGGAGGCGCAAAAAGAATTTTCTCTCTGCCATCACAGTGAAAGGCTGGCCATTGCTTTTGGTCTGATCAGCACGCCAACAGCGATGCCTATCCGCATTATCAAGAACCTTCGTGTATGTGGTGACTGCCACACCGCCACCAAGTTCATCTCAAAGATTTCTGGGCGAGAAATTGTTGTGCGGGATGCCAACCGCTTTCACCACTTTCAAGATGGGGTTTGTTCTTGTGGGGAATACTGGTGAAACAAGCAATATACAGGAAGGCATCACTTGAAACACAAGACGAAAAAGTGGTACTGGCAAACCAATTTGTGATTGGTTATGAGTCAGTACTTCTCTTTTTTTCCAGTATGATAATTGAAAAGCAGCAGCAAAGTCATAGAAGACCTCCTTTCACAGTTGACAGTGTCAGTGGACATGAAGAAATCTTGAATTCGCTTTTCTGGGTCTCTAACTGGTCATGTCTGAGCATTCCGCGATGCAATGGCTTATCCCAGCGGGAGCTGCGTAATCAGCACCCTAATTACACCAGTTGAGTGTCATGCCCACGAAAGAGTGAAGGAGAAAAGAGGAAAGAAGGGAGCTTTTCCTTCCTTGCGGCCATAAGCAGGAGCAGCAGAGATTTTCAGGCACCTCGACCAAGACCACTACTTTCGGAAGAGGGCAAAGAGAGGGAGTCTGCAAGAACTCTCCTGGCACTTGGGAGGACGTGAGGACACTATGTACAGCAGGAGAACAGAAAGATGGCACTGCACACTCTTAAACCAAGGAGGCATTTCAGCTGACTAACACACTTATGCCTATATCTCTTGCAGGAGTGCATCAAGATGATAGGCAGAGGGAAAGCAGGTGGATGCCACATTATTGAAAGTGGGTCAAGCCAAATATAGTTTATACGACACTGACGCCAACCTGTATATGAAGTGCAGGATCCTCATGGATGTGTGCCTAGTGTTTGACGTAATGCAATAACGTGATGTGTTTTTTTGGACTACTGGTGGGGGCATATTCCAAGCTTAGATGTGGCAGGGAGGCTTTGAGATCTATAAGCAAATGATACTGGAATGGGTAATGCCTGAGAGTGCACGTTTGTTTTTGTTCTCAACCCAGCTGGGACATGCAAAGACATTCATAAAAGCCAGCATTGGGTGAGATATCATCCTGGAGACAAATTTCGAACCATGAAGGATGCATGTGATGTGTTTGCCCATATGGCTCAATGGCCAGTGATCTCATGGAATGTGACAATTGCAGGATATACTCAGGATACGGTCAGCATGACAGTACCAGGGAGGCCTTCAAGATTTATGAGAGATTGATTTGGGAGAAAGCCACGCCAAACCAAACAATGTCACATTTAGTGGGATCCTCAAGGTGTGTGCCAAGTGAGGAGCCCTCAAAAGGGCAAAGAAGTCCAAGCTCACGTCATTAAGGCCGGAGTCAAGCCAAATATATGTATGCAGAATTCCCTCACCAACATTTATCCCAAATGTGGGAAAATGAACTCTTGAGTCCTGCTGACACTATGGCTGCGTGAAATATGGTCTCATAGAATGTGATGATTGGAGGATATGGTCAGCATGGGTAGTGGTATGGAGGCATTGGAAACCAATGAACAATTCATAGGGGAAAGGGGCCCACTAGGTCACTTTCATTTGCATATGCAAACTTGGCAGCCCTGGAAAAGGGTAAAGAGGTCTATGCTGATATCATCATAGCCAGATCACTCCGGAGAATATACTGACCTGGTTGGTGTTTACTGTTGTGATACTATGGAAAAGAAGTACTGGCTCTTTCCAATACCTATATCAACACCCGAGCTAGGCGAAGGGAAAAGAAATGACCACGCACCTTATGCATACTCCTTATGGAGTTGAGGGTTCATGTGGCCATGAAGAAGACATGGACTGTTTGAGGGAGTATGAGGGTGTGATAGGTGAGGGGAAGGGGACAGGCATGTCAAGGAGTTTTCCTGTGTCGGCAGACAAAATGACCAACAACCATGGGGATCTCATTCCATGTTTGCCAACGATCAGGCTTAATGGGTGAACATGTACAAACTATGCATATGAGAAGGGCTGTTGCACACAATTTTCTTTTCTATGTATACTTGGAAGCTTGTAAGTTGATCTGTGCATTGCCACAATCTACGGATTGAATGAGTGGATCCGTGCTACAATCCGGTTGAAGGGTGCAGGAAATTCTCTCTCTGCAATATACTATCTCTGATATAACAATCCAGTTGCTTGTTTTTGACTGATTTTTCATGTCAAAAATCAGACTAGGGGTTAGAGTACGCCATTTTAACCTGTATTGCACTACAATGTCGATTCAACTGAGATGAATATTGTCGATTCATCACAAGGTTTAATCGACTCGCTCCAATCAACAAAGGAGGTGTCAAGGCTATAGTCCTTGCATGGCACACTAAGGACTGAACCACCTAGGACCTTTTCCATTCCGGTGGGGTGCTTTACCATTGAGCTACCCGTCTTATTTTGTTCTCACTGAGACACGAAGAAATACAAATAAAAAGACCGAATGTGACAAATGAAAGATAAGACATCGTATGCATAATGAAGATACAACATACATTGTACATAGAACTAGTCTACATAAGCTAAGAATGATGCTACTGGTTTAGTCGATGCTCGACCTCCACAACCTCGGATAGTAGTGGATGATGAAGGCTCGATATCCGCATCAGGTGCGAGAGGTTGTGCACGCTTCTTTGACCGGCCAAATACATGACGGTGAGCCTCTACCTCGGAAGCCATCGCGGTCAATGGTCGATCTCTCACCAATAGTCTCCGCTGTATACACCATGAACAAGAAGCTTAATATTTTTATGCAAAACAAATGAATGCGTCATAATGCAATGATATTGGTCCTTGGTGTATAAGGGTGCGCTCTTGTGCAACTCGCCGATTACCCAATTGCGAAACAACTGTTGCACTTGTGCAGGTGTGGTAAGTCCCTCTCCATGTACCCGTGTCAACTCCGTAGCTTCATCAAGGGTGATCTTGCAGCCTCGAAATGACTCCCTCAAAGTATGCTTCACGTTCGACTCCAACCATATGCACCGTTTGTAATTCTTCAATTCAAAAATCAACCAAACATTAGTACAACTCATTAGTACAATCACATTAGTATAATATTTTTTAAATTGCTCAACATAATAATGCAACAATAGAAGGATGTACGTACATGAAATTACTAGGATAAGATTGTCTAAATCAGTCGCAACTTGATAGACTGGGCTCTCGTCTCAGCATCAAGGCACATACGATCCCACTCCGCGATCTACATGATAATGTCATTTTGTTAGCAAAATTATCACAATATAAGACGATGATACATCATAGTCATATATATGTCAATAATGTCAATTAGTCCGAATGTTACCTGAGGTATGGTTGCATCCGGTCCTCCTCGACGAGCCCCTTGCGCCGTACGCAAGTTCTTCATCTCTTTGTGCTTTCTCTCTAACACCTCATTCTTCATGCGAGCAATAGTAACACTTTCAGGCAATAGTGCCGCAATCTAACCCGTATGTGCACCTTGTACGTGAATATATGACGTCATCGTGTCTCCTATGGCCATGGACGCATGCCACATGATGAACTTCTTGCACAAGAAACCAATACAGACATAATGTTACAACTATGGTTTATGTAATAACATCCATCCATCCACAAAAAATGGCAAAAAACAATAAGCCCAAAGTACCTATCATCTCCAGTAGGCTGAAATGTGCCTAGCAACCATGGATCATAACGCTGTTGAAGACTGTCAAACCGCTTGTAAGAGTCCCACATTTGTCGAGTATGATGAAATCATCATGGAGTCGGTAATCCGTCTATGACCAGTATCCATCACCATTCATGTTCGGTTGTTAAAAATACATATATGTTGCAAGACATAATTTTAAAAATGGAGCCCCAGTATGTAAACCTGGAAGAATTAGATATTTACCAACAAAAGCTAATGTTGTGTCAATATCATGTTGGAGATGGACCCGTCTGATTGTCCATACAAAATATCAGAGTACTGGTGTCTTTGTGTGCATGAGTATCCACTCGACAACCGATCAGGATTGACAAGTCTATGAACGTTCAACATTAGGAACAAACTATAATGTGAAAAATTGAATCTTTTTCGATATAATGACAAAGTATACAATGTCAAATATATGGAAAAAAAAAATACCAAAATATCTCACCGTCAAGATATTGTAAATACGTGTGAAGCGACTAGGGCCCTCTCAAAGAGGCATTGTCTTGTCAGCTTCATGTGCTATCCTTTGCAGATGTCGCATCATCTTCAAGACAGTACGAATGATGGCACGTTGTGCATAATAGGCTAGTCAACTCATCGGAGGCGGAGTCACCTACATTGCACGCGATCAGATTTTATCAACTTAAATGACATGACTATGCCGACTCATAAATGATTCATGTCGGACAATCCTAATTTACATTATACAAATTTTATTTTATTCTAGCATAAAATAAATAAATAAATTTAAATAAAAATGATAGTACACCAGGACAATGGCTCGAGACACACACAACTTTGACTGTGTAGCAAAAACAAAATACATTTGATGAGTTTTATACGGTCCATAGCCCAGTCTCGCAAAACAACCACATGTGAATGTTCCGATATGTGTTGGTGATCAATGATGGACATATCAATTGGCACCCCTTAGGTTTATTTTTTGCCACATGTATCGAATAATCATACAACTTGATATCACATTCCAAAAATTCAATGTATAACATTTTGAGCTTGAAACTTATGATCGGAACTCACCAAAAAAGTGTCCATTCGAGTAGTATTGAATCGCCACAGATAGAATGGTGTCATTGGGTAAAACAACATACTCATACGTGGCTTGACCATGAAGGTGGACACCTTTGTGACACCAATCAGTGGTTTGAACCCACAACCACTTCCGAGGTGGTATATGTCCATTACCATGTACATTATATTTTATTTATGTACTACAAAATCTTCCTACCTTTAGTGTCATGGACATAGCACAGAGCAACTTACCAGGAGTAAATACCAGAAGTTACCAAGTTACCACGTTACCGAAAATTATCGTGATCTACTATGATCTACCATGAGTTACCATAAATTTACCAAATTATCGAGAGTAACTTGGGAAACTGATCAGGAAGCTTCTTTTGGAGGAAACTTCTCCATCAAGATACCTCCTTTGTTTAAGGAAACTTCTCCATCAAGAAACCTCATTTGGAGAAGCCTCTTAGGGAACCTTCTAGTAGTCAGTATATATATAAGAGGCGAGACTGAACATTCTTCAGTCTTGCCAACACAAGTTCAAGCTACTCTTGTTTCCAGTCCCAGTACTCCAGTCCAGTACTCTGGTCCAGTTTCCAGTATCTAGTACTTCAGTTCAATTTCCAGCATTCCAATATCCAAGTCAAGTTCCAGTATTTTTGTACTCTTGTACATTGTTATAAAGATCATCTTGATTAATACCCATCATGAATTCGGCCACGCCGACCTTGACTTCTTATCTAGTCTTATACCTCTAGTCTGATCTCTTGTTTGTGTTCAGTCGTGTTCTTGTCCTTCACAGTTTGGCGAGACTAAAGTTTGTTCCTTAGTTAGATAAGATAGAAGGCACATTTGCGGAAATGGTCGCCACATTACAGAATCTTCAGCTCTAGATGAAAGAACTTCGTACCTCTACCGCCCAATTACAAGCTGATCAGTCTCAAGATCTTGGTAACGATCTCCACAATTTGCAACAACAAATTTCATAGTTAAAGGAGTCGAACAATGGATCTTCAACCGTACGAGTCTCTACTGCAACGGTTCATCTTCAACAGATTACGAGAGAACCAAAGATCAACATGCCCGAGAAATTTGATGGGACAAGATCAAGATTTTGCGGTTTTGTTCAACAAATACGACTGTTCATACGACTACATTCACAATGCTACCCCGATGAATGTATTCAAGTGGGATTCGTGGGCACCCTTCTATCAGGCACTGCCCTATCTTGGTTTGCACCGCTATTAGAAAAAAATTCGCATTTACTATACAATTTTAAAGCACTCATGTCCGAGTTTACTGCAACGTTTAGAGAAAATGATAGGGAGAGAGTTGTAGAGACAAAGATGCGAAATCTTCGACAAAGAGCACGATCTCCTTCCGTTTATGCTGCCGAATTTTGACAACTTGCGTACGACCTCGACTGGAATGAAAAGAACCTCATTTGTCAGTTTCGATGTGGGCTAAAAGAGAATGTAAAAGATTTGTTGCTGACAATACCAAACGTGAGCACACTGAGCGAATTCATCACCCAAGTCATTGCATGCGATAATCGTTTGTTCAAAAGACGTCAAGAAAAGCGATCTGGATGGTCGACGACACATCATGCCGCTGCTACTACGGCACCAAACACAACGATCCATCAGACATCCGGTAGTGATCGTATGCAGATTGATGTTGTCCGATTCAAGCCATTGACGCCACCTCGTACATTAAGAAAAAGCCACACCTTCCGATTGCGGTTGTCTCACCATCGTGAACGATCTTTAAAAAAAACTCATGCCAGCTCCGCTCCGTGCTGCAACTTGAGGGCTGAGTTTGATGAGAGCGCAAGACAGGCTGAAATAGGTCGAAGAAGAAGTCCTCACCACATTGTCCTCAACCTTGTGTCTTGACCAATGGAGGATTCGACTGACCATGAATCCAAGAGGACCTCTTGTGTTGTGTGTGTCTTAGTGTAATCATGTCGGATAGATCTGTGAGAGCGGCCACAGTGCATTCGAGCAATTGAAACACGGCCTGTTATCACGATGCTTCGGCACTAGGAAGACGCAGACCCCAAAAAACACTAAGTCCCAGCCCTGCACTCTGCGACCTAGCAACCCTAAATTCGAGCCAACCTTTTGAATTTTTTGAACGTTTTGCATCCTAACAATATACAAAATGATTATATATTCCATGTTATTATGTGAAGGTATTTTTAGCTTATATATTTTTGTGTATATATATATATTCACCCTCGAAGTCGTATCATTTGCAGCCGTTAGATGCACTTGCATCCAACACACCACAATATTTCAACCACGCGAGCAATGATATGTAGATACGTCGTCATTTGCAATCACATCCTCGTTCTATTGCATCCATTTATCTTTGTATTTTCCACATAGACACTCCTTGGGCAACCAACAATCGCCACGTGCAGTCGTGAATACTGGCAGTCATACATTCCCATGCCCATGTCATCCTGTTGCAGTTTTGGCCATGACTCCTAGTCGTATCTACCATCTTCCCCTATCTGGTCAAACATGTTTGACCGCAGATCCTGACGTGGCGGAGGTACAAGGTGGCATATACGACTTCTGGTGGTCACAATTGGCAACCAAGACTGCCCCCTTGCATTTTGTAGACATATATGCTACAACTGGGCAAATGTGGCAGACGTTAAAGCCGGGATCTGTTGTAGTGTATGCGTATATTTTTCTGATCTGGTATCAAAGCCAAGGTTGTGGCGGTGGTTAGATTGGGTGGGCATTAGCAATAAGGGCTATAATGACCTCAGTGAATATTATTCAAGAAGATGGTAATAATGAGGAGATTCACGGGACCTTTCAAGTCTAGATATTAAACGAGTGATATGAAACGAATGATATGTTTGGAGTGATACGTTTGAAGGCGATGACAACTTTCAGTCTTGAATCAGATGATTAGCATTGATACATCGATTCAGGTACAACCATACATATAATAGCAACAAAAAAGCATTTCATTCACTAGATCAGCTAACTAACTCTGCTAGAGTTAAGCAGCCGGGGGGGAAACTCACTTTGTACAAGGGCAAGGAAATGTACCTTTTTGCATGCCTAACGATGAAATAAAGCACGTCACAGATGTTTTATACGTTCTTGGAGGCTAGGTTGACTAAAAATTTGTTATCTGTCGGAGCTGTCACAGAGATGGGTTGTTAGTGATTTTCAATTCTCATGAATGTTTCAAATGAATGTTTCATATTGGATAAAAAAACTTCCAAGGTTTAGCCAGAGGAGAATGGTTTGTATCGTTTCAAGGGAATAGAAGTGGATGTAAACTCTTTGACGTTGGAAGGAACATTGAGCTTGATGGAATTGTGGCGCAAACGTTTAGTGTTCAGACTAGCAGCAACACTCTGCGAGAGTGGGGAGGTCACTTCATCTTCTGCGGAGTTACTGGAAGGTGTAGTGGCAGAGGGATCCTCGGATTTGAGGGTCAAGACTGCCACGGCTGCGCCATGGCAAGCTGCAGCTGCCAGGTTGACGGAGCTACCAGCTAGGCCAGCCTTTGAGCACGCCATGGTGACACCTGGAGTTGTCTTGTTAGACAACCAGGGAGGCATTTTCACTTTGAGTGGACCGGCAGGCAAGAAGAAGTACCGGCCACTGCGGGTCTTGTTGGACTCAGGAGCTCAGCCACTGATGTTGGGCAGAGCTGCTATTGCAGGTTTGGGCCTCATGGAGGCGGATATGGAGCCTTGTCCTTTCCAGATACAGACATCTCTGGGAGGATCAGAGCAGGCTCGGGGCATGACACGGCGTGAGTTGGCCATTAGACTATAGCCGGATCACCCTACAGATGGCTCAGCGATGCGAGCCAAGGCCATTGTGACAGATGCGGTCTCTTACAATGTCCTCGTTGGTGGGGCAGTGTTATACCCCATGGGCTTCACCCTGGACTTTTGGGAGGAATCAGCATCCTACAGGCCTAGCTGGCAGTCAGGGGATGGTCGTCGTGCACAGCTCCCTGTGACATTCATTGGGGGTATTGTGGCTGCCCAACAGGGCAAGATGCCAACACTAGCCGCCTTTACGGCTGCAGTTAGTTGGCCTGGAGAGTTGCTGGCAAGCTATGCCCATGCAAAGGATGTGCCACCTCCAGCAGAGCAGGATGACATGCATGGTACGGCGGAGTTGCCTGCCATGGTTGCTCACACTCCATTATGGGGTACGAGCAAGGATTTGCAGCAGACTGCTGATGGACGGGTACAACAAGCCTGGGTAGAGGCCTTCGTACCGTCAGGAGAAGAGGAGAGTGCGGTAATTGCACCAGGACCACCTCAGTTGTCGCCATTGGACACCACACCTCTTGTGTGGCAGTGCCCGGATGAAGGCATATGCTTTCTGGACTTGTTTGGCGGGATCAACACTGGATTGGCTGCAGTACTGCAGGCAGGTGTACGAGTTCGACGTTACCTGTATGTGGAGAGGGATGAGACTGCACGACGCGTCTCACTACGCCATGTTGCTCAATTGGTACAGCAGTACCCTGATTTGTTGCCAGTGTCTGCAGTTCGTGGATACCAACAAGCCTTGCCAGCAGACATTTCGTTGCTGGGGGCGCAGGATTTGGAGCGGGTTGGCTCCATTGATCTGGTAGTGGCAGGTTGGCCTTGCCAAGGGCATTCATCAGCCGGGCATGGCAATGGATTGCGAGACTCGAGGACGGGTCTGTTTTGGGAGATGGTGCGGGTTTTGCGCCACTTGCAGCTTCATCAAGTTGTATCTCCAGCATACATCTTGGAGAATGTGCCACTGATGGGTGATTCTCGGGCCAGGGTGATGGCCAGTGTGCATCAAGTCCAGTCGTGGCTTGGGTCAGCAGTGTTGCTGGATGCAACTGCAGTGGGGTCACGGGCTCATCGTCCACGGCTATGGTGGACTAATTTGATGCCACCCGCACTGCTCAAACGTGCATTTGATGGGGTGCAACGGCCAGCACACCTCACAGTGGATAGCATTTTGGACACAGGGAGGCAGTCTCAACGTGTAAGACACGATGACCGTTCGCATTTGGCAGTGGTCAACAGGGTGGGTCAACCACGAGCAGCATTACCTACACTGCTCAGCTTCCCATGCTTTTCGGGATGGTGGACCTGGCCTCTTGTGGGATAGCCAGTTGCAACAATTAGTGGAGCCCAATTGGATTTATGGGAGTACACAAATGTTTTTGGTATATGGTAAGAGTAATAGTTTAGGGTACTAAGTGTCCGGCTTAAGCCTATGGAAGGGTTAAGGGAAGGGTAAAACGAAGGGTAAGGATTTAGAGGTGATGGTAGAGGTATAAATGGACAAACAAATATAGAATACTCGCACTCACTAGAACGAGACATTGCAAAAAAACATTTAGACCGGATTGGAAAAGAAAGAATCTAGGGGTTGTGCCAGCATTTGTTTTTTTGGGTGCATTGTCTGGTTTGTAAGCCAGAATCCCCCATGTCACGAATATATGTAGATGAACAGAATGTACAACAGTGCAGAGTCCAACACGGCAGAAAGAAAATAGATGAACGTCCACTGCCCACTCGAGGTTCATTGCGACAGAAAAAGAAGACAGGAAGGATCACCCAAAGCAAACACGAAGGGAAAGAAGCATAAAGAAATTTTTATATCTTAAAATGAAAGACCGGAAATAACCTCAACATTTAGTCCATGGATGGAAAATGGTTCGCAAGAAGGAAACCTTCAGGTATCTGGCTGAAGGTTAGCAACCTCCAAATTCGCGCGCGCCTTCACTGATTCCACCGCTGTAATTCTCTTGGTGCTATTTCTTGTCGTATTTTTTCGTGGCGGCATTGTCCACACGACATTGTTCACATGGATCCATTGAGCAGGATCTGACGGGTTGTACTCCCAAACTTTTGACCAACAGTCCATGTACCTCTCAAAGTCTGAGGGGTTACCTCCTTTCTTCGGTCTCCGCCACTCCACCTTCACTTTCTTAAAATTAGGATCTTCCCTTTCTCGGATGACATCTGAAATTGCCATTCCCATCGAGACTGGGCACGTCGTTGGGTCATGATGGCGAACGAGCAAAAAAAACCCTTTCTCAATATCCTTGAACGGATTCAAGGGTATCCTTGGACGCTCACACCTAGGGCCACAGTAAGGTTCTGGAACTTCATCCTCATCTTCCATATCTTCCAATATCTGTGGCTGGATGCCATCCCTCCGATGGTTTGAGGACCAATTTGTTTTCGGCCAAAATCCCTCAAGAAGCTGAATACGATCCAGAATGTCCTGCATTGGCTTATCAAGTTCGGCGAGAATATTTCCCCAGTATTGGTCATATTGTTCCATCACACCCCGGTAATGATCGTCAAGCAACATTCCTTTGGTCCAAAAATCTCTGTATTTCTTAATACCAATTTTTATGAATGACTGTTTTTCTGAGGAGTCGTCCCCGACTCCCCATATCGGTCTTATTGGAACGACATCTGGTTCTCCTTCAGGGAGATATGGAGTCCCATCAAGATTGGACTTCCACATCTTAACGTTGGAGTTTGTAGGAAACCACTCCGAATCAGTAGCTGACTTCTTGTACTTCATAACGGGCCAGCCATCCGCATCCTTAATAAATCGAAAGACGTACATCTCTGAGATCCCGACCAAAGCCTCATTTCCATCATGAATACAACCCTTAACAAACTTTTTGAAGTCGGGAACCTCCTGTGTGATTTGAGGAATGAATTGCATATCTTGGGAGATCATGAATGACCTCATCAAATCCAGAAGAATATAGGTACTGCGTTCCTTTAGCTTCTTTGAGAGATAGCTAAAGAATCCGTCAATATCCTCATGGGGTTGCCCGACCATGAGAAAACCAAGCTGGATCTCTTCAAAGACATCTTTGGCAGTGATGAGGGATAAGAAAACAATCATCCATCTGTTCTTATTGTCCTTGGAGGAGTTGTCCATCTGCAAATAAAGTCGTCTAGGAAGTGGTCGAGCACCACGTTTATCGTGCGGCCTACAGGGTTTCAGAGCCTCCAAACATCTCGATTTACCTCTCATGAGCATTTCAAAAAAATCATTTTGAACTTCAGTGTCGAAAATGTTCCTGGATTCCCGACATGTTGGCTTTTCTAGTTGGCGTAGGCACTGAGCCAGCGACCCAATTGTGAAGTTTGAATTGTCTTTCCAGAACTCAAGGGAAAATTGAGCGTAAGCTCCATCTCCATGTCCGTGCGTAACCATTCTTGTCAATGAGACAGACAACTGACCCAATCCGGAGACCATCTTGTTCGTCGTCTGTAGCCTCGGAATAGCCGTTTTCCTATGATTCATCTTATCATGAATAATACATAGGAACTCCTCCGGAACCATAACGGACTCATTCCTCTAGCTATGGTACAACCTTCTGCATGACTCTTGATGCCTCAAGTGCAAATCAAGCATCCGCTTATGTGCGACCTGTTCGGAACTCATCTTAATCGACTTCTTGATGAAGTCCTTGAACATCTCACATTCTGTGCACTTAGCAAAGGTGCTTCATGTTTTCCGAACCTCCACGTTAGGAAATATTCGATTGCATATACGGCTTATAGCTGGCTGCGAGACTCCTTTCAAACCGAGCAGTCTGTTTGTCTGCACCCCAACTCCCCAACAATGTCAACGTCCACTGGGCAGTGGAGGTTCTACAAAGTGGAAGAACAAGAAATCATGATGGCATCAAAAAGAATAAAATCATCCACAGTATTTTGAAAAACGAAAGGGGACAACGAATAAAAGTCACCTCATTGGACTCCTCTCGAATTCTCTTCCAGTTCATTTCGGGTGGCAAAATTCTCAAAGTATCCCAACGTCCCTCTCCAATTCAACGTGTTTTGTGAGGCATAAGGTCAGTATTGGCATTGATAATGGACATAATGTTCCCCTCTGCCTGGAGTGTCCCTGGTCGCGGCCGCTTGACGCCACGATTTCCGTGGAAAGATGACAAACAACCCTCTTTACTGAGCTTTTTGTACTCCATGTACGTTGACCTTCCAATTCCGTGTATTATCCACCATGCTTTCTCACAAACATCAACACCTTCTATCGTAACATACGACCTGCGCGATGACCCATCCATAATGTGAAGTCGTTTTGAAACATTCAATCCAAGTTCTCTCCTCTCATCGAATGACAAACCCCAAAATGCAGTACGAATTGCCAAGGTTTTTCTCCAATCAAAATACTGGCAGCACTGAAGCTTGCAACAAGGTTTGCTGCCCACCGAACTCACTTCATCCAAAGTAAGATTTTTCTTGCACTTTTTTTAGTCCTCCATATTGGATGGTTTTATCTTCCTAGTAAAATGCCTGTATGCTGCTTTCAATACGCCTGTATCATGGTCGTCATTCTCCATGTCACTGCATGATCGTAGGAAATTTTCGAGATCAACGGAGAGTATCCGGCCATTTTCAAGAAGTCTTGTTTTTGTTAACGGCCATTTCACAATCGACATCAGTGAACCGGACTCTCCAAAGATTGTTCTAGTGACCAAAACCCCAACATCATCCTCTCCGAGTTTGTCATTCAGAATGATCTCGTTAGGAATGCATGCTTGAATTCGGCCTTTGAACATGGCGTTTCTGTCCTCCCCAAGAAGAAGACACTGCAAGTTTCTCCAACATTCTCTCCCCAGACCTGCAGGCAGATCCCCCCCAGTCTCACCGTTGGACGGAATATCATTGCTTTCAGTGCTTTGTCCTTGATAATCACTACCTTCTGTGATGGAATGACATCCTGGGTTTCTCGGGGATGATGAATCCACAGTTTAATGCGTGCGAACACATGACACGTCCCACACAACTGGAGTCCCAATCGCCTCCTTCAATGTGTCAGCATCCATGTGTCGATAAGGCAGAGGACAGGAGCCGAATGCGTCATCACAAAAGATCAAGGTAACTGAAATGGTGGACGAACACAAGTGGTGTCCGTGGCAAGTTCCCCAGAAACATTCAGGCAATCTCCTGAGGCAACAACTGAAGGAGATCCAGGAAGCGACAGAAACACCCTTTGGCCTACTTGGAACCCCATGAAGTTAGTAACCTCCACTGGGCAGTGGAGGTCCAGTAAAATCCTATTACTGGACTGAAGATTAACTTAAGGAAAGAATGACTTGCCACCGAAAGGAGAAACTTTAAGTATAACTTTTTTGACGGTTTTGAATGAGAAAACAATATGGATTGAAAAAGTAAAATCAATGTTTGGATCTACACTGGGACTGATAAAAAACAATTGGAATTAAATTGGAGTATGAGGGCGGAGTATAGACTACATCTATCGGAACTGTCAGATGAAGTCACAATTGCCAACCTCCACTGGGCAGTGGAGGTTGGATGATATCTGTTGATGAAATAAACCACATGGATGAACAATGGATAATGAAGAAGCCCTTTGTAGATGACAAAGTGATTCTATGGATGGATGAATAATAATGTGGCGACTGCCCAGTGGAGGTTTGGGAGTAACTTTAGACAAACAAAAGCAAGTTTAGCTGGTGCACATGGAGAGTACACAAAAAATTGAGTATCATACTATCCTACGTGAGAAATGTGCAGTTGACACATGAGACTAAGGAAGCAGAGAGAGACTCAGAGGCTGCTTCAGAAGTACCCTATGGGTAGAGTGGTGCAGGACAGGCAAAGAGGTACACGTTGTCCAGAGAGGTGCATGATGTCCAGAGAGGTGCGTGAGAGAAAAGAAGCAAGTGAGAGGTTCAAAGTGGGAAGTTGGTATTGTGTGGATTCAGACGTTATATAGAGGTGACACGTAACTTTCATCTTTGAATCGCTCCAATGGCAGTGTGGTATGCTTTCTCTCCCGGATCGATTGTGGCCACCGTGGATTAAGGCGGAATCGAACGGCTTATTTCAACTCGCGAAATCTCGGCTTCATTGAAAGTGTGCACAATTTTCCATTTATTGACAACAGCCATTGTCACATTAATTATGGAACAAACGATAACGGCCGTGATCAGACTGAATTCTATCGTACTTGTACGTTAGTAGGACTACAAGTCTGGCATCATTATCGTGCGGCTCTGACAGCAGACTCTGGAATAAGCGTGAAGGATGTCGATTCTGACAAGTGGCCTGGAGAAATGAAGTCAGGCGGCTAATCGCCACAACTAATTCGGGACTGCACATTAACAATCGATCATTATAATTAACTGGGAGGAATCTGGAGGTGAACCATAAAGCACTTTGAGATTGTTCTGTTTATATTTATCGTGCTGTTACAGTGAATAAAACACTTGGGCAGGGCGGGGCATTACATGTCGGCGCATTGCATTGGACAGCGAGGGCGGTGCATTACAGGTGTGCGGAATGCTCTGTCGTGCCTTGCTTGCTTGCACATGTTTAATGTAGGGATGGACCCCTCGTGTCGGGTATCCCTCGATAAATGGGCAGTCCCTGTGGCTCTGGACCTTAAATCGAGGAATGCCCGACACGAGGGGCCATCTACTATCCTTAAAGCCGTATGTCTGTCAGGGAATATTGACGCCTGGCGGCTAACAGCCGAAAGTAATTGTGGACGGCTCAATATGAGACAATGATTATACAGTGTGACGAATCCGTAGGTACAGCGTTGTGTCCTCTGGCAGATTGACGACTGCCTAGGCGTGTCACGTGGGTGGTCACATGTGCGTTTGGGGCGTGGGTTAAGGTTTGTTGGCTTCGAATCTATAAGGACTAATCTACAATAGAAATCTTCGAACCTAATTCGTCCAAAATATACTAAGGAACTTCTCGCACTATATTCAGACGATTCTAGATTATATACCCAAGAACTACAGAATGCTCCTTCTTATCTCTCTGAGTGTATCAGGCGAATAGTCTGGAGGGGTATATTTTGGGGATCTGGTGATACTATCAGGAGACGCAAGGGAGTATCCTGGAGATCCGGAGACGTCCAGTAGTTCCATGACTCCCCCGCTCGTTTCAGTGTCCAGGAGGAAGTTTGGAGGATAATATTTTTCGGATCCTGATGTGGATTCAGGAGATGCCCGGAGATGCTGGATATCCAAAAACGGTCACTTGTATTGCAGCCAATGTGTCTGGGGAATAGTATGAAGGGGTGTATGTCGGATAATCTTGGGAGTGGGCAGGAGATCCGTTGGTATCATTGTTTACATGAACGCTTTCTCTTATTTCTGCCAGGGTATCCTTACAGATGACTTGAGGTGTATTGCTCGGAGATTCGCATGCGTTCCGCGGGGATTCTACAGTCACATTTTTGTCATTGACAGACACTTTGTTCGGCTCGGTAGACCCCCAACTGAATTTTTCATCTAGTTCCGAAACACCATGTTTTTGATCTGGACGGTCCGCTTCCATCACGTCTACCGAACACCGTCTTTTGCTCCAATTTAATCTGGCTGTCTTGTACGCATCGTCAGACACCGGTTCCCCACCCTCGTTCTTCTTTCTCATTGACATAAAAACTAATCAGAGTGTGTAACTGGCTGACCCAAAGAAATATCGAACCTCCACTGGGTAGTGGAGGTTCCCAATTATCGTATCCCAGTCTCATTGGAAAGTATATGTCACACTTACAATGTCACACATATGATTCCATCACTCGTTCCCACATCGTCTCAAACTGATTTCAATTTTCCCGTAATTATCCGATTTCGTCCTTACTTTAAAAAAATGTCTTTCAGCTTCCACATACAGAATTCACGCGAACCTCCACTGGGCAGTGGAGGTTCCAGTTTTTGGTTGCTCATGTGCATGACATGGGTCTACGAATACTCTACTCTGGCCTGCACGAAGCCTACTGTTAGCATATGTCTACTGTAGAATACAAGTAGACTAGGCTATCGTGGTTTTTCAGAATTGCCGAATTCAACATAATTGGATAAGAAATGAAAATTTCCATTCAGAATCGAATTTGAATGGGAAGAAATGCATCAACTAACGCTTGATTTGGGGATCAAGAAAACGGTTGAGAAATAAACATCTGGGCATTTCCGAAACCACTGTCCTCAATAAACCACCACAATGAACAAAACAAGCAATACAACCAGCACGGTAATTTCCCGCCACCCTAAACCATTACCCTAATCGACCAGAACAAGCACACATAAACCCAATTGCACACAAAACCACCACACAAAACCACCATACAAACCATCGGTGAATTGAAAAACAACAGTGAAGCAATGACTCAGGAATGCACTGAAGCACAGAATGGAGCAGGAGTGAAATGAATTGACAGAGAATGAAACAGCATTGAAGCAAACAACAAAGCAAACAATGAAACAGAAACCTAATGTGCACTAAAGCACGGACTGAAGCACGGACTGAAGCACTGAAGACGGTGCAGTGCAGCAGAGAATGAACCAAGATCAAAACGAATTGAATCTTGAACATGCCACATGAATCGAGAGCGGGCCAACACAAAACTGAGAACAGGCCAACACATGAATTCAGAACAGGCTAACACAAAACGTGAAACAGAAGACGAAAAGAGGGAGTTTTTAATTCTGTATTTGCTTGTGCCGGCCATTTTGGTGCCCCTGCAACCACAGTCCTTCGTTTGATACTCTCTTCCGCACCTCCGCCTGCCGGTAATTGCACTGTGCTCTCGCCTCTACACTCGTCAATCTCCACTCGCCACTGTCCGGTCTCTCCTCCCCGCTCTTCAAATTTTGCCTATTTCACTCTCTCACCTTTCACCCTCTCCTCTCTCTGCACTCGGCCAAGTCTACTCTTTCTCTCCACGCTCCAGTGTCCAGTCGCTGCAAAACGAGCTCCAAAACTCTTCTCTTTCACGCTCTCCTCTCTCAACTGTTAAGCTTTCACTCGCGCAGCGCTTACGCGTAGAAAATGGGAAGCCCAAAGGTTGGGCTCAAAGAGCGCACCCCTTATAAGCGACCTTCAAGGATGATCTGAACCATCGTCTCCGTCCGAAATCGACTATCTAATAAATTTGTGTTTGGTTGTAACAGAAGACATCCTACACCACCAGATTGCGTCCCAGGATTGATTGGAGATATTTGTGGCGCATTCGTATGCCGAAAGTCCTCACATTTCAAAACTGAGCATATCGCTATTTTTGAGCTTAACCCAGAGGTGACAGATTGGGGCATCGTGCCTGTCGGTACACCTCCTGATCACAAACTGTCTTTTCATTACAGAAGTCTTGGAGTAATAACAGACTTAAAATACGTAGAAGCTCTCGATATAGAGCTTGAATCTGAAGAGGAAAACCCGATGTTGGTTTTGTTCCTGCATGAGGATGCGAGAACCCCTAGGACGTTTGGTTTCAAAGTGGAGGTGGGTCGTCTGAACAAATAGTTGATGAGTGAATGCGTTGCACCGGGTTTTAGATTTCCAGACGAGGGCTCTGTATTTACAGACGTAGATTTGTCGAGGGTCTGGAGTATTTTTCTGGATCTTCTGCACGCAATGGGGAACGACATTCGCAAGAAACGAGCACTAGAGGAAGCATCAAAGCCGAAGAGGGGAAAACGCAAGTCGTCGACAGCCGGCAATGATGACAATGAGGCCGGGACTTCCGCAGGGAAGAAGAAACAGAAGGAGGATCATGATCCAGCATTGATGTCAGATAACAAGAGACCTAAAGCTGGGGAGATTTTTGACAAGGAAAAATGCGAGAAGATGGAGGAGAGGCTCACGAAGGAATACAATGATGTATTTCCATTCGGATTCGAGAGTACCTTCCTTGTGAAGGTTTCCATGATGGAACTAGCTCCAAGGAGCATGGTTTACAGGCCATTAAATATCAAGCATAAGGACGAAGTGAAAGCGCGACTCTTCCAACTTCATTTGTTCGACTCCAAACATCCGAGAAGATTGCTTCATCGCGACCGAAACAATGGAAGGAGATGGACGTATCAAGGTTCTTCGTAATTGGTGGACAACACACCATCGTGGCAACAAAGGTAATGGACTTCATGTCCTCCCAGACCTCTCTTTTAACGAACCTCCACTGGGTAGTGGAGGTTGGTGTTGAACTACAAAATTGGATATGTCCCCACACTTTCAACTCTCTCACCCATTTTACATTAACTGTAGCAACTTCTCGAGGATCTTTCCGACAGCGAACTGAAGGAGTACTACTAGGAGTGGCTAGCGAAGATTGTATGGTCTATCGATGAACAAAGGCTCCTGAAGTTGTCAAAGCTCCTCAACGATCCCAATAAGGCGTAAAAGTTTGATACAACAATGCCGGAGAAAGTTGCGCATGCGCGAATGTTATTCAACTTGAGGGGGAAGCCAAAGAAATACAACGATCACACCACAAAGTCCGAGACGAAACAATGGAAGGTATGCATTTATGGAGTCAAAATCTATTATTCACATTCATTTTATGCTAAAGAATACTTCTATTGTCGCAGTGACAACTAATTTATCCCTGAATGAATGTGCAGGAGTTCATGTTTGCCTGTCATTTGATACTAGAAATGGGTAGCATTAAGGAGACAATGGTCCTGGTACTTTGCGACGACGACGTTTGGAAGATCTGGGAAGATGTTTCAAAAACTGGGAGCAGGGAAAGCTACTCGACCCGCTTGGGATACATTACAAGGGTGAACAACAACAGCTCACGAAATCTGCTATCGCAAAGCTGCAAGGGTTGAACAGATGGCAGCTGATAAAAGTTGCGCAGAAAATCTTGGACCTGAAATTGACCATTCGACAAAGGTCAAGACAAATCAATTCAAGGCATGAACAAATACATAGACGACATGAAAATGCGCCGGTTTATTGTCGACGATGTGATGGAAGTGTTGGGGTGGCCTCGGAGGAGCAAACAGCACGGAACTGTACACTAAGGACGAGTGGCGTGAAGTGAAGAAAGTACCACTTCAATAAGGCAGAGTTCTCAACATTTAAAGACAAACTGGGGACGGATTACATCCAAAGCAAGATCAAGATGAACATGGAGACAAAACCACTCACGGCCGCTTTTGTTAAGTACGTCTCCTCCATCAAGAAAGCTTATGAGGATAGAGAGGATGCCATGGCGATTATTTCAGCGAGTTTCAAGACTCATTACGCTATCAGGGGTGGAGAAACAAAATTCGCCGATGCCAAGTCCCGTCTGCGACTCGCACCGAAGAAACGGTTTGACAACATAGCGATGGTGTTCGTCAATACAGTTTCTGAAGACGATTCTGTACGTATTTGAGTCCACACGATTATGTGAACATACTGGAGGCCTTTGTGGCTCAGAAATGAACACGAGTGCTTTTGTTTTCTCTTCTTGACGCAACCGTCCTCGGCCAATCTGGTCTCCTACATCCGAAATGGTCCCGGAAGAACATTGTATCTTGTCCGTTAGGGATTTTATGTTCCGGGAGAGTATGAAAATATTTACAAAAACAGCACGAAGACTTTATCTCTGACTGTACTGTGCCTGGACTATGTTTTTCCAGCGACAACTGAGGAGATGCAGAATCCGGACGAGCACATCTCCACCGTACTGTTAATCGAGCCAATACAGCCGATTCTGGAAGGGCCCTCTGAGAAGCCATCAGCTTTTGAAGAAGAGTGCAGGACTTATAATCATGAGCTACGAGCTGACACATACAACTATTTGGCCTCCCTGTTTTGTCGAGACGGGATGTCCGCTGTCAACATCTTCGGAGGCATGATGTTGACGTACGCCCTTCATGTAAGTGTAAAACCTTTTTGCATTTCAAATACGAATTTTATATTTTTGATCCAACACGTCCTCTGTTTTACTGACTGGGTTTATCTGCAGGCAAGAAACGTTCGAGTGCTTGACATCAACCACTCAACGAAGAAAAATTTTTGCAAAGGAAAAGTTGAAGCTAATTTTAAGAAGCTTCAAATTGAGAATGACAATGTTGCTGAAGAGGTTGACAGCGGAGACGATGATGAAGATGAGGAGGAGGAAGATTAAGACTTGAAAGAAGGAGGCGACATTCCGAACACGTAGAGGAGGACAAGGGCATCGATGGTAACGGGGACAACGAGGGCCACGATGGTGACAATGCAGACCGTTGGGAGGCTGGACACCTGGATGTGATTCAGGACTTCAGAACTCAGTCACAGGATGGTATTGAGAACATTACCCAAGACGTTGCGGTCCACAATGTCGTGATTCTGGATGGGGATTCGTCGAATTCAAGCGAGAGAACTAAGAGTAATCCTGCTTCACCATCAAGGGGTGCGGAGGTGAGCTCAATCAAGGTGCGCGGCAATTTGATTGGGAGTGCAGACGACTGGTTCAAACCTGTAGAAGGGGACGAGCCGGCGCCAATGTCCCCGTCTCCCCCGAAAGAGAGGGTAGAGAGAGCGAGGACAAAGAGCCCGTGTCCCACAAAAGACAGTGGACACAAAGGGAGGACTAAGAGCCCGTCCCCCGCAAAAATGGACAGTGGTGACAGAGGCAAGACTAAAAGCCCCCAACTCGCTCTCAAAGTGTCTCCCATCATGTCAATTTGGATGTAGGTAACAAATGACACCTGGAGATTTATGGTGTCTTCAAGCATTATAAATGGAACAAATTGTGTGTATTGCATCTGGTTGTGTTCTGGTTGTGTTTTTGGCAATACCTGATCTGTATCGTAATATTTCCCACATTCTTGAAATTTACATGTGACTGACGGTAAGAAAACTCGTATAGATCCATGAACGGAAATTGGAGGAAATCACACAAACCTGGACAGAATCCATTGCGACTCAAATAGTGAGGAGGCAGGTGGACTTAACAATAAGGGCCAACCCAACTGATCCGGTCAAACAAACAACCTCCACTGCCTAGTCGACGTTGCGAGATGGAGGAGATGAGCCGGAGATGGTCGTTGCTCACCGCGAAGGAAAAGAGAGCGAGCAGCACCATCAGCGGAACCCCTCCCCGAAACGGGTATACACCTCATAACCATCTTAGCTATGTTCTTCTTTGTCCTTCTTCTAGTTTTCAAAATAAATTAATTGTTCTGTTATTCCACAAGATGATATGATTCACCCTCCAATCGACTATCACAAATCTGTGAACCCACAGGATTGGTATCGCCTCTCCGAGGGACCGAAAGGATATCGACCATGATACTACGTCCTGGTTCTTGACGTTGGTTACCTTGGTGAGGTTTACATCCGAGATGGCCCGAGATCCCCTCCCGCAACCCATCCTTGTGTGTGCGCTGGAAAATTCAAGCTTGCAGTCCGAAAATGGGTTGGACGACTTCCTGAAATGGGTCCTTAAGCATTTTGAGGTCTACTTTTGGAACACTGGACCGTTAGAAAATGTCCTGAATATAGTGCTGGCTTTGTTTGGAAGAAGGTTTTACAAGGTCAGGGAATTCAACAATGAGAACTATGTGAAGCATAGACAGACGTTCAGTGCCGAATGGCCCAAATATCCGAAAGCGCCAATATATCTTAAACGTCTCTACGACCTTTTCACTGTAGACGACCCTGTAGCGTACAAATCAAACACACTTCTTATCGACACTGTAGAAAATATGTATAAGTCGTACTTGAACCCAAAATCGCTCGGTATCTTCCTTCCAAAATATAAAGCGCTCGTCGACCCATACAAGGACAGGTTTTTTCTTGATGAACTCAAACCGCACCTGGAAGAGTTGCGGTTATCCGGAAAAGACGCTGATATATTCAACGTGGAAAAACCCATAGGATGTCCACCGTATAATGACCCAAAGGTCAAATGCCTCTTGCTATGGGATTTGCAGTGATAGGTTTATCTTAGAAAACAAAAATTTCCTGATGCTTCATTGGAACAGTTTGAAACGTAGATGGCTGCTCTAGATTTTCATGAACCTCGACTGTCCAGTGGATGTTTCTCCCAATGTCAATCCTGTCCTTGGTTTATCTTGATAACCACCTGAGTGGATGTATGAATTTCTCACAGATTGCAGCACCAGTTTCTCCAGTTGCGAAAGGATTGCGCTTGATAATTTTTGACCTGAATGGTTCACTTTATATACTGCTACAATGCATAGACTTTATCATGCTTCAGTTTACCGCAGTAGCAATTCGTGGAGCCATGGACATGAAATCTAAAGATTCAGGGATGAAAGAATATGACTATATTACAAATGAACTTTTCTCCCAACCAGGAAGGTCTGTAAAAAGATTGATCATAATTGGCCTCTCCCCCGAGCTCAATATATATAGTTGTCTAATGATTCTCTCAGACCATAGTTGTCTATTCCCTCTTCTAATAGCTATTTTAAGCCGCATCTATTCTAGGTATCTATACTTTCTATCGGATGATGAGTTGAACCTAAAAGTTCATCAATCCTAATTCTAACATAACTGGCCTCTTCTAAAGCGTCGGGGAAGCTCTTCGTTAGGTACTAATGCGGATAGCCGGTGGACTGGACAACAAGAGCTCGCCTTTGGATTTTCTTGCAGGTGGGCATTCCCTTGGTTGGGGATATGGCTTGGATATGGCCCAGGACTACCAACCGGGATTTGATCTGGTATGGCCTCACCCCAAACCATGTTGATGAGACTAGGCCAGAAGAGTGCATGCATGTCTACTCACACGTTACGTGACAACAAACTAATCATCCCTCTAATTATTACTCGGCTTCCTACTAGAGTTTGGGACTTCCCATTTGTAAGAATTGCTCAACACCTCTTTCTGTTTGCCTAATTCATGCTCCCTTTCATGCCATTCCTGCCTCTAAAAATGCTCTCCCTGTGCCCTTGTGGCCGTTCTGAAGCTTCCTTTATTCTCCTCTCTTGCAGTAGGGATAATCCTTACTTTCTTCTGACATTTTTAAGATACTTACCAAAGCGCATCATTCAGAACACGCAAAGCTACTTTCGAGCATGCCAACCCAAGACCTCATAGCGTATGCAGCAACGCTAAAGCAAGACACCCTTCCCCCAAGCACCCATGTGAAACACAACTGCTTGAATCAACAAGTGGACGCGCAGATGCTAGAATCCATCATCTCAAAGGCGTCATCCTAGGGGCTTCACCTCAACAATTCAATACATAAACATCATGACATACAAGAATATGAAGCAATGCCAGCACATTTCAATCATTTAGTCCATGTTCGATTGCTATATGTTAGGCAAAAAAGTGAGTGCCCCGACCCTTTTCTTCTTCAAATAAAGGAGACACCATCCCCACCATAGCAACACAGGACACACGGTAGCAGGATTTGAGACCCAAGCACTCAACGTGCCCTATCCAACTTGCCGCTAACTAAAACTTATCATCACTGTTTGTTAACTGTAACTTGTCGTCACTGCAGTGCTATTCTTGCACACTCACTTGTCATCATGCCGAGTACAAGTAACTTGGTAATAAGGAGTTGATTTCTACCGGTAATGAGGTGACGAGTGGCGCCATTCACAATGCGCCGCCATCACTTCATCGGCCGGCGGTTGTGCGCGCGCGATAGCAGATACAAAGGCGTCTGCAGGAGCGGCAGTTGATCTTTGTATCTTCCTCTCCTGTTGTTCTATCTGGATCGTCTCTCTCGCTGCAAGCTGATATGCTCGTGAAAGGACTTTTCCTAGAGAGTATGGTTCATTGGTGGTTCCTCGTACGGGAGTTCAGAGATTTGAATGTTAGGAGACGCGAGGCCTTGCGCAATGGATGGTCTAGAGGTAGAGCAACTTATCCCCACAGTCATGAAGAAGAGAGAGTTGATGTTAGAGCAAGTGACAGACTACATCGGCGTTTCTGAAGAGACCGAGCTATTGCTGGAAGGCGATAGAAGTCAACTCCTTCGGATGGTCACCAGCATGCGCGAGAAGCGGTCTGTGCCACATGTAGGACAGCCGCATGAGGATCAGAATTCTTTCGTACCGGCAGTCGTACAGAAGAGGGGGAAGCTATTAAAGACCTTTACAGACTACGTTTGCGCCGTGGAAGAAACCAAGCAAATAATGGAAGAGGAGAGGGGGCAACTACGCCGGATGGCTACTTGCATTCGAGACAGGGCACTGTCAAAGGTGCAAGCCGCAGACTCTATCGGTGCCTGACAGCTATCAACCAAAACATATCCAATCCAGTGGAAGTACAAAGTTGTCACGAGTCGCACTTTATCTCTCTCTTTCGACCTCGGCTGTATTTACGTTGTTGATGTAGTACCTGTAAATGGATACTAACCTGTGGAGGCTGCAGTCATTGAATCAAACTAGTAAGGTATGAAACTCAGCTGTACGTTGGTGAAGTAATCTGAACACATCACATGACTATCTTATGTGGAGGGATTTGACTGTTAAAGGTTGCCATTGACCTGATAATTATGGTAAAAGGCACAAAGTTCAGTCTGGTCTAGGCCCAACAGAAATATGAGACATTTGGCCATGGTGGCATTGCTAGTCATGACACTTCGTTGACGATTGGGAAGGTCACTAAACCTGGCTCTCAGCGTGGTTGAAAGATAATGACACACAGTGAAATGGTGTGGATTTGATGGCTCAGATTTTGAGCATGTGTGGAGAATGTGTTGCAGCGTGAGGGCAAGAAGTTGGAGATGGAGGTGCATAAGCAAACGAAGAGGTCGGCCTGTAAGCAGCAACGACAATTCAATTTGGAAGGCCAACATGTGTCGGAAACCGAAAGAAGCATGGTTGAGAAAGGCGAGGCATCGCATAATCGAGGTGGAGAAAAAATCATCCTCGACCTTAAACAGAAACTCACGGATTTGCAATCTGATTTCGAATCCCAGGAAACTTTGGTGTCGAATCTGGTGAGTAAGGAACGGGCAGCGAACGACGAACTACAAGAGGCCAGGAAGGCAGCCGTTACTGTAATCTCCCACTTTCTTCTCATTCTTCTTTGGAATTAAGCTCTTTATATGTGTTGTTGAATGAGTGCGTTGATGGAGGACTTGACTGTCTTTCAGGTTCTGAAGGAGTATGGCACTCCATCTAGGATGCATGTAAAGCTTGTAGGCGAAATTAAGAGACAGCCTTGGGAAGCTGCGTTTAGAGAGAGGTACAAGGACAAGAAGGATGCAGATTGGAAATTGAAAGCGGCTACTGCAATCTCCGACTGCGAGGTCCTGTTGAAGGACCACAATTTCCGACCTTTGAAAACGGTGGAAGTGAGACCGAATGTATTCAAGGTAAAGCATATGCTAAGTTATTATTTGTGTGACGATGTTCCCTTCTTGAGTTCTTTTGACATTTGAACTCTTGTGCTGGCCATGACATGTCTAATTAGTACTTTGCAGTCTCTCCTTCCTTTCCATTTTTATGAGTTATCTCCAGGTTTTTCTTTGCTAGTGTGACCTCCACGACAACAATTGACACAACCAGATCTGCGATAACATTTACGTCTAACTATAGGTGCATAATCTCTGTGCAGTATGAAGTCAACGAAGATGATGAGACGTTGGGGTGCTTACGGCATGAGTGGGGTTACGACTTAAGCCAGACAGTGATAGCGGCACTCTTAGAACTGGAGGAGTATAATGCAAGTGGGAGGTTCCCAATTTGGGTGGCTTGGGACTCCGTGAATAATCGAGAAATCCTCATGAAAGATCTGATTTACTATCTAAAAAGAAAGCTAGATGAGAAGTCGGAGGAGAACAGGAGGGCGAAACGGCCAAGACGGCCTAGATCATTTGTCGATCACAATTAGTTCAGAAGACCTCACCAACTGTTAGCACAAAACCTCTGTATATCAGGATCTGCTATGCTCTGTCATCTTGTAGCATTTGCTGGAAACGTAGCCTGCAATTTGTGTTTTCTTTCAATGTAAGTGAATCCAACAAACCAGGAATCCTCTTGACAGCGTAAACTTCTGTTGTGTTTTCGCTTTTATGGAAAATTCTCAGGCAGAACTTTGGCTTTGACTGTCACGATGAAACTCAGCTGTAGATTGTTAAAGTAGTCGAACAAATCCCATGACTATCTTATGTGGAGGGTTTCACTGTATGCATGATACTGCTAAAAGGCACAAATTTCAGTCTGGTCTAGGCCCAACAGAAATGTGAAACAGTGGGCTATGGCTGCATTGCTAGTCACATTGTGCTGACGATTGTGCGACATTGTCCAGATAGTGTGGCTGACTTGGAGCCCACCTGGTGTTGGCAATGTTAGGCTGGGGCCCTTTTAGGTGACTCTCCTTCCACCTAGTATATTGGCTTCATCAGATCTATGCACAGGTTAAGAATCGGGAATCCCCGAATATGATGCGAGGATTGTTGTGGCTGAGAGAGTAGATGCACCTGGAGCAGTTAAGCTTTTACCGCGTACAGATGTGGATACTGAAGGGAAGTCATCCTCTTGAGTAGTTGCACTAATGGCAGCTCAGCTGCTGAGGTTCCTGAAACAGTCAGCAGTGCTGGTTGGATTCCATTCGAAATTGATACTGGGTCATAAGAGCAGGTAGTTAAGGACATGTGTGTGATGAGCAAGGGTGTAAGGTCAAGGTTTTGAGGCAGAAACTCCATCTATTACTCCCTCAGAGGTGAAGAGAGAAAGCAAGAAGGAGCTGCTTGCAAAAGCAGATGCTGCTAGCACCACTGCAGATCTTTACAATGTGTTCAAGGGACCAGAAGAGAAGAAGCTTCCACAGGAGATGAAAGGAACTGAGCCTCATAATATCGGGACCTGAAAAACTCTTCTACACCCTTGGAGTTTCTTTTTGTCAGAGCTTATATTGTTTTGTTCTTTCTTTTACTTCTCCTCCCACGGAACTGGATGATTAAGAGGATGCTGCAGAGCTGCCTACTAACGAAGATAGGTTCTACTGACTCAAGCCATTCTTATCCAGGGGATAAAAAGTACACTCGTGATTTCTTGTTGTCATAGAGGGTCCAAAACCTGGAGCTACCAGGGAATGTTGGGAGTAGGCAAGAGATTGAGAAATGTAACCCGGCAAGATGGAACTGGCTTTCAGACCACGATCCTGCCCTGGCCGGATGCTGGATCGACAGTCCAGTGGGCGTCCTGTAGAGTAGCAGGCAGTTCGTCAGATTCTAATGGATAGGTGGACTAGACAACTAGGGCTTGTTCCGGGCCATCCCTTGGTTGGGGATATGGCTTGGATATGGCCATGGCAGGTGGGTTTGGATTCGACCAGGTACTATCCAACCAGGTTTAATAGCACGACTGCCAACCAGGATTTGACCTCGGATGCCCTCACCCTGAACCATGTTGATGAGAGCAATGCCGCAGTGCCTGCCTCCATCATGTCTGCTCACACGATGGGTGTGGCTGCAAGTCCAGCAATGGTGTGGATGCAGACATGCAGACCATGAGAATTCAGAGTTTACCAGGCTCTCACATTGATACATAGTTCCTATGCCTCAGCCCCTCTGGTATTCAGCCTTACAGTCACTGCAATGAGGGGTGCAACCCCTAGTGATATTCAGCTCCAAGGGTCTTCAGTACGCTGTTCTCCGCCAAAGTGAGGCTCATGGGGCATGGGCTGTGGCTCCAGTATCTATTTGGACGGTGGTTCATCTCTGAATCCTAGAGTATGTGAACTTCCTCTGGCTGCTTTGGAGCTTCTGCAATGCCAATCTACATTGAATCTGTACGGAGTTGCCATGTATATGCCCAGGTGTGGCGCTCAAACAATGTGACAGGTGTGAGGTACCCTATGTTTTTCATACTACTACAGGGAACTGAATCTGCCCTTACTCTGACTACGATGAGTTACTGGTGACACCTCAAATTCATAGACTGGTGGGTATAATCTTTATCTCAAGTTCAATGGCCACTTGATGCTCAAACGGAGTCATGCCAACCTGCATAGTACAAGCTGGATCGGCCATGCCTGCCGATTCGGCCTGCCGAATCGGCAGTACACCCTGGGTGGCCGATTCGGCCTTAGAATTAGGCTGAGAAAGTGGCAGAATGCGCCACACCTGCTTTTAGCGATATAAATATAATTCATAATATCTGAACCCATAATGCATTGTGTACCTCTAAAAACCGTTGGATGAAGACCAAATCCGGTGGTGGAGGACCGTCGGATACGTGAAGGCGTGGTCCAGCTGGGGTGGGTGTGATGCCATGGCTGCAATTGGAGGGGACAAAGAACATTCGAAAGCGGTGCCTCTGGGCTGGGTTGGGAGCAATCATCAGTCCTCATTCCCGAAGCTTGAAGAAGAAATCCAAGCAGGGGATACAAGGAAGCTGGAGCTGTCTGCTCCGCCTCAGGGCCTGTCTTCTAACTAGTAGCCTTTCAGCTAGCAGCTAGTTTAGCGGTCTCACCAGGTTTACTCGAGATTTTCCGACTTTCATACATTTTTCAGAGCACCAAACTTGCCATAGATAATGAGGATCGGTTTGAAAGGAAACAATGATCCGAGGTAGGTGAAGCTAGGTTTCTCTCGTTTGGAGAAGGTGGAAAGAGTCAACGAAGCAGGGGTTTATGCGAGTCATTCATGTGCTCTCCTTCCCACACTAAATCTGAATTTAACGTTCCACTCTGAATCTGAATGTAGACTTGGAGAAATTGTTGTTGGCGTCCAGGCTTGAATTAAAAAAAATTCGTACTGTCTTTGGAGTGGAGTTAGTCGTTGGTTCGTTATGTTGGTGATTTAGAGGTGTTTCACTGGGGTGGGGTATGCGAGAGTGACTCAACTCCCTGGAGATGTGAAGAATGATGATTCGTTTGAAGTTGAGGAGCTGGGAAATTTTTCTATGCTACTAGACACAGCCATTTCATGGAGACACAAGATGCGTTGCCGGAAAAATCTACTAATGTCGATGTAGGAACTGATATATTGGACAGAGGATGTCCACTGTCCCCGAAAAAATTGAAGGGTGGAGATGAAAGCGTTCAAGTTTCATCAATTGTTGAAGCAGTGGAGCTTGATCTAGGCACCCCGAGGCGAAGCAAAAAGATCCGTCCAACGCTTCAGTCGAAGAAGCTCATCAGGACATTGTGCAAAATGCGAAGCTCTGGAGAGAGAAAGAGGAAGTATGATCAAGGCTGTTCCGCTCACTGTAAAACATTGAAACGGCGGCTTAGTTCGCAAAGCGTGAAGAGGGCGGCCAGGGATGGATATTGGAAAAAGATGTGGCAGCTAGGCTGTGAAAGAGTTTCTCTGGATATTGGACAGAAACGTGCTCGGGTGGAGTTGAAGGCTACTTCTGTGGCATCCAAGGCCCCCAAGAGCTATCAGGCTGACAGATGTCCAGAGCCGGCAAGGGACAAGACTGTTCGTGTGCTAAATGACACTAACAAGCCTGTTGATGGGGTTAGTGAGACAGGCGAGTGTCTCCAAAATGCTGCACCCTTAAGTACCCCATCAGCTTCTGTGCAGGGGGGAAATCAGAAGTTGCCATCGCTAGCAGACGGTAGATCGGCAAAGCTGGAGAAAGAAGTTAAAATGGTGGTAGCAGAAGATCCGAAGCTCTTAGTGCGGCTGCACGTTGAGGTAGCCTTGATCTTCTCTGTTTGATGCTCTCCTTGTACCGTCTGTTGACTACCCTCTTTGTTTGAAGTTCAGCTAGTACATACCTAGATGACACATGCCCCTCCTCTACTTTGCATGCCTTTTACATTTCTAAGTCATCTGGATATGGCTCTCAACGTGAGTGGTTTATACTGCTGTCCCTACCCCTCTTTCTATAGAGCCATTCCGCCATGTAGGTTAAAGGTTTGAGCAGCTGCTAATGTGTTACTATGGATATAGAGTTTTTGCGTGAGATGAGCTGGACCACTTGCATTTGTAGAATCTGGTGGAACCTCCAGGCCCTGACTAAATGCGCTGATCTTTTTGTTTACCAGAGAGGGTTTTTCTGTTGGCTTGCAAAATCCAATCTGTTCTGAAATTAGGGTTTAGGTTTAGCATGGAAACTCACAACAGGAGGGCCACAACAGCTTCAAAATGTTAGAGAGGATTTAACGCTGATCAATTTGGAGGTAGAGAGCTGATTTAACGCTGATCAATTTGGAGGTAGATGAGCTGTATTTGCAGCCCACCTGACTGAGTATGCAGTTGATTACTTGATGTGCAACTAATGTGATGCAGGTGCCCAAAGAACGCCCAGATGAAGCACAGCAACACGAACTGAAGACTGTTGCAGGTGAGAAGGGAGTACACCTGGTGGGTGATTGCACTCCAACCGACAAGGCGATAATTGAAGAAGAGATTGACAGTGGAAATGGGGATTACACTGGTGAGAGGGAGGATGACACTGAAAATACCTCTCTAGATGAATGTGACCTGAGCTCGGAGCTTGATGAGCTAGAGAGACTGACAGAGAGGATCAATGACTTGCAAGCTTTTTTGCAAGGGAAGCGTGTGCACCAAAGAAAGAAGGATAGGTGGGAAGTGATAGACCAGAGAACTAGTGTTAGAAAACTTCTTAGGTTTCTTAGTAATGATGGACATGGTAAGGATCCACCGGCTTTGAAGGAAGAGCACAAGAGGGTAACTCCATGGACATCTGATGAGAAGATCTTACTAAAGAAGTTTGCATCATACGGAATAAGTTTTGGTGGGATGGCGTCACTGATGCAGCAAACAATTGCAAGAACCTGTGTTGAGTTTTACTGTGGAAATCAAAAGCTGGAGGGGTCCAAGAGACCACTCCAGCAGCAACATGGGGAAAATGTCTCGAGGACAAAAGGATCCTCACATATTGTGCAGCCTACTCCTGAAAGTGAGAGGCTACTCAAAACGAATGCAACTTGTGGGAAATCTGTAGCCACAGCAACCGCCGGTCAGTCAGCAGTATGCAAACCTCAAAGTACAGAGGGCAATCATATGGTGAATGACGAACTTGCTAGAGCCGAAGCTCTGCACCAGAAGAAGCATCCAAGACAGAGTGGAGGTGGTCCAGAAGATGCCAGTCTCAGATCACAAGATTTCCAGACGAGTCCAACTTGCTCAGGGGCGGTTGCTACTGTTCCCCAGCCTGAACTTGGGACCTGCAACGAAGTTGTTTCTGAAAAGGGCCTTCTTGGTGTTGAAAAGCAAAATGAAGCTGGTAAGTTCCTCATATCGTCGACATCTCATAAGCAATTGGAAAAGCAAGTATTTGTTGGTGAGTCCACCGATCCACACAATGTGCCGGGGCTCAAGTAAATGCAATGCAGATGAATTGTGAAATACGGTTTCTTCAGGAGTTTGATTCTTGCTGCTAAGAAAAACATTGATGCTTCCATATCCTCAGGGTTGCCAGGGTCTGAGCACTTGGAAGTACCAAGGCAGATGACAGCCATTGGTGTTGAAGCTAATCAAAGCAGCACTGGCAATGATAAAAATCGTTCTCAAGAAATAAGTGAAGAAGCTGCTCGAGCATCTGATGTTTTAGGTGTGGGCATGCTTCAGAGACAACTGAACTCCAGCATGATGGAGCATACAATTCCCGATGCCTCAAGGTCTCAAACATATGCTATGTGCCTCTTTCTGTTGTGTTTTGTGTGTATGCATTCGCACATGGCTGTGTGTATATGACCAGTAAGAGTAAAGTCAATCTGCAAACTTAACTGTCGTGATCCTCTGAAAGGGCCAGTCACTCCACATTGAGATGTCACGCAGGCAGGAGGGTTTGTAATACTGGCTGCATTTCTACGGAAACCCTCCTGAGTTTCTTCTTTGAAGGGACCAGCAGGAGTATCTATATGTTGAGGGTGCACCCGTCAACATAGTTGTTATTTACAATTCTGAAATGCTGAGGTTGAAAGGTAGAGATGTTGACTTGGGCCTCAAAATGTTAGATAGCAACTTTGAGTTGCACATTTTCTTTTATTGCCAGTTTTGCTCATTGCCATTCTCCTGGCTTATCTTTGCCACTGATTGGTCCTTTTGAACAGGTCTTCTAGTCCACCGTGCAAAACCATCCAGGCCAAGCCAATGCTGGCACATGGAAAAAGAAAGTTGCCTCCCAAGTTGAATGACAGCAATGATGCAAATCACTGCAAGAGTACAAATTCTGCCGGAAGCCTTTGTGGCATGGATGATCCAATTATTACGTCACTAGGTACAGGAAACAAAGCTCCCCCAGCCAAGCTAGGGGACTCGATCTCTAGTGTATTGCCCATAAACATGTCAGCAAAGGTGGCCCAACTGGATAAATTGAGTGAGCCCTGTTTGATCCACACCAACGTGGAGAAGGATGCAAATACTGGTGTTGAAAACACACCAGCTGGAGATGAAGGGATTGCGAGGGCTTTAGTGAGGAGGGAAGAGGAAATACTGACCCAGGCTGCAACTTTGATCCCAAACCGGGGGAGTAGTCCTCAGCGAGGAGAATGCTGTTCTGTAATGATGGATGGTTGTAGCGAAGGTGGGGGAGAAGGAAGATCAGGAACCAGTTTACCAGAGATGACTGAGGTGACAAACCCTGCCGTGAGGGAGGAACCACCTGGATCTATTTTAGCTGAAAGGGACAAAAGCAGTGAAAGGAGTGGAGACTTGAATGGGTCTCCTGCTAGAGATATGGACAGATATGTGACTCCCATTACTGATCAATCGGTTGAGTGCTCTTTGCCTATTGACCAAAGTGCAAATGTCACCATTGTGGATGGGATAAAGACTGTAAACAAAGGAGAAAGTGATATGGGATGTTCTCTGTTACGTTCCATACACAGCAATATTAGTAAGGGACCCTTTCTATCCGAGGAGGAGACAAAGGCTGCCCACCAAGCAAGCACTGCTCTTTTCAGAGGAATTTTTTCTACCTCGCACAACACAGTACAGGCCATCCATCCTTCTGGCTGTTTTGATGTGGTGACAGCTGATGCATATCTTGGGAAAGCAAAATCCCACATTGACTCTGAAGGGGAGGGGTTCAGGGTGGTGCTACGCATGGCACCTGAAAGAGAGGCAATTGACATTGGTTCTTACAAGTCGATGAGAGAGGCTGATGCAGCATGCAGAGCTGTTTCACGCTGCAGAAAAGAAATTAAGAAGGCTAAGTTGGACAAGCCCACTACGACTGTGCCTGGTGGGGTTGTTGCAGCTCCTATTGAATCCTCCGCAGCTGTTCAAGCACCACAGGTTCAAGTCGAGTGCCTTGTATTCTGAGTATATTATATGCATGTTTGCAGTCACAGCTTTGTCCACCCATAACAACTGAGATGATGATATGAGGAGTACCAGCTCAAAACAAATGATGGTTAGCAACGTGAAATAAAATTAAGCCCAAGTTTCCTTGCTCTCAAGACTAGTAACAAAGTATTTGCTCTAAGTCTGTTCGGTCACGAGCTGAAGGCTATATCCCTACTCTTTTCCTTCTCCAAAAATATAGTGCATTGTACTTGAGACTTCACTCAGTACTAATCTAAAACAACACTGGGTTCTGTAATGCAGGTGCCAATTGTTTGTACCGCTAGATTGCACACGGCGACACCCAATCCTGAAGCAAGTTCAGCCAACGTTGTAGAGAACCTTCCTTCTCACCAATGTAATGTGGGAAGGCCACCTATCATTCCTTATGTGTGGAGGCAGCTGTAATGACAGCGTAAACAAGATTGCCAGCTGAAGTACAAGCAATTAGGAAATGACAACTGAACTTCACGAGGATATAAATATGGAATCTTCACACATCAACAAAGTGAGGCAATGTTGGGGCTGTGTAGGACTGATCTATCATCCCATTCAGAACTACAGAGCCCGAATCCTTTGTTTTCCAAGTGCCCAGACGCAAGTCAGATCACATCCTGCAGAGGTGGGTTATGCAAGGCCCATATCTGAACTGTGTTACATTCACGAAGTGCCAATTGGTCCTATTACAGAGAACCATCAGATAGGATACTTGAAAATGATCAAGAAAGCAGCCAAAGTGTAGAGAATTTAGCTAGAGGGCATGAATTGAGTGAAGTAGAACATGCTACCGAAGGAAGCATCGAGAGCTAGGAAAAACTGCTATCAAATGCAATTTTTTTGGCAGGTGTGCAGATAAGCCCATTCCTAAGAAGAGGAAAACAAATAGTTAGGTGACTAGTGTAGATATCTCTCATCTAATACTATACATGTAAACATAAGAGCATTTAATCATGTAGTGTAGGGGATATATTTCTTCTGGGTATATATTCTTCCCCCCTTATTGACATTTCTATTCATTTGAAGATGGTTTAGGTTCCAAATTATACCTTTTTTAGTGGGGCTGTGCTTGCGGAGCCCACCAAAGTAAGGTGGAGGCCAAAGAAACCCTGGAAAATGTAAGCCCTTAGAGAATCTCCACCGGGGGGTACACTAAACACCACTGCACGGTAACCTCCCGCGGCCTCGAACTCTCCCCTCCCACGGTGGCCTCGAACACTCCCCTCCCCCAATGGCAACTCCATCAAACTACCCTACTACCCTACACATGTAATTTTTGATGACTTGCCTTGTTGCGGAGGGACCACCTAGCAGACACCGCCTTACCATCACGCCATAAATGCCGCTGGCGTGCTTTTTAGTTGGTCCAGCAGGTACTGGCCGGGCTGACGAGGATACGCCAAAGTGAAACACACTAGGGGTGCCATTTTTAAATCCAACCTAAATCCACTTTTATGTGGACTAATTATCTTGCGGGCGCCTCT
The DNA here is from genome assembly GCA_030704615.1 of Takakia lepidozioides. NCBI lineage: Eukaryota > Viridiplantae > Streptophyta > Takakiopsida > Takakiales > Takakiaceae > Takakia > Takakia lepidozioides. The sequence continues at coordinate 10,063,352 of CM060733.1, forward strand.
GGGGTGTGGATACCATGGCTGGGGGCTCAAGTACTGTCGCAGTGGCATTTAGGGACACTGCCGGGGATGCTCTTAGAGCATGCCCAGCAGCCGCCCTATCTGGCGCGCTATCATCAACATAGCGCGGCCGCCGAGATCGCGCATCCCCAGCAGCACCTTCACGCTCTTCAAAATGGTGAGCCTCACCGAAAATCGTCACACTCCCGAGCTATCTTCCTCCCCTTTGGTGTGTGGCATTCTCCCCCCTACCGACCGCTCAGCCTCACACGTAATGACAAGTGGCAGGGCGGGGCCCACGGACAGCCTACGCCATTACTCCACTTCGGTTATGGTGCGTTGCTGCTGGGGCTCTTGCCAGCCAACGCGCTATCTAACTTGCCTGCCTCACCATATGCCTCACGAGCATAGTGGTAGCGCGGCAGTTTAGTGAGCCTCTGATGGGCATGCTCTTAGAGCATCTCCACCAGGGTACACTGAACACCACTGCAACGGTAACCTCCCGCGGGCTTGAACACTCCTCTCCCCCAGTGGCAACCCCATCAAACTATCATGCACATGTCATTTTTTATGACGTGCCTGTTTTGATGACGTGCTTGGTTGCGGAGGGACCACCTGGCAGACGCCGCCTTACCATCACGCAATAAATGCACGCATGCGTGCTTTTCAGTCTCTACCGGCCGGGCTGAGGGGGGGGGGGGCGTATCCTGCACCAAAGTACGGGCCTGGGGGTTCGGATACCAGGGCCGGGGGCTCGAATACCGTTGTCGTGGCATTTAGGGACACCGGCTTAGAGCATCCCCACCCTACACTAAACCTAGCACACCAACGGAATACATCGATATTCAGTTTCAAGATGGGCTTGAACGAGTCCACACCCTTGACCCTAAACGCTACATCCCGTTAAGAACATCCCCACACCCTTGAGCCCGAAAGACTCACTATAACTTCAAAATTACATGATCGATTCAGGGCCTGTTGGGTTCTATGGCGAGGCAGCCCCGAATCGCGCACACCCTTGCCCTTGAATTGCCCACACTATCCCCGCGCACCTCACCTCCCGTTGGCAGGAAGAGATTGCCAAGATGTTGACACGCACACCCTAGACATGGGCATGGTCACGTTGACTTGGATTCAGGGGCATATGCGGGGCCCTCAATACGGTGCTCGGGTTAAGTGCACGGAACAATATTCAGTGGCCATTTTTCATGGGATATAGGGTTCAGTGCAAGTGCAAGGGTGTGGACGTTTTCCCACCCACTATACCCTAATATTTCGTTGGCATGTTGGGTTCAGTGTAGGGTGGGGATGTCTTTGTGGGGACACACTGTACACTTACCAGCTGAGCTACCAGCCGATGTGCATCCCAAAATTCCTTTAAAAAAGTATGATTTTTTGCCAGATTTTAAAACATGGCTTGGCGGCGTTGCCAATGAGAACGCCAGAGGTGAATGTGGGAGCCAATCTAGGCGGGGGATAACGTGGGCAGTTCAGGGCCGGGGTGTGTGACCTGCCACAGAACCCAATCACAATATTTGGGCGTTACAGGGAGTCTTTCGGGCTCAAGGGTGGGGATGATCTTACCCTCTTTATATACTATCTCAAGGAGCCCTTCTAGAAAGAGGCACACTGCCTCATCCCGCTTCCGGAAAGCTCTAGAACCAGAAGGAGGATCCACCCTCCTACTTCTATGCCTCATATTTCACCCATTCCAACAGAGGTTGGTAGATCGTGAGCACACTGGTGAGCACAAATGGCGTGAGCACAAACCCACGGTCACGGGGGTTTTATGTTTTTAAACCGCGGTCATATGAGCTATATGATTTCAAAACGGAATAAAACCCCAAAACCCTAATGCGAAATAAACACCCATAATGTATATCTACAAGCTCCAAGTTCCATATATCTACAGCTTTGGTATTCTACAAAAGAATAACACGTTAGAGAAAAACAAAGTCACAATAACCAACACCATCCAAAACACACAAATACCAAACAATAGTTGAACAATTTAATATAATGAGGCAAACAACGAGTTTCGTTTAACCGAAATAAATCAAGGTATCGGGTTTCCCTAGTGAAATAATGGGTTTCGCCAAAGAAATAGTGGTTTCGCTAGCGAAATAGTGGGGTTTGCCAATGAAATAGTGCATTTTGCCAGCGACATAGTGGATTTCTACAGTGAAATAGTGGATTTCGCTGGCGAAATTTTCAAGTATCGCTGCATAGGTCATTATCCTATAGTTTCGTGGGCGAAACAATATGTATTGTGTTTGGTTTAACCAAACCTAGCGTAACCTAAACCTAACGAAGTAGGGTGATAGGATAACTAACCCATCTACGTGTGGCGTGTGCTCACGTGAGCACAAGTCTGCTCACGTGCGCACAATTTGGTCCCCGCGAGCACAAATTTCCAATTTTAGTTTCGTTGCAACAACTTTTTGGGAATATTCGCAAATTTTGGAGCATTTTTTCTTCAGCTCACGCGAGCACGCACACAACAACATGAGCGTGCTCACACACTACGCAACCTCCAACAAAAGTGTCCTCCCTCCCCATTGGCCGCTCTAGTCCTCCCGACTCTAGGACTCCATCACTTGGACTCCATGACTTCACTCCATGGTTATGTATAAGGATAAATTTTTATTTTAGTATATCCACCGGTTATCTATTCTACAAAATTCTTCAAATTTAGACGGTTGGAAGTGTCCTAAAATTGGCAGATATATATGCAATTGGTGGTTACATATAATATATTGAATGGGCACTTGTATTTCTCAATGATTTTAAAAAAAAATAATCAATTCACACATGACATCCCTAGGGGCTCCAGGATGGAGCAGCTTGGCCATGAGCTATGTCACAAAGAAACCCTCTATCACCACCTCAGTGGAAAGGAGCCTGGAACTGAACTAGTCAGGTGCGCCGTTAGTAACTTCAAACTTCAAACTTAGTAATTTCAAACTTCCCCAATGCCCATGGCATTAACGCTACCTCCCTCCTCTGCGTACATCTATAAAAAATAGATTCAAAGCAAACAGTGTGTGACAAATTTGAAGCAAAACGATCTGTTCATAGTTCATAAACCTGAAGCCTAACTAGACATCGTATTCATGCTCTAGATGCTGATGTAGCTTGCTGATTCATTGAATGCCTTCAATGGAGAGACAATGCTAGAAATGCAACTGCGTTGTGTGAGTAGGAACGTGTCCTATACATAACTGTAACCGCTCTAGGGGGTCAAAACGCCTTATTAATCCGGGTATGCAGTGTAGTGCTAACCTTAATATAGGGTACATATACATATACATACTCACCTCCCAACCGTCGGTTATCTATTTGCTCTATTTTGCAAAAATACCCTGCATGCAATTATGTATACCTACTAACCGAGGTGGTAACCGACTCACTAACCGGGGTAGAGTGCTATACCTGGCCAACACTGGTTCGGACGACTAATAACTAGGTACATAACTAACAGTCAGTGGCTTAGTTGGTAAATGCACTCAGTGCCACCCAGATGACTCTGGGGTCAAATCCTGCGACTTGACGGGTGTGGTCCACTCTTCTCCCCCTTCCCTGCACAGGTGTCGCATCGGAAAGCCTTCACGCCGAGGTTACTGAAGGTTATTTTCTCCTCTCTCTATCAAGGGGCCTGATCGAGCTGTCGATCCCAGGTGTTTCCCTTATGAAAAAAAAAAAAGGGGTACATACTTTACCAAAGCTCTCCCCTGCTCATGGAATTCCAAGGGTGTATCATGTGGTCTTACCCCGAACATAGCACGCTGAAGACAGAGTAAGATGGTCATCAGGTTTGTACTCAAGCTCATCACTGGCATGACCAAATCTGATCACTGAACCATATGTTAGCCCCATGTCTCCTGAAGAAGCATGTACCATGAAAGACACTTTAATCTTCATAAATGACATAGGATATCCCATAATTTCAATTAGGCACTTTTCTTATCAAATGCCATCTTATTGCAACCGGTATTGCGCAACAAACTACATGTATGACATCGCCATTGGCACAATTTTGAGGGAATCAATCAAGATCCCACGACTCTGACACCTACAGAAGCCAAGATACCTTAAGATGTGCTTCTTTTCAAGGGATTTGGGGTGTCATGGATTCGTATGTCCAGTCCACCTTTGAGCCATTCAACTTACGAGATGGTACTTTCGGAAGAAAGAAAAGCTGGGAGCCCATGCATTGTGTAGTTTGCATGCATGCTCAAGTTGTATACAAGCGCAAAGCCACAGAAGTCACCTGTCACACATCGAACACAGAGCAAGGGAGTTTAATATGAATCATTTCACCATAAAGGACAAAGCAGACAATATACAATCAAAGGAAGACACAAATGACGGCATCAAATTAGGGGAATAATGTGGTACAGATCGCTAAACATGACATGCATACATGCCACCAACTAATGCCTTCATCCTCGTGTGGATGATGTAGGACTTAGATGAGGATTCTCCATACAAGTTGTTGCAAGCTACTTTTAGGACTGTAGTAAACACTATGGAACTCTGTCAAGAAATATAAAGCTACAGTAAGTTGATTACCATCAATACCCTGGAACACTTGGGACCCAAAGTCAAGTGCTGTTGCAGAGGAGTCCTGTATTGAGAAATCCCCACTCAGGCATGCCATAAATCATTTGAGAATAGTATTTTTGAATAATCCTACAGTGTGTAGTATGCTCATTTGACGTGTTGTGAGACCGCCAAGAAATAAACTCGAGGGTGTAAATTTGGAATGCTTACCCTGTCCAAACATGTTGCAGTACCCAGTTGTCAAACTCTGCGAGTTGAGATGCATAGCTGAGATGAAGCCATAGCCAGGACTCGTAACTACTCTTTCCACATCCAGTGATGGCTGTCGGGTTGGAGATTCACCGGCATGCAACACAAGTTGATGAGCCACCTGATATTTTAAAAGGCTGCTCAATCAGCATAGTCTTTTCATCTCCAATCAACCTCAGCTAATCCTGCCTTTTGTATTATACAAATCAGTGTAGATGTGGTCCCACTGACCCTCAGGGACTCCAGAAACCTGCGAAAGATTCTTTAGCCCGCGTCCAAGTCTAGCCACTGCAGGAGCTAACGGGGCTGCAGCAATGGCCCGTTCAATCCCATCCCCATAAAACCAGATACCAGCTCCTGCTACCACACTACTACCGAAGAGTAACCATGGGCTGCGCCCAACTGGCTTGCCCTGTTTCTTCCTCATCACACTGTAAAATGTTGTACGGATTGCTGATAGAGATGCCTTCTCAGCTGCAGCAACCATGCTTTGAGCAGCTGTCCGTACCTTCTCTGCTGAAAAGAAAGCTTTTGCAACTGAGGCTTTTGCTGATGTGGCAGCTGATGTGGCAGCAGACTTTGCGGCAGCGGACCCCAAGAGGGCCTTGCTGGGTACTACAGCTTTTATTGCAGGCATCACCACCTTTGATGCTGGAGACACCCCTTTGGCTAATGCAACTGCAATGCTACGCTTTGTCTGCAGTAAACCAAGCTTTGCTATCGTGGAGGCTTTTAGTGTTGCCAAAGTCATAAGGGGAGATATAGGGCCCCAGTTGGAAAGGGATGATAGGCCAACAGCTGCTGCTGCTCCTGCCCCAACAACAACTGCAGCCTTTGTCTCCTGCTTATCCATCAGGCTCATCCTTGACACCCTTGACAGGAAGTTGCCTTCTTCTCCCTCTTCCATTGAGATGTAGCATTCGTTGGCCAGAGCTGAAACTTCTTCTGGAACTGGAGTTGTCCAGTGTTGGCGGATACCCGCCACCCTGCTCACATCCATGACTGCCACTACAGTCCCTGATTTCTTTGCTTGCTGCTGGAGCGCTTGAGCTAGTAACGCATGACACTTGTCCTCATAAGAGAGGTCATAGAAATCAGCTGGGGTAGTCTTTGATGACTTTCTCTTCGGTTTGGATGGCACCTGTGTTGCTTTTTTATTGCACTGTACCCGAAGCATCTCTACAGCAAGACGGAAGCGGTGAGCCTCAAGAAGGTCTTCTGGACTAACCTTTCTTCCATTCTCCACATCCTGGAGCAACTTGCTAGTACATTGCAATGCTCGATAAAGAGCTGGGGTGCCAAATATTTCATACACGGTTGTGAGAAAAGGGAAGAAGGGGCTGGCAAATGCTGGGCAGTTGCTCTCTTGGCCACCTGGAGGCACTTGTGAAGGAACTTGTGGGCCATCATTCCTGTTGTCATGAAAACAGTTAATACATGAGATTTTCACTAGCTGATGGATGATCCACCCAGGAGCCTCTTCTGGTCCAACTTGAATTTCATTGAAGTACAGAAGAGCTTTTCATGGTTGTGGTAAACTACTGAAATGTATCTTGAACAATCTTCCTCGCATGTCTTGTTTCTCTCTCCTTCTCCTTTCTGTTCTGTCCAAATTGTAAAGTGGGTCTATGGCGGGGGATTGATGCAAGTGCATAACTGTTGTCTGTTTGTGCAGAAGGTGGGGAGGGGGAATCAATCATTTAAACTGTAATGCATTGTACAGCATGAAAATCCTAAGAAGGGATCCAAGCTGGATCACTCAAGGGAGCTGACCAATCCCCGTGCTGGCCACTCCAGTGGGGAGAGGCAAGTCTAATATTTTTGCTAGGCAGTGACAATCTTTACTCTCTGGAAAGATTAGCAGATCTAAGTGCCACCAAAATTCCAGTGGGGGAACTCTGCTTTGTCTGCTGAAAAGCCCTGCACCAGAATTTGTTGTGCAGGTCTACAGCAGTGGATACTACGCAAACCAAACAATCTGAAATTTCATGTTTACCAATCCCTGAGCTCATAGTCATAAGCACTACAGATCCAATTTCCATCTCCAATACATAGGTTCTTAATACCGAAAGTATGTAATCTTGTGAGTATGATGGAAAACCCAGCATGATGCACTCCAATTCGGCCCCTACAAGCTTGATGTGCACAAACATAGAATCTACCTAGCTACTGTCGTTATTTTACTGCAGGGAATTTTGAAGTTTCGGACTGATCTAGCAAATAGGCATCTTAAGGCAAATTCGGATGAAATCTAACAATACATACAAGCATGAAAACTTCCTCTCAGGCAGTCATCAGCACTGTGACCAGCGCAAGCAAACCTTCAAGACTGGATTGCATGATCAATTTACGTTCCTCGAATGAGAAAAAACCAAAAGGATCATAGCTGGTCATAGGGGTTAAATTTCCTGGTTAAAGCTCTTCTTACGAGAAATTTGGAGATCGTAACTCACTTTCAATTCCTGAAGGACTCTCCAGCGAGATGATAAGACCTCGTCAGCATCTCATTTCAGGCTAATGGGAAAAGAGGCTAACCTTTCCGCGCGTATGGCAGATGTTTCATAGTCCTCTCCTCCAAGTTGGGGCAAACTGACGGCTAGCAAGTCGCTCCACATCGCCCTGTCTTGATGTGACATTTGGGAAGAAAAATAAGCAAAACTCTTGGATAGCTGGCTTCCAGAACTTCCTTCGCTCCGATCGTCCTCCTCTTTGAGAGCTTCATGTGCACGAAAAGGAAAATCCAGGTAGTGAAAGGAGGCTTCACACTCTGATGCGGCACGCTTTGCTTCCACTACATGTCCAAAGAAACCGGTCCCAAATATGGATCTCAATGATTCAATCCTAGCCCTACTGTCAAAAACAACAGCCTCCCCATCCGTGGCAAAACACTCGTGTACCACACCAATGGATGTAGTGGGGACTGCCGGATAATCTGGTTCTGCAGCAGCGTACCTCTCTTCTTCTTTCATGGATTCCAAATTCTGTGCCTCAATCTGAGTCACCACAGCTTTGGGTTTTGCAGCAGCAACTAAATCATGCACATCCGTCGCGGATTTCTCAGACAATGCTGCTACGGATAGTACGTACACTACTGCAGAGGGCGAATCCGGTGGCCTGAGTGCCAAAACAAATTGAGCAGTCGTCGGACGCAGCTCCAAGCTGTCCACAAGCTTCCTCGACACGGCTATGTCGCTCGGCTGCCAGAGCGAGCGGATCCAGCCCAGCCCCCAGGCCTCCATCGCCTGCCAGAATACAAAGCACCACCCTTCTTCTCTTCTCTTCTCTTGTACTGCGGCCCACGTTACCTCTCTAATCTGATCCGGCCGTTTAGTAACGGCATCTCCAACTTAACCATGGTCAACCATGGTTAAGTTGGAGATGCCGTTACTAAACGGCCGGATTAGATTAGATACTACTACCGACAGTCGTTAACGTTAGGATTCAAAGTTAGGGTTTATGGTGTTGAGCGACGTGTGAGGGTTTATGGAAGCTTGCGGGATGTGCGAGGGAGAGAGAGAGAGATCTTGCGATGGAGATGCACAATTGGAGAATGGAAGGGGAAGGGAAGGCGTGGTGTGAGACATCGCATTAGCTAGGGTTTTGATTGGCTGGGTAGAGCCGGACGAGATGGATGCAGAGATGGAAGCGGAGCAACATGGAGTGTTGAAAGCTGTGGGGACTGTGCAGGTGAAAGCTAGAGAGAAGGATGAGAAGGAAAAGGCTCTTGATTTCGTGAGGGATGCGGAGCCTACTGCGTGGTTGGCTGCGTCTGCGTCGTTGGTGCAAAGTGCGAGGGTGGCGTCGGAGTTTCTATTTGCTCTTGCAGCGTCGCACACGGAGAAGTCTCCGTTAGAGAAGCTTTTGACAGACAGATTCGATGCGGAGCAGATTTGGCAGCAGATTGACCTCCAGGCGAATCCCATTCTGGCGTCCATTCGCCGGCGTCTTCGCCGTCTTGAAAAGACCCCAGCCAATTCTTTCTTCTTACCAGGGAAGCTGGAGGGGGACGATGCTGGCGCTCGAGCGGGTTCAGTTCCAAGCGGTGAGCTCTCATGCATTTTCTGTCTAATGTATAGCAGCGAGAGCCTTTCTTTGCATGTGCCGAGAGTTATGAAACTATGGAAGGAGCTATGTGAATATGGATCATCAAGCTTTGGGTGGTCGGACCAAATTCGCAACAGCTGTGATTGCAGGAAGCGGCGATAGTTATGAACAGATCTGTCGATTTGCAGCTCTCAGTGATTCTCAAAATATATTTTCGGTGACATGCGAAAGTCGAACCTGTCACCATACTTTGGAGCCATTTGATGGACCCAATCAGCACCGATTGGTTCATTTGTCATCAAGCTTATGAATGGATGATAATGTTTGGGGGAGACATAGGTGAAACATGCTGCAGAGCCAGGATTCTATCAACGTGATGCACAAATGGCGTGGATTTGACTACTGTATTGGCTATCTGTCTCAGTTTGTTTTACTTCAGCATTTTTTAGCAGACATGGAAGTGATCAGATGGTTTCATATTATTCCTCTGCAGGACAGGCAAAGCATTTAGCAAAGGACAGCGATTTGGAAGAAGGGAAATTGGACTTGGATGATGGCCGAGAGTCAGGCTCAGAGAGTGGACGCGAGGGTGCAGAAGCTGATGATGGGCCAGACATGGAGGAGGGCCCCAATTCTGAAGAAGACGAGTATGATGATTATGATGAAGGTACTAAGAATGATTAAATATGCACTTGCACTTCAATCCAGGCATTTAGGTGTAAACTAAACATATCCGCCGTGAGCTGCAGTTCATATTCTTACTGTGTAAACTGCAGTTTGGGACCTACTGCAACTGCACTTGGACTTTTGATGTAGATGGGGTATTAGTGCAACCACTAAAGATTTCCCATTGGCTAGTGCATGATGCTTGGTGTTCTTCCATGTGCTCTTCTGGTCTTCTATTCTTTTTCTTCGGTGCCCCATGGGCCCTGTGGTTTTCCTACATCTTAAACTCCTTCTGCCTCTCTTGGGGCCCAACTGGGTGCCTGGCGAAAGTGGGTCATGGTACCCAGTCCTTGTATGCAACATCTGCTGTCTTATACTTCTCAGTAGAATTGTCTCTTGCAGAGGCAAAGAATGCGGTGGAAGACAAGTTTTTGAGGTTGAATGAGATGGAGAAGTTTCTGGATCAGGCAGATGCTGAGGATGCTGGCATACCTGCTCTCTCTGCGAGTGATGGTGATGCTGACGAGACAGCTGCCAGGGGTGGAGACGATGAAGATGATGACAATGATTTTGATGTAACTTCCCTCCGTCTACTCAAATCCAGTAATCTAAACCTGTGATGCATGTACGGTTGTGGGGTCACCAGCTGTGTGTTGGCTTAATTGTGATTGGTGAAGGTTGGTTTAAATAGCATTGCCTTCTGTGGGGGCACCAAGTGAACATACATTGTATTCCCAGGTGAGTTGTGTACACTGCCAACTGCGGAAGAGTAAGGGTTCTGCGGAACATGGCTGTGACATTGAATAAGCCCTTAGGCTGAACTCAGTTTTTCAATCTAAGTAATCGTGCATCATACCTCTTTTGTAGATGGATGATGCCCTCAACTTTTCAGCGCAATTGGTGGGCAAGGGTCAAAAGGGTGAAACTTGGGGTCCAAGGTATGTTGCACTTCCTTTGGAGAAATTATCTTCTATGAGATGAAGGTCTTTTAGTGCAAGTTGTAGAGTTCTGGCCTTGGTTCGATGCTAGAGCATGTTAACTTCCACTCAATGATTTCAAGAGTGCAGCTTGGAGCTCTCCTTTTTCTCTATTTAAAAGTGAGCAAAGTGTAATCTGCATAATAGACTGTATGAACAAAATGCAAACTGACCTCGGGTCTCTTACTGTTTAATCAGCAGTATTCAGAGGAGTTGAACTCTGTTGTGCGGCAGGTGATGTCTGTGTGTTGTGTTCAAGAAACAGAGAGGGCCTCTTGCATGACAACTGGTGTTTTACTGCATTTCACAGATATTCAGATTTTGTCAGCATGGGTAAGAAACAGAAAGCCAGAACTACTGGGGGAAATGGCGGCAATGGTGATCTTGCAGAAAGTGATGATGAGGATGAGGAGGATGAGATAGCAGACGACGTTGATAGTGATCAGGAGCCAAGGCCTTCTAGTGTTCAAGACATATCGGACCCATTGCAGGTGGCGTGATGACCTTGAACACTGGATTCTTGAAGGAGTGTATTTTTAGGATTCAAGTGAGACAACTTAAAAATGTGAAGGCCCGTCTTGATTTAAAGTTGCTTGGAGGTGGGGTGCAACAATGATTGCCTTTATCATGGACGGGCAGGCTACATCTGGGCTGGTGGAGGAAGTAATCATTTCATAATGGGATCTGCACACTCTATCCAAGTATGGAGCCAGTAAAGAACTCACCATGAGATCTTAAAATTACTCTGAGTCTGGTTTAATGACTCCTGGGATTGAAGTGTCGATCTGGGGATGAAAGGCTACACTGAACCTGACAGTTGTGTGGTACATTGCCAGGAAAACATGCTGTCAACACATGAGAGACGCCAAGAGAAAATAAAGAAGCGAATGGAGCAATTAGAGAAGGCTAATCTGGACCCAAAAGCCTGGACGTTGCAAGGGGAGGTAAATAGACTCTTTTTATCTCACTGTCTCTCTCCCTCTCGCTCACTGTCTCTCTTTTACAAATCTCTCTCGTCAAATCTATTAAGGGAATTGTGCCTGTACCCCTGTTTACCAACTTTGAAAGTCTCGAGGCTGAGCCAAAAGCCCAGGCCCTCCTGAGGCCTAGTTTTTGGGCAAATCACACACAGCAGATTGATGCTTGTGTGAAGGGATTTCTAGAGGATATCTGGAAAACCCGGATTAATTATTTATATGGAGGTAAGTCTTACTACCAACGTCAGCCCCTGACAGAGGTAGGTTCTGTTCCCGCTCAAACTGGGCGCGGGGTCAATGGCCACAAGGCTACGGCAAACAACGTCTTATGAGTACAATCTCTCTTTTACAAATCATGGTCACAATGCTACAGCAAACCACCTCTCATGAGTACATTCTCTTTTACAATACTGTCTCAAGAGAAAGCCTTCCTTTTTCTTCTTGGCCTGGTTGAGGTTAAGTTGATCTCCTTCCGTCTGACTCCATAAATGTCATTATCTCTCAGTTTGAAAAGGTAAGGTGGAGCACAGCAGACTTGTGTGCTCTTGGCTTGGGTACACTTTCCCAGTCACGGATTCAAGCAAAGGAAATTTTGCAGTCTTGACCGTCTTCAGTTTTATCTAAACACTGGGGTAGAGAAGATGTCTACTCTTCTTATGATTTTTATGTTAAAAGCATTATCTCTTGTTGCTTGAATAGGTGACAGCAAGTAAAAGGCCTAAGAACAGTGCGCTGGAGGTTGAGCTCGATTTCGAGCATGGTGCACGACCAGCACCGGTGATCACAGAAGAAGTTACTGCGTCTTTAGAAGACATCATCCGCGGCCGCATCATTGAGGTGCGTAGGTGCGTCTGGATATGCTGCTCAGCTTAAAGGGGTCAGCCATCATGTAAGTCCAGGGATGTGTGGAAAAGTCTATTCTAGCATTGCACATGTGATCATGCATAGTGAAATTGATTGATATCTGCATTTCTGCTAGAAGCGAAGGAAGTTGGATGATGGAATCTATTCTTCTATATTAGATACCAAAGTTCAGTTCATCGGGTGCTGATTGGCACAATTTCACAGGGTCTATTTGATGACGTTCAGCGCAAGGCTACTCTAACAGCAGCCCCACCCAGAGAGCGTATGGAATTGGTATGTATCTAACCAGAAGGTCACTCCGGCTCTTTATCTTGGGTTTGAGGATTCAGTAGTGATGAGTTATGGCTGATGGCCTATGTAGGCTATTCTACCTGACCACTCAGTGGCAGGATTTGCCCTATGATATCTAGGGATCTGTGAGATCTTGTGGAAAACCTTGGCCGAAAAGATGACTTGATGACACTGTTGAAGAAGGGCCTCATTGAAGTATGCTACTCCGGTGACAGTCTTTTCAGGTGAATCACCGAGCGGATTGTTTAAGGTCCCTGAGTAGGCAGAGATTTTATTTCTCTATAGAAAGCAGTAAGTAGAAAGCATAACGTTCATCCCGGTGCTGCCTCTGGCCACTTCCTTACATATTCGGGACATGGTGGAGAGAAGAAAGAAAGGAAGGAACTTTTATAACTCCCACGGGGCCCCAAGGGCCTCTGGACAAAGTAGGAGAAAACCTCAGTAAAAAACAAATGATGCCAGAAGATGAGATGCCTCATGCACAGAGAGAGAGATTCTGACAGCAGAGCATATGTGTGTATGCAGGATGAGAATAAGAGCCAGAAAGGGCTTGGGGAGATTTATGAGGTGTGTATGGAAGTCCGTTGTCTAAATTAACTTTATGCTGCTGTACCACATTACATGGGTGTGCCATCCTCACTTCTCTTCTCCTGCTTGTTCCTTGTGCACAAACTTGCCTTCTAAGTTGGTTGTTGGTCGGACATTTACATAGGATTTACCTTGTAACTTGTGTATTGATATTTTCTCTTAGATGGGGCATTGTATGGTTGCTTGGCTACTGTTGGCTGATTGATGGGTAGCTGTTATTAGGTTGGAGTTGGTTGCTTGGATACTCAAGATTTTAATCCTACTGATTGTCATGGGGACATGGGCGGTCTCAGGCAGAATACATGCAGAGTGCAGGGCTTGCTGCTGCTGCTACACCTGCCTCAGAAGCCCTGAAGAAGGAGGTACTCTAAGCTCTTAGACTAATGGTTAGCGTAGTGCAAGCAGCTCTCTTTGCTGTAATTTATTGAGGGAAGGCAGGAAGGCATAACCCTCGTCTTGTGGATCTGGCATGCTGCTTTGGCACATGCCTCCTATACACTTGGAAGGTTTTGAACTTGCTTGGTCTGGCATTATTTGAAGTTAATGATCAATCCATGAAGCAAAAAAATATTCATGTGGTACCTATTCGTTCTAAATGTGCTAGTAATGTGGGATGGCAGGCTAAATCACTTTACAAGGAGCTCTGTCTCAAGCTTGATGCTTTGTCTCATTTCCATTTTGCCCCAAAACCGGTAATTTATCCTTTCGTTCTTGTCTTTACTCCCTTTTTTTTGTCCATTCTACATGAGGTTGAGGCCAAGATGCATATGGTAAGTGTTAACTGCTTGCTTTTCCTGCTCTATGGGTGCTTCAGTTGGATCTTGAGGTGGGTAGATTCTCCAGATGTAAATGTAAAGGGGTGGTTGTTTTCATTGCAAAGGTAGTTTCCGCCTGATACCTTGGAAAGTTACAGCTGGAATGACGGTTTTGGTCAAAATGTGCAGGTGATGGAGGAGCTGGAAATACACACAGATGTGCCAGCGCTGGCTATGGAAGAGGTAAGCATTATAACACTGTTGATTTCCCTTGGAGTTGAACTGGAATTTCCTTACATATCCGTCCCCTTTTATGGTAATTTTGTCTACTCTACTACCTAAAGCAGTAATCAAGCTACAGTGTTGTTTAAGCACAGTAATTGCTACATTCTCTTCATGGCAACTTCGAAGGAGGTTTGCTGCACAGGTGATCAGGCTAACTCTGGTCACAAGTGCCATCCTGTTTATAGTGAGTGGGACCCATACAAGAGATGCCTGGTTGAACGTCTAGTATTTTCCATCTTTAAGTGAAGCAGAAGTTGGTTAAATTCCTCCGCCAATGTGCCGTAGAAAGCCATTCAGCAATCTAAAGCTGAAACATCAATTGTTCTCAACATCATGAAGTGAATAATTGTCAGGTAATTGTCAGGGCTCAGATCTTGAACTCTGAAATTGGGTTTTATGTCTGATGTTTGCTGTAGGTAGCTCCAATGGCAGTGTCAGATGCATCCATGCTGGCACCAGAAGAGGTATACAAGGGTGCCGACATGGTAAAAGGGGAGCGTGAGTTCACACCTGATGAGAGAAAGCGGCGTAGAGCACAGAAAAAGCGAAAGAGAAAAGGTATGTTCTATCCCTCCCTCTGCCCCCTCTCTCAAAGTGGTTTCTTACTTGTCCTGTGGGTCCCCTGTGGACATTCGATAGTTTCTTTTATCTTATCCCCTTCCAAATTTGACACAAGACCATAGTATCTTGTCCATCTTCTCACTTTCTTCCTTTCCCCCTGTATGGGTCTGCTTGCCAGATTCAACTCTCTTGTTCCTTAGCTTGAAAGTCTCAAGACTTTCCAAGAGCTGTGAACTGCTTGGGTATAATGTTCAGGGTGACTTATAATATCAAATTGATTTTATTGTACGTACCTTTGGACAATACTGTGGCCATGTTTTGATCTTGACACATGACACCCCTCGCCATGCCACTTTTACTGCTCTGCTCGAGTTGTTGGTGGGAACCATGGCCACAAGGCTATGACAAACAAAGTAAGATGGGTCTGTCATAGTAAGTGCCATCATGTTTAGAATGAGTGGTATCAAAATTTGCTCTAATCTAAAGGACTTTTTTTTAAGGAATCTTGCCTTCTTCAATTTCCTTCAAAAGCCTACGGCCTGTGTGGCAGGAAGAAGCAGGTACCTCAAGGTCTATGTGGGGCTTGCATCTCTCTCTCTTTAGCCTCTTCTCCTTTCTTTGCCCGTCTCATCACGGTTTGGAATTAGAGGCTCCTAACCGCATTTTTGCATTTTTGTGTGACAGGGGCAAAGAAACAAGAAGAGGCTAAAAAGAGAGCTCGATCAATTGACCCGCTCAAGGATCTCAATGTTCGGCACATTCCGAATGCAACTGCACGATCTACATCCTCCTATGGGAAATCTGCCAAGGTGAGCTACGCAGTTAACTTGCAAAAACCAGATGTGTTCTACTTGCTCCAGTGCTTTTCAACCCTAAAAGAGTTTATCTCATTTGCCTTATGGCATTTTGGTCAATATCACACTCCTTGGCAGATTTTGTATTTGGTGAAACTTCCAACAGATACCCCAGCTGTTCAGGCTGGCAGCCACACTACGCGAACTTTGGGTTCAAATGGTGTATCCAATGAAGCTTCAAACCAATGTCAGTCTTGCTTGTTGTCTTTATTCGAGGCTAAGCTCCATGATGCGGCTGATGTGTGCGAGGATGCTGAAATGGGCACCTAGGGAGCTTCCCAGTTTCTAGGAGACCTTGGTTTGCACACTTTAGGTGGCACTTCAAAAGTGTCATGTGCACCTACCAATAGAAGACTAGCCCATTTGGGTTATGTGTCCAGCTTCATTCTTGTAATCTTTATGCAATGATAAGAGATTGAGCGTTTACATTGGTGTTGACTCAGGCCTAAGGACTTCATATTGAAAATTGAGTACACTTATATTTGGTTCTTGGATTGGGTAGTCTAGTATGGGGCTGGTTCGTTCTGATAGACAGAATGCACTGCAATCTTTGGTATTTGCATTTTTTACCAGTCTTTCCTACACTTACCTCTTAAAAGTATGTGTGTGGGAGAGTGCAGTTGATATCAATGGCGTAGATAGTTTCATAATGGAAGGGATATAGAGAGAGACAGTTTGTAGTGCAAGGGGTTGGTAACTACCTTGGTTGGAGTGAAGGGATTGAAGATTTTGAATAGAAGGGGGTGAATAAACTGATGATGTTGTGTTCTGTGTGGGCAGGTGTTTGCAGCGCTAGACACAGCAAAAGCAAGCGGTGACCGGCCTCTGAAGCAAGTAGAAAAGCCTCGACTGAATGCATCATTTCTTAAATTGTGATGAGGCTGCTGAGGAGGATAGGCCTTCATTGCAATTGTGGACCAATTCGAGTGGGTGCCTAGCTTAGCTTGGAAAAAGTTGTAGAACTGATCACCAACCTGCATGGCAGGTTGGGGGAAATAGCAGAGGATAATGAAGTGGCATCTGTATTAATTTGTATGGATGCCTATACTTTGAAGGGATCCGGAGAGAGGAATGAAGTAAAATGCAAATTGAAATAACTGGTTCGCGGTTTTCTGGACTCGGGGGAAATCTTCATTGACATCGACATGGACATCATCTCAATTCCGAATCCAGCTTTGAACCCCTCATGTTTTTGACAGAGTTTGCATGTCAGAACGACCTAAACAATAATTTGTCTGCTTGACTACAACTACTGAGTAAGCTTTGCTGCTAGACTTTGAGCTGAAAAATGCTTCTTTGCACTTGTGCTCATGAGCACTCAGGGTACTTCTGCCTGGCTTCCTCCCCCCCCTGGCCTGACATGCTCTATCTGTACACCCTTCTGGGTACATAGCAGGTAAAGAGGATACGAAAGTTACAGCCCTCCCAATATTCCCACACTACATCTCGCAGCTCTGGCAAGCACAAGCATGTGCTGTTAGACTTCAAATCTATCCTTGGAAACTCATTATGCGGCAGCCTCGGGAAGTCTGTCTGGCATGTCGGGTTCGGCTTACGGAGGGACTATGCGTAGCTCCTTCGCGAATTGGATCTGTTCGTAATCTTTGGGGAGCCTGAATCACAGTCTGCAAACTCTTGAAGGCAGCAGAGTGCAATTGTAGTTTATTGGAGATCCGGGTAAGCTGGGATTAAGTTAGAAATGTCGAGATGCAGAGTTCAGAGAATTGTACAGCAGTGGAGTCGTCGGGAACGATTGCAGCAGAATCGCATGGGATTACACACAGATACTTCACTTAGTGAAAACAAAGAGGGACTAGCAGCTCTGTGGACTTGGGGGAGGGGGGAAGCTGGGCAACTTGGCCACGGCGAAGAAAACACTGAAAGGTCACCTTCACTTGTTACTTCTCTTCTACTTCCCCGATCCGCCAAACTGGCTCCCATGCCTGGACGCTTACAATCTTTGCGTAACTCGCCTACAAATTTGTTACAGCAAGGCTTGCGGCCGGTAGCACCTGAAGGAGATCAAGATGTTGGAAGCTCGAATACGATGTTTAACGATCAATCCTCAGAGGGCATTGTAGGCGGGGAGGTTGGGAATTCACTGGGTAGTTCAACTCAAGGGTGTGTACGAAGATACAGTGTGGGTTCTATAGGGGTTTTGGAAGGGGAGAACTCTTCCAGGGAGGGAGGAGTTGGAATTGCGTGTGGGCTTTTTCATTCAGCGCTCTGGGCCGAAGGGAAGCTTTGGCTATGGGGCAAGGGCGATGGCGGTCGCTTAGGTCTTGGGTCCGAAGTTTCGAAGTACACCCCCACTTTGAACCCTTATTTGACGGGCGTCAAGAGCGCAGCTCTTGGTGGATTACATTCAGCAGCAATCACCACGGAAGGAACATTGTACACCTGGTAAATCCTTCACCCGTTCCTCTCCCTCTGGGTTTTAGACACCTCTGGAGTGTGTGAATCTTTTTTATTGTGGAAAGCTCTGTAATTCTTTGTTTGATGTTGTCTAGAGTTCTGTTTCCCATTAAGAGGTCGCAAAGATCATGGCAATTTATTTTTCTCCTTTTGCTGCAAACAGGAGCATAAATCCGCGAGGCAGGCCCTCTCGTGATTCAATTGCATGGGGTCTCCTCCAGCAACGTGCAGGTAGTTTGTTTTTCTAGTTTGGCAATTGGGTTTTTCTTTTTTTCTAGTACCTAAGCACCAGCATTTACAGTGTTCAAACATGGTGGAAGGATCATGGAGTATTACCTGAAATCTTATGTTGCAAATTGATATCTTCAACGTTTTAATGTTTGCAGGGGTTTTGGGGGTTTTGGTGCCCTTGGACATGGCTCATATGAGAAAGAGCTGATGCCTAAGCTGGTCGATGGAAGCTCTGTGGAGATGGGGAAGGTTGTTCACATCGCTGCTGGGGGAGCCCATACAGCTGCTGTTGATGAATCTGGTATGTATTTAACCCCCTCTCTAATGCTTATGGTTATGTGAATGTGATCACTAACACTCTTCAGCTGTCAGTGCTGATGTGGTTGAGTCTTAGGAGGAACGCTTGTGTTAGGGTACTTTTCAAACTTCGGCTGATGGCAGGGTAGTGTTGTAGGGCTCCAAATGCTTGCAAGTGGTGGAGTTAAGCTGCCGTTGAGTTTTGTGGCAAGAGATCCAGTATCCCCCATGTGCACAATTTCATTCTAATTTGCTAGTTCTTCGGAGGGGAGTGTTTTTCTTGTTGGCCTTGGAATGGTTCTGCCACGAGTCATGGAAGTGTGTAACTCAATTTAAATAACAGTTGGCTTGCTTGTAGCTGTCAACATTGGAGATCAAGGAGCAATGGAAGTGGGTACATGATAGTTGATGATGCCAGCAAGTACTATCTAACTAGAGCTAGCACGGTGGGCCAGGGAAAGTTTTCACTTGGGGAAGGGATGAAGGAGAAGGAAGGCTTGGCCATATTGATGGGGCTGGTTTTGATGATGGAGTACCAGCACCTGTGAAAGTAAGGGAGTTGCCAGTGCCCATAGCAGCCATAGCTTGTGGGGGCTTCTTCACGATGGCGTTGACCCCTGAAGGCCAACTTTGGAGCTGGGGAGGTACTACCTTCATACCCTCCCTCTCCTTTGGTTTGTACCCTCTGCCTGTCTCTCGGTGTCTCAAACTCTGAGTTCACCTGTTCAATATAAACATTTGTTCATCTGTTAGCTAGCTGTAGCCCTCTCTCCTCTCTCTCCTCTCCGCGCAGTTGCCCTATTGCCCCGCCAGTACAACAGACCATGTCTTGTCAGGCAGAGGGCTTCACTCTCATCCACCAACTAGCTGTTGAGTCAACACTCCCTCCACACTGTAACTGGAAGCCAATGCCTGTGTGCTGAATGTCATAGCCTGGTGTGTGAGGACCCCACGACTCGCTCCAGGAAATTATTATCCCATTGGAACTAAGCTCAAGAGTACAATATAGGGAAGAGTGGATGACCACAATATGATCATAATGACTAGAAATGATGATGAGAACGATGAAAAAAGGGGTCATCCTTGGTGATCCTTGCCCATTCATGAGTTGCTTGCGAGTATAGCTCAAACACTCTCCATTTTGGCCCGTGTTTTTGTCCCTCCCTCACCTCTATCAGAAATTTCACATTTTACCCCTTGAGGTGAAATGGGCCCATAATTTCACTAATTGTCCAGCTTTGAAGTGCAGGAAGCAGTAACTATGAGCTGGGAAGAGGGGATACAAGGGGCAGCTGGAAACCAAGGCCAGTTCCAGATGTAGAGAACATGCGCCTTATCCAGGTTTCCTGTGGGGGTTACCATGCAGCAGCGGTAACTGGTACTCCCGTTGATCTCTTTGTTGGGTTTAGATTCATTAATCTGACTCAAATTGAGAGGATGTCTGGGAATGGTATGTGCCAGTGGATCTTATTGAAGGTGAGTATCTAATGTGGAAGCTCAGTTCCAAGATTTGGCTGTGGATCTGATTGTTGGGTTTGCTAAATTTGTGGTCCAGATGTTGTGCACGGGGGAAGGTTTTGTGAACTAATGTTGTGAGTTGTATATTCCTCAATGTGTGCATGCAGATGATGGAAAAGTCCTGACTTGGGGACATGGAGGGCATGGCCAACTGGGCCACGGCAATCTGAACAATGCCAAAGTGCCAAGTTTGGTTGAGGCATTGGCTGACCTCCGCATTGTATTTGTAGCGTGTGGAAGCTCCTGGACAGCTGCTGTTACTGGTATAGACACCTTGCCTCTTGCTTTACCTGGGAGTTTATGGAGGGAGGTCTACCATGTGCTTCTTGTTTCATACATATGTGTCATACTAACACATTGAGCTCTTAAATCATGGTGCAAAATCTCTTCTCTCTCTCTCTGTTGAAGTCCACAAGCCAAACAGCATATTAATAGCTTTGATGAAGACCTACAGGTATTTTCTTTTGTTTTGGCAGAGTCAGGTGAGTTGTATTCATGGGGGAAGAATCGTGACTGCCAGCTTGGGGTCCCAGGACTGATGGACACTCAAATGCTGCCAGTCTTGGTCACCCTGCAACATGAGACTGATCAACAGCCAGACGCAGTGGCTGCTGGAGCAAATCATGGCCTATGCCTAGCTTACAGCCATAGAGGTGGGGCTTAACACTCAATCTCTACCCAAGGCATTTCATCAACTCACTGGGCTTGCAAACACGATTGAGGATGTTTTATGGATCCCTTTCTTGGAGGCTCTGAAGGTGGAACATTGGTCAGTGGGAAAACCATAGGGAGAAACTAATGACAGCACGGCCGACTTTCCAAGACTTTGGAAATAATATCGCTTCAGAGTTCATTTCTAGGGACTCAGGAGTGAACCATGTCTATTCTCTGGACAGAACCAGCCGTTGTCTCCTTTCACAAGAATCGCTGAGAATCTTGGCAGAGGTCTTTGGTTGCGTTGCTTGGAGGAGTTTCAAGACAGGTCTGGGCACTTCGTGCTGTCAGATGTGCTTGTTGAAGCAATGTTAAATGTGGGTCGGTGGACCTGTCTTTGGAAAGACTGGGTAAATAAAATATTCAAGTTACCATTGGAGAATTGCACATGTTCTCTGCAGGGAAAGGAGTCTGGACTCTGACTGGCATCTGTGTTAATGACAGCTTTATTGTCCGATTTGCTTCAGGCAGTTGGTGGGGATTTTAGGTCGCCTGAGTTGCTTTATGTCAGAGCTTTTGTTGTGTTCTTTCTTTAACTTCTCATGTTGGAGATGTTTTACTCGATGTAAGATCCCGGTATGTTCGGGTTGTTAAAAAAGCCCTTCAGGGTTTTGAGTGTAGTTTACAAATGTCAGTTTCTTGGCGGTTTATTTTGCCACAAATTCTCAGAGGGACCTATGCATCCTCGTGTTCTATATCTTAAGTGGAGTAGAGTTGCATTTCCTGTTGTGGGATTGCTTAAGATACATGGTTTCAAAATTTAGGTTCTGCTGGAAAAGTCGATCACTCAGGATTTTGGTAAACCATATGGCACCCACAGGTTGGGCTGAGCAATTGTTTGCATAGATATATAGTCTGCATTCCAGAGAATTTCAAGGTTGTACATATCAGAGACAGGCAGAGGCGTACTAACGGAGAGTCAATCCATGAGCCTATGGTCAAAATTGTAGGCATGCAGGCCACAGATGCAGCAGAAGAGTTTACCAGAGCAGACTTCCTCAAAACTACCATCTGATCAAATCTCCTGCTTGGCTGTACATCAACTTCTGCACGTTGCTCTACTCCGCTGCAAATTTTTCGAGGCTCCTAGGATCCAACCCTATGTATATACATCTTAAGCATAAGTTGAGGCTTGCTCTCCTCTTGCTTGTAGAACAAGTCACTCGTCGAAATAATTCAGCACGCATCGAATGCATGTAGGATCCTGCAAGAGCTGCACGGCCTCGTTGATTCGTGCAAAGGGCAATCTGTGGGTGATGTAGCGATCCAGCTTGATTTCCTAGCGCATCAGCATACCAAGGACAATCAAGTGTTAGAAAGCTGCGTGGTTTGAAGAAAACAAAGCTCTCTCAAAAATTGGAACACAGTACTTACTGTAACAAGCTATCACTAGTAGTATGGTGCACATCTTGATGTGCATTTCCATAACTTCCCTTACTGTAGATCGGGAATCACCAGAAGCTCAGTGCAAAAATCTGTGATCAGTGTGTCAAGTGGACTATACCCCAACCAAGTACTTGTCCACCAGCTTTGGCAGGTCACTCGGACCATGGAAACCCCCGAAGGTTCCTGATGTCCAGACGCGTCCTAGAATCAGGTCCATTGGGTGGAATGTAACCGTATCCTCTGGTGATGATATGCCAACGATGGCCGAAGTTCCATATACCTGTCCATGCACCCAAAAGCTTGGCCCCTTCAAAACAGGCGCCCACACATGTATGCTCGTCGAGTGTGATCCTCACATCACATAACATAACAATCGCGAGGACGAAACAATTTCCATCACGAGAAATGTTCAAAACAATTACCAGGAATGAGGTCCGACAAACGAGTCTGGACCTGGGCATCACCTTTTGGGTGCTTTGGAAAGCAGAAAGTATAAGCCCAGGGTCGCCTGTACACTCTAAGCTATAGTCCACCCCTCCGTTTGTGTTTTCCACGATCACCTGTTCCAGTCCAAGCATGTACAGAGTTAAGTCATACTCTTGGATCGATGTTTCCTTACTTGGGAGTTCAATGCTTGCCATGTTTGGAAGGCCCCCAAAGATTCAAAACTATATTCTCAATAGCGCATTAGAACTCTGGTATATAGCTGACCTGTTCAATAGGTTGGTTGATGTCAGCTATACTTATGGTATCTGTCACCCCAAAGTCCTTGGCTGCCAGTCCCGCCCACCCCAACAAAGCACGACGACGCCGTCAGAACTAGCCACAGCTCAGATCCTAAGCTTCGCAAGCATGTCAACATTAGATCTTATTTATTAAACTACATATGTGTACACGCTGTTTACTCTGTACACACATCAGTCACCCTTGCGCACATGTGTTCGATTCCAATGCATGTACAGAGATGCAGTAATACATCATCATGACACTTGAGCAAAGCACCCACATCGTTCAAGATGGCCGCGTTTTCCAGAGCCTGAAACTCCAATTATTTGAGAGGCCCCCGAAAGCTTTGCCCCTTCCGCTGCCTGCAGCACATGGCACAGGCAAGTTCAGTAGCGCTTCTGATTGATCAGCAAATCTACATGGCCAGGGACTTCCACTATACAGGACTCTGCATTGATTCTGTACAAGTAGAACGAAATATTGAAGGTCTGCCTCTACTCGACCAAGCTTAAGAAGACGGAGAGAGAGTTTACAGGTTCCATTTGTCTTTGCTTTACGAAACTCCAGCATGAGCATATTGGCTAGAACCCAATCCACAGCCAAATTGGAAGGCCTAGAGTGCTGCAAACTTGACTCAAGCAATGCTAGTAGGGGAGTTAATGCTGCCGCCTGTACAGATTTCGCATCATCCCTCCGGAAAAACTTGAGATTAGTGGGCGGTCACAGCTTGGTAAGCTATTTGATTGAATGCGACCAGAACAACTGCACAGTCGAAGAATTACTATACATGTAGCTTAATTGGTTCCAGGACCTCCCGGCCGCTGAACTCCTGCTGAACATATCTAGCTCAAGCGAGTCCTAAACCATCGGATGATACATGTATGTTTAAAGGACTCGGCCTCGGATTAAGTCGCGAAATGCAGCCATGATATTTCTATTTTAGGACTCCCTTTGAGCAGCTCAACATTCAAAAGGACATGTAGATAATCATGGAGATCAGTGGCAATCGCCTCACTTAATAGAGCTCTGAACATTCAAAATGATCCATGCAATGTTCCTCTTTGGGCGACTGACAGAAGACTGAAAATAACACTTACAGCCAGTCCAATGCATCCCAAGCCAAACACTGCCACGGTGGACTGGGGCATCACTTTTGCAATCTGCCATGCCGATCCAATCCCTGCGTACGTACACAAAAGAAGACCTTTAATAAGTTGTTATCTTGATCAAAGAAGAACACTACCTGAAGAGGACCTTCAAGATTCCAGAAGTAACAGCACGTTCGAGATAGATATCTAGACGTAGGTACCCTTGATCGTTTGAGGATCGTTCCCATACTCTCTCGTGGGCAGTACCCATCCTCCTGACCTGCTAGTGCCAGAGAGCTATGAAAAATTGGCATGTACACACACGTACCGCCCGTGGCCTTGGAAGCACATCTGGAATCTACTCAGGTAGCGAGTGGGTGATTTTACGGCTCCTGCATTCCTAGGTAGCCCGTTTGTACGAGATATACGAGATCTCCTGAAGTCTATCATGCTGTTGTGGACTTGCCACACTGAGTGGGACTACTAAAATAGAAGGCAGCGCTCCGCTCGAGCGACGATACGTCCACTACGAAGTCTCGTGCACAAATATAGACTCGTTTGATACATGGTGAAAATCAAATGTTTGAACTCGTTTTACATACCTGTCGAAACTCCACAGCCAAAGAGGCAGATTCTGTCTAGCGGAGCCCTGGGGTTTACTTTAGCAACACAGACATCATCGACCACTGTGTACTGGCTGAAAGATGAGCAGCCAAAGAAGTGGTAAATCGGCTTCCCGTTCGCTGCACTGAAAAATCTAGTTTTCCCGTCTGAGCGCAGTACTCCTTTTTCGAAGTTGTCCAAGAAAACTTCACAGATGTTGGTTTTTCCAGATTTGCAATGGTAGCACTCTCCACATTCAGCCTGCCACGCGGGAATCACATGGTCGCCCCGCTTATAGCGCTTCACGTCCTTCCCAACGCTCTCGATAACCCTGTTACGTTTAAACAGATATACTGAGCCCTCATTGCAGATAAACCCGAGACATCATGGACATCTATACAGTGTATGCAGCGAACGCCGATTATTGAATCTACTCTTACAAGGCACGCTCGAGAGAAACAACTTGGACGGAATTTACTGAATCCACATGATCTATGAGACTTTAGTACCATTGGACCTGCATGCCAGCATGAGAAGATATCATCTGACGAGCTTAGTCCTGATGATCTGCTCCTAAGTTATTCATGAATAAAGACCTACGCATACATGTAAGTTTTGAGTTTTGAGTTCACACCCGGCAGCCTCATGACCAAATATCCGAGGGAAGAGGCGGTCCTTGCCCTGAAAAAAAAAAATGATAAATTTAGCACCATCTAGATCCTGAAGTCCTGGTATCACGCTTCAAACGATCGTTCCTGGACGAATGATAGATCTAGATCTATGCATGAGATAGCCTGGACGTCCTCTTGAACTTAACTAGTGGAATATTTGTGTCACCGAGCAGGGAATGTATCTGTACGGCGCTGACTACCGGCCAAGATAATCCAGATGTCCACCAAGCTTAAGTAGTTCTAGCCAATCACTACCAAACAGGAAGGCAAAGAGAAACTCTAGACAATTCATCATAGACGAATGGCTTGGCTTCTAGTACCCAGTGCTGACCAAGGCGTTGAGGTCCCTAAGCCGTGAAGCTCCAACTTGCCCATAACTGTATGATTTATATACGACTCAAGTGGCTGTATCATGAGCGTGTCCAGTAGATACAAGTGCTAGCTATGCTCAATCGGACATTGCTTGAGTTCACCAAGAAGACGTCGGTCGATTAGTTTCCCCGTCGACCGAAATTATTGAATCATGAAGCAAGGGAAACGAGATTCACCTGTCCATTCATATAGAAGACATCAGTGGGGCATATCGAATTGTGAGTGATCTTGATCCGCACTTCTCTGGCCAATGGCGGGTCCACATGAATGTCTTCGATCGATAGAGGTTTTCCGGGTTCATGGGCCACAGCAGCTTCGGGCCAGCACAGCACGAATCGACATTATGGTCAGATCTTCATGATCGAGTTCATACTAAGTGCTTCAGCTAGGAGAGGTTCTATGATCTAGGTAATGCTCTGTAAGTCCTTGAATCCTTATTTAAGTTCTACACTTTGCTCACTTGAGCTTGACCAGTGGACTTTTCAAGAACCATGGTCAATACAGTAATCGTGAGAAAATTTGATTTTCTATCTAGTACAATGCGCCGCACGTGATGCTAAAAGGTAGTCTGAAATCGAACTCAAGATCAAGAGCTTCCACGATAATTTTCGGGATTTGTAGGCCACATATCTAGAGGAGAGACGAGCTGAACAAGTACGCTTGAGCAATAACGCACAATCTTAAGTGAGCAATCCAGCTGCATGAAAATACGCTGTACCCTTTCTGCAGATAGATTGAGAGAGAGGGAGAAAGAGGGAGAGCTGTGTGTACATACCCTTGCAAGTGATTCTCTTACCCTCGGTTCCCATGTTTGAGGTGCACAGCGAAGGCTCACAACCTGAAGGGAAAGGGAGAGGCAGGCCTACGACCCTTTACAAAATCTGTGGACAGGCTAGTAGCAGCCTGCAGAGCTATCAGAATGTAAAGCTCGATGCATGTGAAAGGTCGAGTTGGGGCATGCAAAGCAAATAGGTGGATTCGTTGCAGTGAATGTCGCAGTGTTTTCAGCTCTGGTCTAGAACACATAACGGGCCATTTTATTGGGTGTTGTTATTTCTCAGCGATATATTTATTAAGTATCAGCTAACTCTGGTCACAAGGTGGGTTGTGAAAAGGTGACGACGCTGCACTCGCAGCGATGGATCCGCCTATTTGCTTTGCATGCGCTCCACACCTGCAGCTTTCACATGCATTACTTATGCATGCGTGTGCACCTTACTAATTAGGTGGTGCCCAGGATTAATGAGGAGCGGGCGTGCTGAGCCTCTCATAGATCCTCTACATTTAGAGTTGTAAGTAGACCCTTCTACTTTCCCTGCAACAGCCTTTCTCTTAAGCTGTGGGCCTCGCTGCATTAAACATGGCAACCGAGGGTGAACGAATCACCTGCAAGGGTATGTAGAGATAGTTTCTCGGACTAAGCACTCCAGTTCTACTCTTGCATGTGGAAGCAAGACAGGCTCGGCTGTACAAGTTTTGCTAAAGCTCTTGTAGGCTTTAAATTTGACCTTCAATCTCCTCTGTCGGGGTGCTTGTCTGCACGCAGTTGTTGTGTAGAGTATTTGAAAAAAAAGATGAATTAGGACTCACAATCTTAGACTGTCAATTGATCATATGTAACTGCACATTGTTTTCATAACTCTCTCCTATAAGATTATGTTAAGAAGTCCAACTTCAAGTGTCGGCTTGGATCAATCTTAAAAATTCACTTCAGAACTGCCTTTGAATCTCTTAGATAGTACAAACTTGCAGTTCATTAATCCAAACTCGCAATCCAATTTATATAATTTAATGAATTGTAGAAAGCAGAAACTCGCTCATCTGACATCTGTTAATTATGTCTTTTCGTGCTGTGCTGAAGCTGCTGTGGCATATGAAGCCGGAAAACCTCTCTCCGTTGAGGACATTCATGTGGACCCGCCATTGGCCAGAGAAGTGCGAATCAAGATCACCCACAACGCAATTTGCCACACTGATTTGTACTATTGGCAGGCATTGCAGGTGAGTCTCGTGCACGCTTTTTACCACATACATTGCAGATCATGGAGATGAAAATGGCTCCAGATGAAGATAAGACAAGTTCGATCTAGGTTCTGCTGAGCAATGAAATGGACGACACACGTCTGCATGCACTGAAGTGCTCATCGCAAGTTTCGTCACAAATAACCTGGAAATAACCTATAAGCAAGATTGCTACTCCTGGTAAGGTAGATAATACAGTACTGACCAGTTTGGGAAGGCTCGAATCACTGTAAATTGTTATGTTCAGGATACGTGAGGTTTGTTGTGCTAATTAATTTGTATGATCCTCGATGTGCACATGCACGTGGTTTTCAGCAAAAGGATGAGAACAAGCCTCCCCGCTTCCCGCGCATATTGGGTCATGAGGCCGCCGGGTGTGTTCACTCAAAACTCAAAACTTGTGTGTTGCAACTCTGGAGCAGAGAACCGTAGTACTCTAGAGATTAGACCTATCGTTGGCTGATCTCCAGAGGATCTCAAGTCCAATGCTGCTTGCAAAGTCACATTTTAGCCTGCTTTAAATTCCTGCATGGGTCCAAAGGAGCATCAGAAAACCTGTCAATTTCTCTGTTGTCCAGGCTGCTTAATTAGAAGAGTAAAGTCGTACGCCAAATGATGTCCAGGATTGTTGAGAGCGTTGGGGCGGAGGTGCGGAAATTCAAAGCCGGCGACCATGTGATTCCTGCCTGGCAGGCCGAGTGCGGACAGTGTCGTTATTGCAAATCTGGAAGGACCAATGTCTGCGAGGTTTTTCTGTTCTACTACAAGGACGAAGGAGTAATGTTCTCAGACGGCAAGTCTCGATTCTCAAGAGTGGCGGACGGGAAACCCATTTACCATTTCTTTGGCGCCTCTACTTTCAGCCAGTACACTATTTGTGATGACGTCGCTGTTGCGAAAGTGGACCCAAGGGCTCCCCTCGAGCGGATCTGCCTTTTAGGTTGCGGGGTTTCCACAGGTGAATTTTTACGTTCATTGCCATCTTCGCCCTAGTCTTCACCGTGAAACTTAAATTTTCTTCTTGTCGATGCTCAAAATCTCTAATGACGAATGCAAATGTGGTTGTTGGACGCCTGTAGGGATTGGAACAGCCTGGAACATTGCAAAAGTGTCTGCAGGCTCCACCGTGGCTGTGTTTGGTCTGGGAACCATAGGACTGGCTGTAAGTGACATCCAAAATCTAATTTTTGTCACATGTGACCTGTGGTTTGGCAGCTCTCTTTCTGTGTCAGAAACATGACTGGTTGAATTGCCATTGTCGAGAATATAGAGCTCTAGGTTGCACTGATCTGTAATTGATGATCACTTGAAATCCTATTGATCACGCTGGAAGAGTTGTATTGTCCGTGTGATGTGCAGGGAGTGGAAGGCGCAAGGATTGCAGGGGCATCTCGCATCATCGGAGTTGACAAGAAGCAGAGCGCACTTGAACGAGGTGTGATTCGTATTGACCTGTGAGCTTATTAAATTCAAATCATACAGTTTCTTTCCATATTCAAATGTCAGAAGGCATCTTCCAAGGCCTGCAGGTGTTAAAACTAACTGGTCCTGAGTTCTCTAGGTCTTGAAAAGAGTATATATACATGTACATGCATGTAGATGCTGATATTGTTGGGGGACCGTTTGGGGTTGCGGCAGCCAAGAAGTTCGGGTTGACAGATACGATAAATGTTACTGAAATCAACAAACCTGTTGAAGAGGTACTTAAGCCAAATTGAAGACCAAGTGCTACATCAGTTGGTCAACAGTGTATATGTACAGGCTTGGGTTGTGATTGGTGTCAATTGCGTTAAATTCCTCTGTTTTTGGGCAAATATCGCAACAAAAATTGTGATCTATGAGTGAATCAGAATCCTCATAGCTTTGTTCTGTTGGTGGAACAGGTAATCCAGGAAAGAACAAACGGAGGGGTTCAGCACAGCCTAGAAGCTACTGGTGTCCCCCAGGTGCAACTTTCTGCGATGCGTAGCACCCACAAGGTGAGCAACTCTAACACTTCAGATTTGGTTATGGCAAGAGATGTAAGAGACTGGTTCTTTGCTGACAAAGTAAACGTTCGCCACGATTAGGAGATTTCATCTGGAAATTGACTAGATCGGACTGCTTCCGAGCCAGCTTCCGAGCCAGTTGCTGGAGGGGACATACTCACAGATCCTCCCTATATATGATTGCTGACCATCTCAACAGTTGGTTGAAGTACTGACACAGCTCTCTCACACCCAAAGCAGGATTTACTCAAATTACACACATGTGAATACTCGTCGAGTTAACTAGTCACGTAGACAGGAAGGGAACTGTGTCCTCAGAAACTAATCATGGCAATATCGGCAGGCAATGGGAATAGCAGCGATCGTAGGGTTCGCTGCCGTCAGGGCCGAGATTACATACAGACCGATTGACATGCTTTTGGGACGCACGTGGACATCAGGAATCTTCGGGGGCTTCCGTGGTCCGAGTGATCTTCCAAAGCTGGTGGACAAGTATATGAATGGGGTACATACTTTCCTCATTACGTCTCCTCCTATGGTTTAGTTCTCAGAACTCGCTGTGGCTGTGATGTTCTGCTAAGATGTTCTCCACATACTGGCACTGTTTATTCATGAAGTATTAGTTAGCGAGTACAGGTCGGAATTGAAAGTTCTCTGGTTGCAAGAGTAGATCTTGGCGCATGTGCAATATAGTGTAGAGGGACGGGCAGACTGAGCTTTGAAACAGCATCTGATCCAGGAGTACTAACAAACTATCTGCCAGACATTTCGACGGGGCAGCATTGAGTCTTAGCATTCAGATTGTTGATCTATATCTCCATGGTCAATTGATATGACCTTGGGTGGCGCAGGAAATTAATCTGGACCACTACGTCACCCACAACCGACCATTGTCTAAAATCATGGAGGCTTTTGAGCTCATGGAGGCCACAGAGTGCATTCGCTGCGTGGTGCATTACTTCGATGAGAATGTAACTTAGAGATTGCCTTCGTTACGTTCACATGATGAGAACTTAGTATCTTAGCGCTTAAGCCCCTTCGATCTGGCCTGCGTCTTGCATCGAAACTCTTGTATAAAAGATGCGATTCCGTGTCGATCTTAGTGACTCAAATCAGCAGATTCCGAAGGTGCCATGGAGTGGGACTGCTTCTAGAGCACTACAGAAGGTGATGTACAGACAGGAGATGAGTCACTTGAGAAGGCTCGAGCCTTTTGTGGAGAGTTGAGGCGCAGATGCGGGGAGAGAGGTCTTATATACATGTATAGATAAGACCTTTCCTAGTTCCACACACACTTGTAAGTTCTGGGTTTTTCGTTTATAAAGTACTGCCCTAGCTGATGGTATCTGGGCACTACTAAATTTAGTCTAGATATGCGGCGTTGAATCATGGACTTAAGAGATTTGCTGTGAAAGCCAGATGCATGAAAGATTATCAGTTTGTACTGGGAAATGGAGGAATTGCTTCTTTATGATTGATCAAAACTACACAACAGTGCTGTCCTTCGATGTAGACGAGTGATAAGAGAGAAGGTACAAAGCTGGGCAGATGTGTATAGTGTGAGTACGCCTGCATTCGATGTGAGACATTCACAAGTGGGCAGCTAGCAGGACCGTGCACATCCCGTGTACTCCTCATCTGACAAGCATCTGACTTGCAGCGACATTGGAAGGTAGAGCTCTGTCTGGCTACGCAGACTCAGACAAGGTCACGAGTTTCCATGCAATGAAGAAAGCCGGCATGGGCGGCCTGGATACTGTCAGCGAGTCTTCCATTCCCCCCCCCTCCAATCCATACATTTTCTTTAGACTCTGGCGGACTGGCCAAAATAGTAAGCAAGCCCAATGGCGCTGTGAGCAACTGCACATCTACTTACAGTTCTAGATAATCAAAAGTTTTGACCCAGACCAAGAGAGGCATGAGGGCGGCAAGGTCCTCCCAGCGACCACGGTCAAAACATGGAAGTCTTCAGTGCAGCGACTGTTGAACGAAAATACCACAGTGCTCCGAATCTCGGGCCACAAAGCATTTTTAGGAAATGGCAGCCCGACGATGCGGGGCACCGCGCTCATGGACCGAGCTTGTCCGGGCCCGCTGGGATCCTAGTATAGTGCTGCCACAGGCGGCAAGCATTGAATGAGCACACGCAGAAAAGCGGTGGCCCTCTGACTCCTCTGCACCAAAAGCTCTCCTCTGCATTTTGCCAAGCAATCTGGCAGCCAGCATGTTTCCGCTTTTTGCACAGGGATAATAGTGCAGATCCAGAGCTCCCATCAGAGAATGCTGTGGCCTGCTTTGTGTATTCGAACCCAAGACTTTCTCTCTCTCTCCTGCCCACCCACACCAGGCTACTGTAGCCCTGTTTTTGGAAGCTCTCTAAGAATAGTAGATCTTCCCAGCAGACACCCGAGAGATCATCGCATGATGATGCAAAGTTGGCGGCTCGGGATACTGGCCCCTCTATTCTCACATTTTGGCACAGATTTGAGGTGGGTGGTGGTGCAATAGTTTAGTGTGTATAATCATCCATGCGAGCAGGAAGCACGTGATGCAGAGAGCAGCAGCTTCCAGAGCTTGTAGCTCGAGTAATGACGGTGGCGGGCCCGCCAGCCTTGCACTAGGACATATTTAACTATGAGTGAACTTATCACCAACTGTTGATGAGGCCGGATCTTTTGTCTTGTCATACTGTGCGGGGGGATTTCTTTCGTCTCTCTCTTAGATTTTTCTCTCCTGTTTCCAGCTCCTGGGAATTTCCCAACTGAATCTCAGTTATGACACACAAAATCCACGAATGCGGATTCCGGAAGTGGGCCTTGTCTAGCTAGCAAGGAAAGAGCCTGGTGTAGGAGTGTCTAGGGTGAAGAGTGGGGAGCATGTTGACCATGAGCGAGAGTGAAATGCGCGGTCAAAGACCAATGTTTTCATACATGTCAGACAGAGAGAGGAAGGGGGAGGTACGGCGAGACAGAAAGAGCGCAGGAGAGAATGGAGAGGAAGTTTAACGTCCAGGGAGAGAATTGCGAGAGAGTGGCAGGAGGGACAATTCGGCAGAGCTAGCTGCAGTATCCAGCCAAGGCATTACCGGGTTTGTGGAAGACTTTAGTGAGGTGAGAGAGATTGGACTTCGAGGGAGTGTGGAAAGCATAGGCGGTCGTTTGTGGCTGGAATGAGGACCGGTGTAGAGAAGAAGTAGAGTCGGTTTTCGGAATGAGAGTCAGGTACACTTGATTTTGTCTGTGTGGAGAAAGAGAGTGGTCGAAGAGATGGCGGGTTAGCTTAGAACGTATGGAAGTGGACCTACGAGCTTTGAAAGGGTAATCGTTAGGGAGATAGTGAGCTCTTGACGGTCGGAAGGCAGCTAAGCTTTCAGTGTTTGTGTTGGGAAAGTGGGATCAAAGAGAGATGTTACACTGACAGTGTTGTAAACTTGTGTGTGTACCTTACAGGCATGGCAATGCGGTGAAGGTACTTGGAAAATAGAGGGATGCGGAATGTAAGTATCTGAAGTTCGAAACTGTCCAGGTTTGGAGGGTGAAGCATCAATCCGTAGATGGGAAGCGGGGCCGGCCGAGTTGAGGCGTGAGTGCTGGAAGCATTTTTGTTTCATATGCACGTGGATGAGGTCCAGCGAGAGCGGAGGCAATGTGGAGGCCTCCAAATAACTAAGCATATTTTGGAGACATAAATGTCGATGGTGAAGAATGATCTGGACTTAGTGTGAATTTTTGTGAATCTTCTTCTGAGACACAGGACAATTTCGAAGTGCATGCTCAAAGGAGATGGAAGGGTTACGAGCCTATTTTAAGCTGAGACACAGGCCTAGACGGAAAGGAGGAGCTAGGAAGGCAGATAAATAGGTAAGCGTGCGTATGAGGGAGAGAGGTCGGAGAAGGGAGCATGGAGGGGGAAGTAGAGCAACCGTTTGAACACCAGTTTTCAGCCGACATGAGTTAAGGGCGACACAAGGTTACTGAAGGGGATTAGGATATGTTCGCTTATTTTACTTATGACACTCTGCAGGTGTGGAAGTCTCAATCTTAGAGCAAATCGTGTTTATTATACATAGTGATGGAAAGGGAACCACGCCAATGTGATGGAGGCTGAGTAAACTGCACATACTTGACAAGACACCGTCACTGTCCGTGAGCAATGGTGGAAACTCTACAATACTTTCAGGAAGATGGGGATTAAACACTACGGACAGAGTGATTAGTATCTTTTTCTCATTGAAGTGCTTATTGTATCTGAGTAGGTGGTGGAGCTGCTGCTTTTGTGTGAAGGTGTACACATTAAGGCTGATCCCTGTCAAATGATCATGTTGAGGTAATGAGGATTGGAAGTTATTCACAAACTTCGGGTCCTCCGTGAAGTTAAAGAAGGGCACTGCGAGGGCCAGATACGACTGCTGTTAACCTGGAGGACCTATTTACCACTCGAGCTGGTAATCAAACAGTGCACTCATAGGTACTGAAGTATTTGGCAGCCCTCTAGAATTATGAGCTTGTTGGTGCAGATATGCTTGGCTCTGCAAGCACTGGAGTTGCGACAGTTTCAGTGTGATTTCGTGACTGTCATCGTCTATCGCACCATTTCTAGGTTCTAATGTCTTGAGAAGGCAAGCAGGATACAATGAATGTCTCCAGGACGTTGTTCGGATGGTCGCCCCCGCACATTCAGCCACTAACGCCAGTATCCGAAGTTTCAGAGCCTCCAGAGTCACCGTCTCCTTACCTCGATGGAGGACTAGATGTTGGGGAGCAGGTCAGTATTTCTCCTGTTGAACCAAATCTCTGATAATCTGTGGTGACTGTAAGGTCTTTCTGACTTTACAAGCTACAATGTTCTCAAACATCTGATACACGGGCATACTGACTTCCATCCTCCTTGCCTATGTCAGCTGCCAACCCCTCAAGCATTATGTCGGTTGTAAGATCGGAGATGAAGTTGTAAAGCCAGCAGTTCATCATGATCCATAATGATTCTGTCATGGTGGAAATACTGAACCCTGGGCTTGACCCTTTAATATCCAGCGCGATGAGCATGAGCTTCTACCCCAGGGTTGCCCGTGTTTCTTATCAAAAATCTGGTGTAGAGTGAAAAATAAAGTGTCTGTAGCTAGTCAAAGGCTTCAGTTCATCTGGAATGAAGTGGTATTCCTTTTGACAAGTTCATGAAGTGCATCATGGACTTCATCCATGACATTGATTCCCACATCTTGCTCTACTGAATGGAAGCATGTCATAAACTGTCATCACTCTGGTATAAACTCTCTATTCTGTAAACATTCTGTAGAATCTCTCAAATGCCAGAAATGTTGCTAAACAAACTTACACCTGGGTTGCTATTATAAATTGCAGGTAGAACAAGATGCTACAAGGGAGGAGGTAGAAGAGAGGGATCAGGCCCCTCCCCCAGCAGTCCCTTTTGTCAGGCTTTTCAGATTTGCAGATCCTCTTGATTGGGGTATTATGGCTGTGGGGAGTGTGGCAGCGGTTGTTCATGGTGCTGCACTTCCTATCTATTTGTACTACATGGGAAAAATTATCAATTTGTTTGGTGTATATCAGGATGACTTGAATTTCAACAGGCAGCATCCATTATCCCCTAATTCTTATCACAGTCTTGCTGGTGAGATATCCAAGGTACAACCTCTATCTCCGCGGACATTATAAAGGACCATTTCATTTCCCTGTCTTTCCTCCACTTTTTCAAATGGCCAATCTGGAATAAGTGGTGATAAACCCACAATTACTTTGAAATTTGTGGTGCCCCCGGGGACCTGTGTGCCTTCTCTGTTCTGACTTGGCTTTCAGACTAATGAACCTCCCTTGAGGTGAGCTTCTTCGAGTGATATCTCGGTAGTGTCATGCCTGGGATTCCTACGTTGTTATGTTTCTTATGTATTGTGAGGTGGGTGAGGCGGTCCGACACTGAACCTCTAAAGATCCTATTCCGGGCATTTCACTCTGACATTTCTCTACATGGTGGTGAATGCAGCATGCACTCAATATTGTATATATTGCTGTGGCCGTGTTTGTAGCTGCTTGGATTGGTCAGTTCCTCTAACACTACTACTTCTGAGTGTGGATGATGCATAATGAGGGAGAGGGGTAGACAAGTTGGAAGTTTGTGGAGGAGATGGTCCATAATGTCAACAAAGCATCGCTAGTCTTATTATGGGGACATTGGAGAGAATGGTTTTGGCAGACAGTCAGAAGAATTGAGGATTTGAAACTTGAAGGGTTGCTAGCCTCCAGACCACGTAGAGGATTTTGAGCTGATATGACCGTCAAACTGGCAGAGGTGGCCTGCTGGCTCTATACGGGGGAGAGACAAACGGCAGTTATACGCATGAGAGGTGTACAAATGCTATTGAAGCAGGATTTAGGATACTTTGACAACATTGCTGGAAATGGAGTATTTGTGAGCCAAATATCCAATGATCTTCTCTCTGTTCATAACACCCTTAGTGAAAAGGTAAGAATTTCATGATGCGTCTCCCTTTACTTCATCATATTTCACTTCTTTCCCTGCAATGCTCTGTGGACTTGGGCACCATAACAAGTCAGGCTTGTAACCGTCTCAACAAATGTAGGTGTTGGCCTGCCAGGGTGCATTTCCCATGTCCGAGAATGAATCTTAGCAAATTGGGGAAAAGGTGTGTATGGGCTGGGATTGTCATGCACCTTATATTTTTCCTTCAAATGTTTGATTATTGTCATGGGTGGCTTACTGAAGTGACTACTTCAGCTCTGGTGATCTGCAATTAGCATTGAAGCATTGTATGATTGGCTTTTCTCACCCCTATGTGAGAACGCGAAACCATGTGTTCTTCCCTATCTGTCTCCTCTCTGTTTCCCCTATCTTCTGCCTGTTCAAACGGGGCGGTCTAATGAGTACATTTTCTGGCTGTTTTCTGTTTTACACACATGCCTTTTTTATTCTTCTTCTCTTTCCTCTCCAGCACCTGTCTGCTTTTGTGCTTCCCCCTTTTCTTTGTCAAGTAGATTGGGCACCTAACTGGTCCATGACAAATTAGCGGAATGAAGCTTTTCATTTAAACTGGGAGGGGAGAACGGGCACAGGTGGGCAATTACATCCACAACATGGCAACGTGTATAGGAGGTGTTGCAGTGGGCTTTATCAGCTGCTGGTCGATATCTCTGGTAACGCTGGGCACAGGACCCCTTATTGTTGCTGCAGGCATAGTCTCCAATTTCTTCCTCACCCGCCTAG
Source organism: Takakia lepidozioides (assembly GCA_030704615.1). Classification (NCBI taxonomy): domain Eukaryota; kingdom Viridiplantae; phylum Streptophyta; class Takakiopsida; order Takakiales; family Takakiaceae; genus Takakia; species Takakia lepidozioides. The sequence goes on from CM060733.1 coordinate 10,100,293, forward strand.
CTGAACACGTCCAAGACACCTACTCAGAAGCGGCTGCCATTGCTGAGCAGGTTGATGACTCCCCTGATTTGTGTCCATGGTTAAACTTTCACCATGATCATGCCATTTGATCTAGTCAGTATTGGCAGCCTGTGTGATTCTGCTGCTTGAGTTCCATAGAGAAGAGCTCAACCTGTACACCGTCATGTGCTGTGGCATGTTCAACTGGTGAAATGACATCTCAATTTTCCATGCGCTCTAGGTGTTCTTAAAGAGACCTAAATTAAAAACTGTGAAATATAGTATCTGGCTGTTAACTCATCATGCTGCAGGCACTGTTAGTGCTCTTAGCCATAGGCAGTACAAAGTTGGTATTGTCCCTGCAGAGGGTGTTGTTTCAGCTCTTACCGCTGCAGTGTTGTGAACCCCAGGGTTAATTTACTTACTGGAATTAGCCAGGACACTCAGTCTGTTAATGTATTTTATGTGCAGGCACTTATGTATGTGCGTACAGTATATGCTTTCGCCAATGAGACAATTGTGAAATATGCATATGCAAATGCACTTCAATCCACCCTGCGATATGGGGTACAAATCAGCCTGGTGCAAGGGCTTGGACTTGGGTTTATCTATGGGATTGCTATATGCTCATGTGCACTGCAGTTGTGGGTGGGGCGGATTCTCATCACCCACTACAACGCAGTTGGTGGCCGGATATTTGTGGCTCTCTTTGCCATCATTCTCAGTGGCTTGTAAGTACACTATTGTATTCATACCACATTCTCCTTCCCTTTCTCTCAGTCTGATCAGGTGAACACGTCCAAGAGACCCAGTCTGAAAGAAAGACAGGAGAGTTATGTTCTATTGCAGATCATGAGTCAAAATTGCTTGTTGGTCTGTCTTAACACAGTGAAGGTCATAACTCGCTCCACATTTGTCTGGCTATCCAATGTTACAGAGGTTTAAATCAAGCAGCGACCAACTTTCCAGCTTTTGAGCAGGCACGGATAGCAGCACATAGATTATTTGAAGTGACGAGTTACAACCCTCCATCAAACAACATGGAAGCTGAAGGGAAAAAAATTCTTGCGGAAGTGCAAGGCAATATTGAGCTTCGTAACGTATACTTCAGCTATCCGTCTCGTCCTGATGTACCTGTATTGAGTGGATTGTATCTTACTCTCCCTGCAAGAAAGACCCTTGCGCTTGCAGGCAGCAATGGTTCGGGGAAAAGCAGTGTCATCTCTTTAATCGAGCGCTTCTATGATCCAACACTAGGTGGGATGTTGTTCCTTGGTTGCATGTCCCTCATTTCCTCCTGTTTCGCCACACACACCGCCACATGCCATTTATATATTCAAATTGGCTACGGCAAACAACGTCTTATGAGTACATATGTACCCAAATTTTTAGTGAGATCATTCCCTTGATTTCTCCCCAATTAGTGATCTTACCTATCTGGTGCATTTCATGAGTGCCTCGATGAGTGCAAAAGATTCTTCTCTCTTCCAAGGACCATTTCATATCATCTCATTTCCAACTCACTGATTTGGCCTTCTTTCTGGGTTGCAGGTGAAGTTCTTTTGGATGGAGAGAACATTAGAAACCTTCAGGTAGAGTGGCTACGGAGCCAGATAGGTTTGGTGAGCCAAGAGCCAGCATTGTTTAGTGGAACTATTGCAGAGAACATCCTCTATGGCCGGGATGCAAGCAGGGATGAGGTTGAGGAGGCAGCTAAGATTGCACATGCCCACACATTTATCAGCTCCCTTCCAAACGGTTATGAATCGAAGGTATTGAACTGGAACCTTAAGCTCTGTGTTTGGTTTAACAGCATGGAGGCAGGGAGAGAGAATAGTGCTGTAGTGTGGGTGGGAGATTGACTGAAGTGAGGTAGAAAGATAGACTTTGAAATTGGGATGTTTACAGAGGAGTTTGGAAAACAAAGGAGTTGTTTACAAGATGTCCTCCGTTCGTTGTAAGGACCATGATGTTGACTTCTCAAGTGAAATTCAGCAAGTTGAACTATCAACGTTAGCTGAACCAATAGAATGCAAGATCTGCAGCATGTGCTATTTTCCCAGAATATAGTCTGTCAAGGAAATATTCCATGCATCCTCAAAATTCAATCTCCTGTAATGTCCTGCCCTGGTCTTTCTGGAAACTGCAGGTGGCAGATGACAGATTGATCTTGTCAGAAGAAAAGAAATTGAAGATAGCTATTGCAAGAGCTGTTCTGAAGAATCCTCGCATTCTCTTGCTTGATGGAGCCACTGGTACTCTGGATATGGAGGCTGAACGGAATGTACAAGAAGCTCTTGATATCTTGATGTTGTCATGTCTGGTATCCACCATCATCATAGCACACCGTCTGACAAGTATCCGTAGTGCTGACGTGATTGCAGTCCTGGAGGAAGGACAACTAGTAGAAATGGGAACTCATGATGAGTTGGTGAAAGTGGATGGGGCCTATGCTGATCTGATTCGGCTGCAAGAAACTGCAAAGCCACCAAGAAGGTGATATTTCTTTTGCTCTGTTACTAGATCTATGGGGTGCCCACAACTGGTTCTTGGAGTAGATGGGAGCTATCCCCCTCCAGACGTATCAGTAGTTAGACTTTGATTAGTGTACATCCTACAACAGTCAACTGGTGGCCAATGGGGTCAGAATCTGAGAAGCTAATGGGAGATGGTTTACAATATTCATTTCACTCAATTTCCAATCACTCCACTCACTCAATACCCAATTTTCAAACATTCTGTTCTTTGGAAAGGTCTTTGAAGAAGTGGTGGTTGTCTTTGTGTGTGCAGGCCCCCTCCCAGAATGTTCATAGCTCCTCCACCACAAGACAGTGTGTCCCCAAACTACAGCAAGCCACCCTCACCACGAATGGCCCAGTCACCCTCTCTAAAGAGACAAAATGGTGTTCGTGGATTACCTGACTTTGGCCTCCTCAGTGATTCACCTCCTCTTTTGGCCAGCCCCCCTACTGATCAAAAACCTGTGGAAAATGGCTCTGGACTGGAAATGCAAGGGATGAAATCTGAGCCACTTATGAAGCATCGAGACAGTTTTGAGAACACGTATCTTGACTCATTACCCCGCATTGATGTACACCACCATCGGCAGCAATCAAATTCAAACACATCTGAGCCAGAGTCACCTGTCTCTCCCCTCTTGACTTCAGACCCAATGCACGAGCGTTCCCACTCTAAGTCCTTCAGTAGATCCATTTCCCAAATCGTTGAAACCCCGTATCTGCTTGATGAGACAGAAATTACCAGAATTCCATCCTTGTGGAGACTAGCTAAGCTTAGTTCACCTGAGTTGTTATGTGCTTTACTGGGCAGCTTTGGGGCTGCCCTCTTCGGGTCCTTCAACCCTCTCTTTGCACTCTTGTTAGTACAGATTGCTGAGACCTACTATTATTCAAGCGAGAGGGACATGCGACATGGGGTTGCTCGGTGGTGCCTCTTAGTTACAGGAATGGGGTTTGCTACCATTGTCCTCAATTTGTTGCAGCACTTCTACTTTGGAATCATGGGTGAGAAGATGACTGAGCGGGTGCGTCGGCTCATGTTTTCAGGTTATTTGCTATCTGCTAACTGATTCCATCAGTGTCTCTTCAGTTTATATTCACAGGCTGTTTCCTACTTTTGTTCAAAAGTCTCTCTATTCCTCCCATCCAATTATTCTGGCTAACTGGGTGATGATAGAAGACCTGCCAGTTACATTTGTGGAATAGGTCAGATGACCATGCAGGGATTCACGGTCAGGGTAGTTGTCTTCAAGTGATGTTAATTTATTATGCTAGTGTAATATGTCTTTCTACTTAGTGTCCGATAGTAAAGCACAGAGTTCCTGTTGCTGGAGGTTACGTGCCAATCAACTAGCTTTCGTATTTCCCTGTACTAAAGGCTACAAGGCTTGGCAAGCAAAATCTACTTAGTACATCATCTCTCCTTCCATGCTTCTCCTTCCTGACCCTCTTAAACCTTGTGGATTGTTGTCTGACCATATTTTTGCCTTCCCAGCAATGCTGCGGAATGAGATTGGGTGGTTTGACAAGGAAGAGAACAGTCCTGAGGTGCTGTCTATACGCCTGGCAAATGATGCCACCTATGTGCGGGCTACATTCAGCAATCGGATGTCAGTCTTCATCCAGGATCTAGCAGCAATATTAACAACATTAGCCATAGTTCTTGCGATGGATTGGCGCCTTGGACTAGTCACTCTGGCTGTAGTTCCTTTACTTGTATTTGCAGCTGTCACCCAGGTATGCACATTGACTGGAATTTGTGACATTAATGCAATTCCTTTTCTTACTCCAAATGTGGCTTTTGGTTTGTCCAGGTCTCTTGAAGTGATTGAACTGGCTTGTCTGTGAGGAGTAGGAGAGGTTGAAAGAAACTAAGGAATTATGTTAGCAGGAGGTGTAAGGGGCCAGGAAGGACACAAGTAGAACAACCCTGTAGAACCACAAGAACTAGAGAAGCTCTCACCAAGGTGCCTCACGAAGGTAAAAGCTGCTTAGCACTTCGGGGAGGGGTGAGGCTAGGGTCTTTGTGTTCCATGGAAGGAGGAAGGAGGACCTTGGATACCATAGGAAATACAACTTACAGAATTTACATTCATAACTATGACGACATCAGCAGTCAAGTAACACTCGGACATTGTCTTTGCAGCAAGTGTGGAACACAGGGTTCGCTGGAGATGTAAGGGAGGCCCACAAAAATGCAAGACGGGTTTTTGAAGAAGCAGTAGCTAATATGCACACTGTTATGTCATTCTCGGGAGGGGAAAAGGTGCTCGACCTTTATCACCAGGAGCTGAAAAAGCCCCTAAGGCGAAGCTTCAGAAGGGGTCATATCTGTGGGTGTATGTTTGGTGCATCCCAATTTCTGCTCTTCGCTTCCAGTGCTCTACTGCTCTGGTATGGCTCAGTGACACTAAATAATAGGCAACATGCAAGCTTCCCCAACTTCCTGAAGGCTTTTTTAGTGTTCACATTCACAGCATTCTCTCTAGTTGAAGCCTTTGGGCTAGGGCCTTCGATTGTGAAGCGGCGGACGTCAGTAGCATCAGTGTTTAATATCATTGACCGGCAGTCAAATATAGAGACTGATGACACGGGCTTGAAACCTCCCAATATTGTGGGCCAAATCGAGTTTCGAAAGGTCGACTTCAGGTATGGACATTGCACCATTATAGCATAAGCAGTCAACTTTTAAGAGATACGGATAACCAGAGAGTGGGGAGTTTGGTCATCATCTTGGATTTCCTCTTGCTTTGCATGGTAATGCCATGAATTGGATTTGGCAGCTAATTTTTCGGCTTTTGAACAAATCCTTCTGTTTGCCAAGGGCCATCATAAAAGATGACACATGTAGACCACATACTGGATGAGTGGAACACGCAGAAACCCATCTGTCAGAGCCAGTTGATGGCAAAGGCAAGTCCATAAAAATCTAATAACTCTAATTTGCATGTGTTCACAGAACATCACTACAGAACCTCATTCGTTAGTAAATGAGGCACAATAGTCTTTACATGTTGTTTTGCAGTAAAATTTATCAGCTTACTGCATTCAAGATGTGGACCTGCTGAGTGCATGAGCTGATTAAAGGCCTGGTCGTCAATGACTGACAAGATAGTTTCTTGTCCACAAAATTTCAAAACCATGAACTCCACCGTGTGATTGTCTTTTCTGTGCAGGTATCCAACACAGATTGATGTTCCCATTCTGACAAATTTTAGCATGAAAGTAGAAGCTGGGCAAACTGTAGCAATTGTGGGGACGGCAGGTTCTGGCAAAAGCACAGTTCTTGCGCTCCTTGAACGATTCTACGAGCCCCTGAGTGGGCGAATATTGATCGATGGAAATGACCTGAAGACACTTAATCTTCGTTGTCTTCGAAGCTATATTGGTCTCGTCCAACAAGATCCTGTCTTGTTTTCTTCATCAATCCGGGATAACATTATCTATGGAAGACACAATGCAACAGAGGCTGAAATTACTGAAGCATCAAGAATTGCTAATGCACACCATTTTATTTGTAGTCTGCCGTATGGTTATGACACACATATCGGAATGCGTGGTTTGCAACTTAGTGCAGGCCAGCGACTTAGAATTGCAATTGCTCGGGCTGTTTTGAAGAACGCGCCAATTCTTCTCCTTGATGAGCCCACAAGTGCATTGGAGCCAGAGTCCTCAAGGGTTGTTCAAGAAGCTCTTGAGCAGGTGATTATGGGGAACAGAACTACTGTTGTAATTGCACATCGGCTATCGCTGCTAAGGCGCGTTGACATCGTCGCAATGTTGCATGATGGGCAGATTCTGGAGGAAGGCAGCCATGATGAGTTGATGAACAAGTGTGGGCTTTATGCTCGGCTAATGCAGCCTCAGTTCAGCAGATCTGCAGTAAGGCAACTTCGACAAACTTAAAAAGGTCAGGTGGTACTGTGTAGAATTATTCACACGCGCATTCCAGTCTTATTCATGAACAATAATGCTTTTGGAAATTGTATGAAAGTTTAATTGAGCTGCTAGGGTGACTGGTCCAGGCCCAGCCTGCTTATTTACTTTCAAGCATGGGTGCATGTCTGAGCTGCAAGATCACTTCTGGGGCTTACTGGACCTCACCATCATTGGAACAAAGGTCTGGAACCTGTGAGGGAACACAGATGTCCATTCCATTAGAGTAGTTACTGGTGTGAATGAAGGCCTACAAAAGACTTCCTTTCCATCTCACCAGTGTGTACAGTTTCAGTAATGTTGACTGAACATCCCTGTGGATGCAATGAAGGATTGGAAGCTCTCTTTGTGCTAATCCAATTAGTCTGACAAGAATATGTTCCTGGGACTCGTTTTTGACAGTACGTCCTGCGAATGAGCTCACCCTACAATATTGCAGGTGGCAGACTTCGAACTTATTTTTGTGGGGGGGCGGGGGGAGGGAACACACTTTAATTACCAAGAGGAGGCCAAAGGAGCCTTCAACCTTTTTTAGTGGCAGTTTCTGAGTTTGCCCTCTCATATCTGGCTTGCTCAATTGAATATTTGATCTGTTGCATGGGAGTCTGTATTTTATCAACATGAAAAGACTACGAAGGTCCTGGCATTAATCGCAAGGTATCTTGTAGGGGCACCATTACATATGGGAAGCTCCTGTGTCAACAGGTTACCTTCTGCTCTGTATTGTGAACTGCGCCTGCACACTTGTCGAGTCAGCTACCCTTATTCGAGAATTACACACAAGCCTAATGAATTGAATCTTCCCCTTTGGAATCTCCACAGATCTCTCTCCACCAGTAGAGCTGGAGGAGTATACATGGGCAAGGCTGTTGCATCTGCTGTATGGTCAACTGTATCAAATGATGTGGAGCTGTTGCTATTAAGTCACATGTGAAAGCACCCAGCCTCTGGGATGGAGCAGCCAGAAGTTCCAAGATAAGCAGCACCCTACAAACAGGTTGGATGCATGTAGCTTTTCTAGCGACACCACTAACATTTGTGGAAGGATAAATCTACTTTGCTTCATGAGCAACATCCACCACTCTCCTTGCTGCAAATCAATATAAATCACCGGACTAGGTAACTGTTTTGCAAATTTGCTGAAGCTTCCACCCCACACTTGGTTAAAACAATATTTCTATTGGACAGTTCCCATTTGGGGTTGATCAATCTTTAAATGGCCGAAACAAGCTGGTGCTTTGATGTCATGGAAAAAAAAAAAATGTACACATAGAGCACTATATTGTTTGCATGAGGGAGTCCCAGATCCCATACCGCCATAAGATACGTGAGACGGTGGGCCCTTCTTCTATACACACACACACACATATATATATATAGCGCCAGCCGTACTAATTCTCCTCAAATTCTAAAAACCAGCTCATCTGATTTGTAGCGTCCATTCCAAAAGCCAGATTTCCTACATCAGAAACCCACAGAGGGATTGGGTCTGAGCAATTGAGGAAAGAAGGTTAACAGAGATCACATGCTATATCACTATACAAAGATGTGGCATGTACTTCACTATATACTTTTGAAAGTCTATGATGCCCATGTTTGCCTTCAACGTTCAATTCCCAGTTCACTTTCCAGAAACCACTGGTCTTCTCAGAACCTTGGATGAAGTACTATGCAGAAATGCGCGATATACCCTTTTTATTGTCATGCCCAGTCTCAGTGACAGTAACCCACACATGCTCCGTGGAAGATGTAAAAGGTTTGAAGAGTCGACACCCTAGAGACCACTGAGTACCAGGTTCCAAGGACGTTGGTGCGCTTCAATCAGATGTCACTTTCATCCGACCTCATCCCCAGAAGTCATGCCATGGATGCAAATCTACGCAACCGCTTGAAAAATAAGGATGAGAGTTGTTGGATGAAAACGTGACATTTTCTTTCGAGGGCAGCCCGACAATGTTCATTTAATATGATACATGTGTCATATCCAACGAATTGGCAAGTGGCATCTGCCTGTCACCAACGAACATGTACAGAAGAATATATCGTTCGTCGTATATGTGGACGAATAGAGAGAGAGATCAACTGCAGCAGCCCTCCGTTAGCAGCCCTCCGTTCTATCTCGCGTTAAGCTTTTGTTCGCAGTCTTTGCCTGATTACTTAGCTCCGGCAGTCTCTAAGCTTGTAGATCAAATCCTTGCTTTAGATCCAGTCTCGCTGGAGTTGTGACTTGGATCCTGAGCCCAGGTGGATGTCAGGGGCTGTGCCCCAATATGGCTTTTTCTTGTGTGATCCTCTCGCATTTTTCAAGCAAATTAGCAGATTGACGAATTTTTTCCAGACTAGTAATGGCAGTCCATATTGATCTTGTGCGACCGCTTCGTTCCAGCGGGATCGGGGTAGGAAAGGGCCCAATTGTACGCGAACTTGTGGGAAGCCTTTGTGTTTGTGGGAGAGTGAAGGTGTGCACTTATGGAGGAGATTACAGGGTTCCAGTTTTACGCATCATGTGCTCGAACCCCTCGGGATCCCGGGATCGTCCTCGGAAAAACCTTAGATCAGCAAACCCCAGAACAGGAACTTCCAGATCGCTCGGAATTACTCCAAGTGATCTGAACTTGTTGAGAGCGCTACAGGAATTCATAGCATCGGCGGATCTTCCTTCACATCAGGTGCCTTCCACGCGGGAGCTTGCTCGCAGTGGAAGGCAGGACCTTGCAAATGCCGTGAGACGACGGGGGTACAAAGCCGTGGCACAGCTTCTGGCAAATCCTAACTATATCAACAGCAGTTTGGATCCTGTGGAGGCCAAGCCAGCTCCAGGTGAAGGAACATCGGGACAGTTGTGAGCAATCACTTGAATTTTAATCCTCATGATTCTGGGTACTTGGATTTCTGTATGCATAATCTGCATCCACCAACAGATTTTCTCTCTTGGGCGACCTGTCCCACCAGCTTTCATTGCATTTTTGGGTCATCGTGCTGTAGTAGCGTTTGCACTAACCAGAGCCACATTTCTTCTGGTCACCTCGTCGCGATAGTAACAGGGGCTATTCACCTGTTGAGATTCTGCACTAAACCTCCCCTTGTTGTGCAGGGGTAGAAGCCTCAGCACCGTAAAATATGTTCTTGAGGTCATTATAGTCCCGTCAGTCTGTTGCCAGCTCAGCAGTATTTCCCCAAGCATTTGTGGACACAAGCACTTGATGCAATCTGGAAAAACAAGGTGGTTGGTTTGGTAATAACTAGAGACATCAGCATGGCTCAAGACCTAACTTCTAAATGGTTGAGAAGAATGTGTTCTGAACTTCTAACTTTTCTTAATTCTGAGGTAGCATAGATTGTTAGTTGCTTCAGCGCATGAATACTTTTATCTTGCTGTGATGTGCAGGGGATGGGACTGGCTTCGCTACACAAGGGCATGATGTGGACGCAAGTGTAGATGATGCTGAAAATCTCAGGGGCCAGACCATTGACCAAGGGACGGTTTGGAATGGCTCAGAGGTTCAACAGACAACTGATTTGGTCCCTCAATATCGGACTAATCATTTCGTACCCCATTATGAATCTGTTGCCCAACCCAGAGCAAATGGCTCTGGTCTTCAGAAAGATCACGTCACTTCAGAAGCTCCAATTGAGCCAGCCATTTTTAACCCTAGTATTGCAAGTGATGATAACGAAAGGCCACTGTATACAAATGAGGGTGAGGAGCTGCCAGAATCTCTTCTGCAGAAAAGGGCAGCTGACTTTATCCGCACGGGTCGGTTTAACTCATATGAAGAAGGGCATTCATCTAGACCTGAAGTTTCTCAGGTAAGAAAAGTTGTAGATGCATTGATTTCATTTTGCAGATGGGGGCATTTATAGATCCTCTTTTTTGATTGCTCTCCCAGCCCCTCCCCATCTTTCTGTTATGTCCAGAGCGGGCACAAGATCTGGGGCCAGAACACTTCTGCAAGCGGAATCAGATGAGGACATTCTCTCTCTCTCTCATGGCCACAAGGCTACGTCAAACAATGTCCCATGAGCACATTCTCTCTCACCCAGCTTATAATGTTTAGTTCTTCTCTTTGGTTTCTGTAGTTCTACTGTGTGATTGTTAAACTGAGGCCCATGGGCCCTTCAGGAATTCCCCAGACCGAATACATTTCTGTTTGTTTTCCTCACCAATGGCCATAGAGAAAAAATTTCCATTCTTCTTTACCCTGAGACCATCAGGGGATTTACGTTCACATTGCTTTTCCTTAATCTTGATTGGAACATTGTGTTTCTACGTGCTTCTGTGGCCAAAATAAATTTTTCTCCTTCTCTGTCTGAAATCTGTACTCTCTACCAGCTCAGTCTGTCCTTGTGATGTCAGGTGCCAGGGGAATTTGACAACGAGATCGCAAATGATGATAATGTGTACGATTACAAAGACTCAAGTAACGATGTGGATAATGGCAAATTCGCACCCACTCAAGGGGCAGGTCGTGTTTCTGACTCCCGGGAAAGCTTGGCCTTGCAAAACGCTGCCATGTCGAGGAGTAATTTCTTTGACAGCCCTACAGACAAAGGCACAGCTCAGCAGTCGCGGGAGGAAGTATTGATGCACAACATCCTGGCCATGCAGCGGGAGGTTGAGAGATATTTCCATCACCCACAGCAAGACAAAACTTCCAGGTATTCTATATACTGCAAGTTTGAGCCAAAAAGATGATCTTTTTTTGTTGGATTCCTTGAAAGAAGCATGGGCATGTCAGGAATTTCCCGCCTGTCCTTAGTGAGAGTCAGTTTGCATGAATGAATACCAATGTTAAAAATAATGCTAATTCAACTTTCCAGAAGCTTATTATGGGTGTCAGACTATATTCTAAATCAATCATGTTCTTTTTGCCTCTCTCTAAGTTTTGGACTGTTTTCGCCTTGTAACACCTCCTTTGCATGCTCTTTTGTATCTAAGTTACAGAAATGCACTTTATTACAGCCACTGCAAAAGTTAAATCATCAGCTATGTTATGCATGAGCTAGTCAAGGTGACACAGACTACCTTCCAAGAGAACCAGGAAATTTGACCTGGTACTAAGGAACAGGCCTGCACCTTCCACTACGGTGGGTAAGAAGGCAGCTTGCCCGAAAACAATTGGTTAGTGGTACTTGTTGCACTGAGTAAGAGTGTGCTTCTAGGGCAGAAATGTCCAGGGAGCTTGAACACGTCAAGGCACTGCTGCATGAAAAACGAATGCAAAATCTCGAATTGTCTCGTGAGCTCGAGGAGGCCAAGGCTCAGCTTGCACTTGTCCGGGCAAAGGTGGCTGCTGAACTGGCACAAGCAAAGCAGGTTGCCGTAGAGAAAGACTTGCGGTTACAAGTTGCAGAGCAAGCCCTACAGTCCCTGAAACGAGTAATATTCTATCTTTTCCCCTCTTCCTCCCATCCCCTCTTTGCTGTCAGCCTCTTGCCATCTGTATGTTTGCTTCTGAGCCTGCTGTGCTACTCAGGGATGCTCTTTGTGAACCCATCTTGTCATACTAGTTTTACTGATTTTGTCATACTTGCATATCCATCACACAATGATCACAAAGTGACTCAAAGCGAGGGGTGAGGACCTGATGACACCAAAGGACTGGTTGGATTGGGCAATAAACAGTTCAAGAGTTGTGGAATCTGTAGGGGAATTTCTGAGGAAATACAAGGAAACGAACTCCCCGCAGCTTCAAGTCATCTTGAACACTGTAACTGTCCTGACTGAGCTTCTGCCCTTTCCTATATCACTAGAAATAAATCAACTCTTCCAGTATTGCACCCTCTTCTTCCCCTTCCACTCTCCTTTTTGCTCTGGGCGAACTGGCCATAGGGTCTATGGACAGAAAGGTGGCCGTAATGCCCAATTTTATATTGCTCTGTCTCTCTGCTGAGCCACAGAAGCATGATTGATATATACACCTATACACACCTTCTTTTCTTCTGGACTCTATTGTACTAATAGGGTGTCCTTTCTTTATTCTCCTTCTCAATTAATGTTTTAACTCTCCTTTGGAGCTGTGGGAGCTGTTGTCCAGGTTCAAGTCGATTGGTGGGGGAAAGGTAACCGGGTAGAGCTTGCTGGCAGCTTCAATGGGTGGCAACATCATCTTTTCTTGGTCCCAAATTTAGCTTCTGAAGTTCCCAAAGCTGATGGCTCACGCGGACCCATGATGTGGGGTGTCGAACTCTGGCTGTACCCAGGTGTCTATGATGTCAAATTCATCATTGATGGAAAGTGGCAACTCGACCACCGGCGGGAAGTGGTCTATCGGGATATGCACGAAAACAACCTTTTGCGAGTCAAAGCTTAATCAGTTCCCGCAACACTGAGGTTGGCTACCATAATGCTACGTCCTAGTCCTTTGAAGTTGTTGAAGAGCTAGAAGGCTGTAAATGGAATATCTGGTAAACCTTACAGCTTTTGATGGGGGCATGGTTACCTTATCAGTGGAGAAAATTGGTTGGAATCTCAACACTAAGGCAACACTGATACATGTCTTAATAATGAGATTTTTCATGGCCTCTGTAGGTTGGATTGCTCACCTGGAAGTGAAGCTGAAGTTCTCCCTTTTGTGGAGAGGGCAAAGTGTAGCTTCCCTTTTCCTTCTGTACATTATTTGTTGTCAGTATTGATTGACTGACTGTTGCATGGCTTGTCGTCAATACAATGGAGCAAGAGGTTGCTCTTCTCCTCATGAGTATAAGAATCTGAATAGGATCTGCCAATAACATGTTGAGTAGCACCCAAGTGTTGAAATGGGCTTGTCAATCAGACGGCTGAGATGAAGATCACTGTTATTGTCGTTGGAGATGTATGTGTCTATTGGTGTTTCTGATTTACGGTGTGGATCATTGAAGTGCACTCACTAGGTTAGAAGGTTCCTTTGAATACACCCTGGTGTCAAATTTAGACAGACACTTGCATGCGGACCACCTATTGCAAACAAAAGTAAATGGCAACTTACAACATCTGGTGCCAACAAAAGCTGGAAGGATCACATAGATCTTGGAGCTTGGTGATATTCTCTCTTTGTAAACTCATTGTATTTGAGTGCCATTCAGGAAGGACTCACATGATGTGCACAGGGTCACACAAATTCTGGAGAGGATTATCCTGCCTAGGATTCCTATGCCTTTTCATCCTCACAACAACTTTGGACCAAGATGGCCCTTCAGAGAGAAAAAGCCAGGAGCCACGAGCGAACGAGTCTGACCATATCTGTATCTAGGAAGAAGGCCATTTTGTTACCTGCTCTTGTATGGATTGATAAGCAAGTTCAAGATTACAAGTCCGTCCAAATATGACACATTGCTAACACATAGTTCTTGAAGTCAAGATTCAGTAAGTCAATGTTAGTAGGTTTGTAGTTCCTGGATCAAGAAATGGTTGAATGCAGTTACAAACTTCGCCGAGTTGTAGCTATGCTCTTGAGTCTAGGTCAAAGCCTATTCACCTTTCGAATCCTCAGGGCCCGCAAACCAAGGATTTCCTTTCTTGACGATACCCCCTACAAACTACAAACCCTAGAGGCTGACGTGCCCCAACTTATCTGTAACATTGTGTTGTACCACGGATCTTTCCAGGTTTCCACAGATCCATGTATCCGAAGCCCTCTATACTCTATACCTACTTACTTAGATGTGTTTATATTTACTGATTTCTTTTTCTCTTGCTACTTACATCGGCTGTCTCTCTACGCAATCACTGTCTGCTATCATCAGAACTGTTGCAAGATCTATCTATGCATCACATTACCTACAGGGAAGTATCCCCAGCTTGTCTCGACCACGCACGTGTCGCGAACTGTTTGCTTCCCAAAACCAGGTCGGTTGCCGGCCAAAGCTTCCTCGCCTCCCTCCCTCACCTCCTCCCCTCCTTCCTCCTCACAATAATCGTGACACAGCAGCAGAGCAGTGTAGGGTGGCAGGCCCGCAAACCTGTCAGAGCAGACCATTGCGTTGTGCTGCACGACGCGCACCCCGCCCTCCTCTCCCTTCTATTTCTTTGCTTTTCTTTCTCGGTCGCTTCTTTATTGGATCCCCCTCTCGACAGTCAAAGTCAACAAGGCGCCGACGAGTTAATCAACAAGAATCGTTCAGGAATCGTCTGTGAGAATCACAACCCACCAGAGAGAATCTTTTGAGAATGATTCCCAATCATGCAATCTTGGTTCTTGAAAACTGGATATTCTCTTATTTTGTTCGTCACTTGCCTATTTTTGACACTTCTTTTGTTTCTATTTTCTGCCATGGATGTATTTTCGACCCGCCCATTAAGTTCATCCACATCTCTTATTTCTTTTCCCCCTCCCTAGGACCGGTAATTTCTTCTTTTCAATTTGTTTTGTTTTCTTTTTTCTAATTTCTTGTTTTCGTTTTTTAATTCTTGTTGGGGTTTCGTATATTTTTCTAATTTCAATATTGATATTTAAATATTTGTTTATGTATTTGGAGTTTTTGGAGTCGTCAGAATCGAGGGACAAGGGACTCACAGATAGTTACAAGTGATTATTATATTTAATATATATATATATTATTTATTTGTGTCCCAGGAAAATATTGATTAGAATGATTGGAATGGAATAGGGTGCGAGGTAAGGAGAAAGAGGGAGAAAGGGAAAGCCGCGCGCGGGCGTCCGCGCGGTTCACGCGCGGTGAGTCGCGCGGAACATCACTGCCTTTGCTGTGTCTCTCTCGCGTCTGGCTGGCTTGCTCGCTCGGGGAAGGCTGCTCGCTTCTGTCGAGTGCGGGGGCGCGCTGGAGGTGTCTTGAGTGTCTTTCTATGAAGGAGGGGAGAGCAGTCTGAAAGAAGTTTTGGAAAATTTGTTTTCTTCTGTTTCTTGGCGGGATTTTGGCCGTTGCATCACCACTTTCTTGCTCTCGAAATTTTTTCTCTCAAGTCTCTGGAGATTTTGGAAGACAGGCAAGCTGGGGCGCATGGCGAGTCCGGAGGCCACCATTGCCTCGGCAGAAGCTTTCGGAAGCCCGGACGGCGTCCTTCAAGACCTTACCGGCCCTCTCCAAGGCTGGAAAAAGAAGGTCTCAAGCTTTGCAAACCCTTCTCAACTGTCGGCATTCGACCTGGCCTTGTCAATTGTGCTATGTGTCTTCCTTATTTTATCTTCCTTATACGGCAATCAGTATGTTTGTAGCATGGTGCCATAGCGGTCAGTTTTCTTGTCTGAGCTCACTTTTACACAAGTCTGTCACTCTCTCTGCAGTACTTACAAATCATCCTAGGCCCGTGAAGCTTAATGCAATGCGGTCATTGGCAGTCTAGGAGTGGGAGGATTACTGCAGCTCTAACTGAAGAAAATTTGCTCGATAAAGTACAAGTTTTCTCTTTGGTAAATTTAATTTGCGGACACATTCCAGTCTTTAGTTCTATGGATTGTCCAAGCATGGAGTAAGTGTTATGGTCAGGGGCTGATCAGTTTGGAGTTTACGGGGTAATAATTATGTCGTTTGAAAACCGCAATGATCACTGTTCTCCTCACTGCCTCGTTGAATGGCTCCCTCCAGCTCAAGTTTGAAAGAGGAGCTAGGTCAGAATTATTTTGACTTTTAAGTCAGGAGAGTTAAGGACTCGTAACATGTCAAGCTTCTTGAAAAACGCATCAAAGTCAGTCTTTTTCTTTCTTGAGCGAAGAGGAAGGGTAGAAGACGCACTACTGTCGCTGGAACTTACTTTCCCTGGTACGCTCACATCAAAGAAGAAATCTAGACATCGCAAGGCTCTGCCTATGTATAGTCGCCGGAAAGAATTCAAGCCGGTGCCACTTGAGGCGTCCTTGTACTAGTAGGGTCTGAAAGTCCGGCATGAGAATTACTGCTAATTTTGTCCCTGGCATTTGGTTCTCTTCTTCGATAAGCTTGAACGAGTTACGAAGGACTCTTTTCAGTCATCTTTATGAAGGATAAAGTGAAATCTTTTTTCTGGCCGGGCTGTTCGTTCAGTTACTCCTTGCGAAGCAGGGTGTGGTCCTCGACCTTCTTACTGCCTTAGAGCCTCTCATACATACGTGTCATACATATGCGTAATTCTGCCTTGCGGCAAAGAAAACGTTTCTTGGAACGCACGGTCTGTTACGAATCTGGTCACACCTTGTCGGAAAAGGGTGTTGGCGGGCAAAGAACTACTGGGGAGGACAAGGGAGTGTTTCTCTGTGCAACTGCAATTGCTCTACAAAAATCTGTTGATGGCCAGGGCCTAAAACTCATGTCAAAAAGAAAAGAACATAACCTATCCTCTCTTTTCCACATCTGAAAGCAGAGCGCACTTCTTGATCTCTGAGTGCTAAGTTCTGTTTTCCTTTCGCCTTACATGCCCTCATTATGGAAGAAGGGTCAGTTCCTGGAATGCTAGAAGATATGCCCTCATGGATTTGTTGTGTCGCCAAAGGGAATGCACAATAAGATAGATCAAAGTTCGCTTTTCTTAGAAAGCATAGTGATTCTTCTTTTAGATGAATCAGGTAAGTGATTCGATTCTGGTGCAGTGGGTCTCACATAAGGCTTATAAGCATGTTGCTCTTACTGCGACTGCAAGATATGTTTTTGGTCAAGTTATTAAAAACCTTTAGTACCCCTGCTCAATTCTTTTTCCATGCACCTGTTAATTTTTCTACCTCTGGTTATCTGTTTCTAGGTGACAATATTCGAACATTGCATGTATAATTTGGTCAATCAGATGGGAGAAGAAAGTCCTTGTCCTTTGTTTGGCCATTCACATCTCTGGAGAAGACAAAAGACTCTTTCCCCTTGTTCTTATGGGGTTGAGTTCATGGTTGCTTGTGTCTCCTAGTTGGTCGAGCATCAACAACTATTGACCTTATAATCCATGCATAACCAGTTTGGTAGCTATGTTTTGATATCGTGCCATGATTAGTTGTTATATTTGGGGGTGTTTCTTATTTGCTTGTTGTAGTTGTTAGCGAAAATCCAAGGGTATTTCAGGTTAGGACCCTTTCAAGACACCTTGGCTATTTGCATGGTGGTTTCAATTTTAACAGAAGCTTTTTGACCCGTAGGCCTTCACATTTTTGGCCCTAGTTGAGCTAATATCTTCTATATATCAGAGATAGAGCTCTGTGGTAAGACAGCTCACAATTGCTCTGGAGGGGTGTGTCTAGTTTCCCCAGAAAAAAGGCGGGACTCCAAAACGGAAGGATGTGAGCTATATCGCCCCTGACGGTGAAGAACTCAAATCAAAGCGTCAACTGGACAAGTATCTCAAGGCCCACCCAAAAGGTCCGACAGCTTCTGACTTCGATTGGAACTCAGGTATATTCCATGCAACACATGCACGTTTCTAGTCCTGTTCCCTTCTTGAATTTCTCATTATGTCCGCTCCTTTGTTTTCCTTCTTGTGCATTCACAGGACCTTTTTGTCTTGACCCTTTTCTTGGGTGGTAGTTATGGGGATGGTGTTCTTTGTGTGACTACAAGGTACATATGCAGTCTTCTCGTAGATCGGGATAGTACTTCACCATAGCAGCACTAAAGTGGTGTAACCAGCCCATGTGAATATATCTTAGTTACATACTCCATTCCATGTTTGCAAACATGTATTATAGGTGAGACTCCAAGGAGGTCTGCAAGGTTAAGTTCAAAAGGACGACTCTCAAGTGACAGCATGGAGGCAGAAGCAGAGCCAGTGACCAAGCGATCAAAGCGGTTGGTCCGGGAGAATGCCAAGGACAGTGCTTCCCCAGTTACTACAGCCAAAGGGAGGAAGACTGAAGGTAGAGGAAGTATCTTGTCTGACATGGTGATATAGCAACACATGTTAGCTTTACGGGAGAGGTAGGGACGTAGAAAAAGGAGTTGTACACAGTTGTTGACTAATGTGTCAAGAAGTCCAGGTGCTTATGGGTTCACTTGAATGTATATATGTTGTTTCCTGTTTGTTACATGTGATTCCTACGCTAGAACTGTGTGGAGGTTACGTGTCTTGTTGGTTTGTCTGAAGTTAGAGAGCTCGGCCATGTGGCCATAGCTGGGAACGATGAGGTAATGCACGAGGCTGATATGGGAGAAGAGACTGCAGTGCTTGACAGGGATGCAGTGATGTTGGGTGAAACCCAGCAAAGCAGAGACAATGAAGGTAATGAAGAAGCAGATGAGAAGCCAACTGATGGGAAGGATGTGGGGGATGCTGAAGATGCTGGAGACAAAAAGGGAGCAGAGGTAGCCGCTGACGATCCCAAAACAATGGATGTCGATGAGCCAGATGTCAAGCCAGTGGGGACGAACGTGGATGTGCCAGTGGTTGAGGCTGAGGAGACCAAAGTGGTGGAGCCAGCTGCCAAGCCTGAGGACAGCACTGCGGCTGTAGTGGTGGAGTCGTCTCTCGAGCTCGAGGAGGCCAAGAAGGAGTCAAGCCTGTCCATAGAAAAGGATGTCAAAGATCCAGCCGCAAAGCCATCAGAGCCCGAAGTTGTGGTGCCAGCTATTGAGGCTTCCGCGGAGACTGATGTAGATATGCCAGCTGTTGCAGTTGAAGAACCAGTAAATCCATCAGAGCCACAGCCCATGACCGAATCGAAGTTTGAAGAAAAACCAGTTGAGGGGGCAGCGAAGGAGCAAGACAACAATCTGATCATTGAGGAACTTGTAGAGGAAGAGAAGGCCAACGGAGTAAATGTAGACCCACATGCTGATGAGACTCCTCTGGCTTCAAAGGAAGGGGAGATCAAGACGAAAGTGCAGGTAGACCCACCCCAGCCACAAGGTATTCATGCCCTTGTAGATGGTACGGCTACATTTGGAGGTGGGGCGAAGCCACAAGAAGAGGTGCCTCCAGCACCTGGCGATGGGCCCCAATCGACCGTGGCACCTGTTGGAATAAGCACTTGAGTGCAAAGAAACTAGTGTTTGACGAACAGAAGGAGACAGGACGTGGTGTTTGGGCTCAGGGCTGTGTTCAAGTATTCTAGAAGTTGCTGCTTCTGTTAAGTTTCTGAGCAGGGATTGAGCATGTTATCATAGTTGCACAGACACTTGCAAATGCTCTGAGTCAGTTGCGTCATTGACGGTGGGCAGCCTCGTCACTGGGCAAACTGCTAGTCATTTGGGATGCCACCTTGTATGTTATTGAGTGTGTAGCACAAAGACCCTTGAAAATTTGCTTGGACCTATGTAGAAGAGGCAAAGTCTAATGAGTACAACATCTTAGAAGGATGAAGAGCAGCTTTTCAGTTGCATCATGTGGATAGGATTGAGATGAAGAAAAGATAGCTCTGTCAGTCAGGCCCCACGTCTATGGGCCCATCAGATTGTAGTTACAGATGGAGGATTGCAATGTCATATCCATAAAAGACCTCTCTTTTGTAATATGGTTGGCTGTCAAGAAATTGGTCTCTTTCTTATATCTGTCAATAGATTCTGAGTAGAATTGGTTCCACTTGCGATGAATCAATCTCTTTTTGAATCACATTGGCTTTACAAACAAAACAGTAGGCCAGCAAATTTGTCACCTCAAAATTTGTCACCTCTGAGTTGTATCAGCATGCCAATCTTCCAGGAATGTTTCTTGATTCAGCGAGATCATTCTAGGGTATTGTGAGCTTACCTGGGGTATGGCTTGCTCTTATTGGATTGTCTGCATAAGCAACTTTGTTATGTAGTATTTAGTTCTGTGAGCCAGTTTTGGCGGAGGATTTAAGTTTCATACCTTACCACATGCTTATGCAGGTCTGACCAGCGATCCCAATGCTGCAAAAATATGATTTTTAAGTGGTGCATCGACCCGGTCTAGTCAATTGGGATGCAGATGGGTTGAGTTGCAATCCATGCATTAGCCATCAAGATGACAATGGAGCTCAATGACATGGCGAGACGGACGAGGAGATAGTGCCGAGGTGGCACTTATCTGCATTTAAGTCCATCTTGGCAACGGAATGTCAAGTTAGACCTACAACACGGATGATTGGAGGCAAAGTGTCTAAGGACCCTAAGGCTAGCGACGAGTCAGGTGGTGCCAGAGATATACAGGGATTCAGTTGTATTGAACTATCTCCACACTGGAGACACGACAACTACTGTGAGTGCCAATGAGAGGGATTGGGTCTTGCAACGAGCCAAGAGATTCAAGTGGGAGGAAAAACACGTGCTCTGAGTGTCTATGCATCTTTCGACGGACACAGCCATCTGACCCATTTTCAAAGAGGATCGCTGAGAGGTAGATTGATTCACTTTTACTTCCCTGACTGGCTGCTGACAAAATTAGCCATGACAGGGAAGATGAATAACCACCCACAGCATGAATTGGGCATTGACAGCAAAGGATTCAATATAGTCAGTAGAAACAACCTACCTCATGCACAGAAGATTTCACACTGGCAGGCACAGGGCAGGGGCATACAGTCACCCATAACTGCTCCAGCCAAGCCCAATATGCCCTACTCACCCCATGATTCTTCCTTTAAATGAAGCAATTTCACCACCCAGGGTGCAGTCTAGCCAAAGATGAATGTTTCATGTTGGATTCAAGACATACAAGATGACTACATGGAGACCTTGTGTTTTCTTTGTGACTGATGCTTCCATTGTCACAGTTGCAAGTCATAAGTCAAGACAACAACAATTTTTCCAAAAGTTTGCAAACAAACAAGAGGTTTCATCAATCATGAGTCTACCATTTGCTTCTGTCCAAAACATGCAACATCCCAACATGAAACGGGTTTCCAATGTACTCGTACAGGTTCCTGTCCCCACAAGGAGAGAATCCTAACCAGCAATGTGCCTTACAATCCTTTGCGGCAACTAATCCGCCTTAAAAGAAATTGGCAGATGTCAATAGTTTCAGCAAATGTCAACCTTACTTTGTGAGGAGCGATCCCCATGAGATTGCGGTACAAGTGTTCCAAAATACCGAGTACTGCACCCCATCTTCCAAATATTTGGCAGCACGCAGGAAAAAAGCGAGTGATGGTTCTGACTATGACCCAAAAATCTAGTCCGCCCTTGGCAAGCAGATTACTTACAGGTAAATATTTTGAACAGGAAAAAGAGGCTGGGAATAACTCATTTGTTGCAGATGGCTGAGTTAAATGTCCATGATGGCACAACAGTAAAGTTCTTGAACCAGGTGCCACACATTAACACCTGTGCAGATGCCCTGCAGTATCAGGCTTTAGCCCTGTACCAGGCCTCATCAACTTCACTTAGAGTGCAAACGTATGTCTGATGGGTTGGTCGCACTATGCATGACAAAGAACTGACTGGAGAGGTGATTGCTACCACAATTACAATCAGTTTTTGCAGCCAAATTGGATATGAGCTCAAGGGTGGTGTAGCGCATTCTATGTACAAAAGATGGGGTCACTTGGGTCCTCAACAAACTAGCTACATCCTGCACCGAGTTGCCCATCCAGCGCTCTTGAAAGGCAGTGCACAATACTTGGGCAATTGCCATCACATAAACTCCACAATCATAGCCATTCTCCTGCTGCGGCGTTGTTTGATCTACCAGCTCTGCCGATGCTGCCCTTGGCCCTGAAGGTTGCATCCAGTTACTGGAAATAGATTACTCACCAATGTTTGCTGAAGTACCCCTCACAAACGTAAACAGCTTCAATTGCTCAAATCTTTCAAAACTTTTGACACTCGGAAACCCTCCCTGCATAAGACATAGCTCAAGCTCTTCTAAAGGAGCAAGACATTTTCAAGTGCAGAAGTGAAACAATCACACATTTAAGGTATTGTCAGTTCTGAAATTGTCCGGATATAGGTGCCCAGCAAAGTTACAGAAACCTCCCTCTGACCCGTCCTCCCGTTCTCCTCTCTCCTACTCTCTCCTACAACAAAATAGATTTGTCAGTCGGGAACAAGAAGGTACACGTACCCATAAAAGGCTTGATGATCTTGACAAGCTGCTGTGCTTGACTCCAGTTGCAGCCTGCCATGCTGTCATAGTGCTCATACAGATTGTGCTGCCTGCTCATCCATCCACATACCGCACCCCCAGACCCCACTCAATTTACATCACTCCATAACCCTGCACATTATCGAAAAACTCGATCCCCCAAGAAACAGAATCAATCACATCTTCAGAAATATGAAATCGTCCGCCAGTAGAGCTTGCTCAACACATTCTAAATTGGACAAGGGATACACCAAAAGAGATGTGGACCTGCTGTAGACCAGAAGAGTCCAATGCGAGCCACCTTCTGCAGTCTCCACATCCTCGTTATTGTTCAAGGCAAACATCACCATCTGGGTCGTACCACCAAGTAATTCCCTCCATTCATCAGCTCACATTGAAGTGGCAACCCTTCCGACGCACCACAAAAGACCCATATTACGGACAGGAACTACGCGCAATTGACGTTAACTCGGATATCATCTAGTCAAAAAAGCTGTCATGCAGACCACAACAATGATCGGAGTGACAGAGAGAGAGGAACCTCACGATCTGACAATTGCAGCGGGGTAATGGAAACATGTAGGCCATCGAAATTGGAGCAGTGTAAGAGCCAGAATGTGAGAGAGGGACCAACGAGCAGCAATGGGGCTGGTTTGACGGAGGGACAGGAATTGAACAGGGTAGAGCTGAGGTAGTTGAAAAAAAATTCGATAATGTTGTCGTTCAGGTAGTGCGTCCCGGCCAACAGGTCCACATCTGACCGCCTCAACAGCACATCGCCATAGCTCAGCACCTTGTCGTCCATGTCCGCTGCATTCAATCTCTTATGGGTTTCAGATTTCTCTCTCCCTCCTGCACACCATAAATGTAAGATCATTCTCGCAGCTGCGCGCGCCCCACCCAACCAGCCTGCCCCGCACACTAGATACTACCCCTCACAACTTGCTAAGGGTATTTGAACCCTGCATCACCTGGCTGAAACTCAGTTTTCGGAGAAATAATTGTTTTAGTAATAATTCGTCCTCAAAAATAAGATTGTGGAAGCAAAAACTCCAAGAAAAACAGACAAAAACTGCATTTCATGATTTTGACCCACAACAGGTACTGAAGAGGATCATATATATTGGCCTCCTTTGGGTGTGAAGGTTGGATTCCTCCCCCACCTTGCTTTTGGAGTTAAAATCCACTCTTGGAACATTCGGGGGATAGGGTCGTC
This sequence comes from Takakia lepidozioides, assembly GCA_030704615.1. Classification (NCBI taxonomy): domain Eukaryota; kingdom Viridiplantae; phylum Streptophyta; class Takakiopsida; order Takakiales; family Takakiaceae; genus Takakia; species Takakia lepidozioides. Next base: position 10,123,835 of record CM060733.1, read on the forward strand.
GAATACTTCCCTCAAGAAAGCAAAGCTCAAAACCTGGCTTTCTCCACTGATGCAGCAAGATTCCTTTATCCTATTGCAAGAACACAAGTTGGACTTAGCCAAAATAAACGCCCTGGGAGATCAACTATGGCCTTCCTCCTTCAGCTTCTGGAAACCAACAGTGGAAGGTTCACGCGGGGGTACAGCAATTCTGCTTGCCCCTGCCTTGGCTGCTCTCATAAAAAAAAAAGAGGTCTAGTTTCAGGGTAGAGCCCAATTCGTGTCCATGACAATTCCTAACGCAACAGGGGTCATTGGTGTGGTCAACCTATATGCCCTGAATTCAACCTCTGAACGTCAGGTATTCTGGTCTATATTTCACTCTAAAATGGAGTCTGAAGTCTCAGTTCAGCAATGGATCCTAATGGGAGATTTCAACATGGTGGAACATTCGCAAGATAGGCTTGGCAATGTAGCCCCGGGTCTGGGGGATAGCGAGGCTGCTTCTTGGCAAAGGTTAAGGATCAACTTTTCTCTATCCGAAACCAAAAAGGCAAGGCCAGCCATGTCTAAGCCGTGTTTCACATGGACCAACAACAGATCGGGTACAGATATCAGTATGGCCAGACTCGATAGGTTATACATGTCCCCTGGGATCTCTCCATGGGCTTCAATGCAGCCACAAGAACCCATTTACCAAGAGTTTGACCATGCAAGCATTTCATGCCAAATCAATATTCCAAACCTGCCAAAAAGGGGCAGAGGTTGGTTCAAGTTAAACACTTCTCTTCTTCCCTTTCCACCGTTCAAGCTTGCTTTGGAAACAGCCTGGAAATCTGTTGGGAATGATATTCCATGCCCAATTTCTAGGTTTCAAGCAAAGTTCTCTCAAACTACAATCAAAGCTCAAACCCTCAGCAAAGAGATAGCTTTACAAAGACAACGGAAGAACTTGGCTCTGAAAAAATGCCTTGGAACCTGCCAAAGACTATTGGAACGGGGTAATCTTGATCCGCAAAGCCTCCAAACTTACCATGAAGCCAGACAAAACCTAGAAGTGTTCGCTTCCTTGCATGAACAAAACTTCAAGCTGGCATCAATTGGGCAACAAAGGGGGGGGGAAATGACCAAGTACTTTTTCGAAAAAGTACAAGTCAGAAAAACATCCCAGATCATTACTGAGCTGAAGAACTCTCAAGGGAATTGCTCCTCGGATCCAAAGGACATGGTTGCGGCAGCGCACTCCTACTTTCAGGAACTCTTCAAACAAAGGCCAGATTCTCAAAGTATAGCCTCTGCAAGGGAAACATGCCTACGTAGTCACCAAGCAAAGCTCAGCCAAACCTCTACAGCCTCTCTTGACGGGGAATTCACACAAACTGAATTATCCATGGCATTGGACCTTATGTCTAATCGCAAATCCCCTGGCTTTGACGGGATGCCAGTTGAATTTTACAAGGCTCTCTGGCAGGTTTAGTCCTCCGACTTCTGTAACATGGCCAATGAGATAAAGAGGCAAGGATCTATGCCCCAGCCAATGGCCCAAGGCATTATATCCTTACTCTTTAAGAAAAGGGATAGAAAGGTCATCTCCAATTACAGGCCGATTACATTACTCAATGTAAGCTACAAGATTATAGCAAAAACCCTTGCTTTACGCCTTCAGCCTCTCCTCCCAAAAATCATCAGACTAGGTCAAGCGGGTTTCATCAAAGGTAGATATATATTGGACAACATCCTCCTGGCGCAAGAAACCCCCATCTGTGCAGAAGCTACTTCGCAGCCCATAGCAATGCTCTTATTAGACTTCGAAAAAGCCTTTGACAAAGTTGAATGGCCAATGTTATTTGCAACACTTAAAAAATTGGGACTCTCTCCGGATTATTGCAAATGGGTGGAGATCCTTTCGATTAACGCCTCAAGCAGGGTTATGGTAAACGGATTCTTTTCGAAGCCCTTCGATCTCCAACGATCAGTCCGCCAGGGGTGCCCTCTGGCACCTTTCCTATTTTTAATAGTGGCAGACTCGCTAGGCTACCTCTTAGACATCAACCCGAATATTGTTGGCCTCAAAATTCAAGCTCAAACCAACCAGGACCTGCAGATAAAGGACTCGATGTTTGTTGACGACACGGTTCTCTACCTGCAAGCCACCCCATCCAACCTGGAGGAAGCCAATAAATCCCTCTCAACCTTTTGTGAACTGGTAAAAAACGGTGGCCATTCTCGTGGGTGCCACAAACCTCTCTCCATTGGGGCTGTCACCCGATTGGGGTCATGAAATGGGCCTCAAATGGCTGCAGAATGGGGAGATAACGACACTACTGGGTCACCCCTTTGGGGTTAATCTCACGGATGATCAAAGGATGGGTTATGTCATAGCCAAGCTCCAAAAAAAACTGGTGTACTGGGTTCACGTCACCTATCATTAACTGGAAGGGCTCTGGTTGCGAATCAAATCTTGCTAGCTAGCATTTGGTACTTTGCTTCAGTTTGGAGCCCCTCCGCCACACAATTCAATGTCATAAAAAGAACCATCCGTATCTTTACTTGGGGTGCAGACTCAAGTGAGAAAAGCCCCAGACTTGCTGTTTCTTGGGCTCAAATCTGTTTGCAGAAAAAAAAAAAAAGGGCGGCCTTGGCTTATTAGATCCTAGTAACCAGATCAGGGCTCTTTTAGGAAGATGGGTGGTCAGGCTGCTGGGTCCTGAGGGAGGCTGGTGGAAACACCTTATTTATCAACATGTGGTTAACAGCTCTCCTCTGAAATCCAAGATATGGGGCCCATCTCTTAGATGGATCACACAGGGTTTTAAACACAAGACCCGTGGGTCTCCTCTGTGGAAGGCCATTTGGGATATTTGGGGATCAATCAGGCCTCACTTGGTTAAAGTGGAACCGCAAACTTATGAGGAAACAATGCGCCAATTCCTATCCCTTAACTCCAATGCCCCTTCCCCCGCAGAAAAGGCCTTGGTAGCCAAGTTCTCTGCATGGGACAGACTGAACTTTTCTCAGGTAAAAGACATCTGGGATGGGCATGCTTTCTTTTCTCAGGACCAGGTCAACACCGTTATGGGTCCTCAAAGAGGGAACTCAGGCTACCAGCAGCTCCTTCAAAGTACCCCGCTCCCATGGATCCATAACCTGACCGCGGGCCCGGATCGTGGTATGTCTAATAGTTGGATTACTTGTTCCAACAACCCCAACCAAGTGATCTACATCACTGATTCCAAATCAGATCACTTCATGGGGTTGGTGATGAACAAATTAGACCTCTCCAACTATCTGCACCTTTCATCCAGGGCCCCAACCGTTATCTCTGGTGGACAATTCACCCCAGTTAGAATCTGTCAGTGGTCATCAAAAGACAAGGATATGAATCCAATGGCTCCTCTTGGCCAGCCAATAGCTTCATGGCTCTCTTCTCAATTGTTTCTATGGGTAGAGGGAGGCCCTCTCATGGGTCTGGCGGTAGACCCCAAAGAATGGTCTTGGGATTTTGAACCCTCCCGACCTTCATTCTTTAACTATTCAGCCAAAGCTGCATACCGCTCCACGCTGAAAACCAAACCTGTTTTCAGATAAATTGAACTCTAAATGGGCTGGGCATGGTCTTCAACAAGCTAATTGGAACCTCATCTGGTCTCATATTTGGATCAAGGTCAGACCAGCGAAGGTGGCTCCGTTCCTTTGGCAACTCGCTAACAAGGTTCTCAAGGTCGGGGGCTTGGTTGTCATTCTCAGAGGCACTACTCTGTAAATGCTGCAACCTTGGTATCTCGGAATCAATTGAGCATTGCCTCCTCCTCTGTACCATACCCTCTAAAACTTGGCCTCGACTCCTTCCTGTTATGCAGATATGGAAACCAGGGTCACCCTCTTCAGTTCAAAAGCTTTTAAATTATGACCCAGTATCTCAGCAACTTCACTGTCGCTGCCCAGTGTATGATTCTTTTAGGTCTATCGCGTTGTGGAATATATGGAAGGTAAGATGCAGTTGGACTCTAAATCACGAGAGAGGTTGTCTCTCTGTTTTACTGTCTACAATATTTCATGAGGTCCAGATTGAGGCAAGAAAGGCTTGGGTTAAAATGCATGCAGACATCAGCATCGATCCAAAGGCTGAACCTGGGCTCCTCAGGAAATTCCAAAGATCGTGGGGCAGAAACGAGTTCCTATGCAGCTGTTCTTCGACGTCAAGCTGTCAATGGTCCAAGAGCCCACCAAACTCCTGGCAGTTCGCAGCAGCTTCGCTGCCTTGAATCACCCGAATTTGAAAGGGAGGTCAACTAGAAGCATATCGGTGGGAAACGCTCCACCAGACTTTGCTTCGACTAGTAGATCTCTATGCAGGCTTCCTCTTTGCGATCGGCAATTTTTTTTTTTTTCCTTTCACTTAGTTCCGCCCTTGTCTGCCCTTTCTCTCTCGTATAGTTACTTTTCAGAGTTCAGAGGTTATCTGAAATCCCAATTTGTAGCTGGTCCAGGCTCCCTTTCCTTCGTAGATCCCTGTCTCCCACTTTTTCTCCTCCATTGCTTGCCAGATCAATGCTTATTCTACGCTTCTTCTTCCCCTATAGCAGACCGTCCAGACTGCTCTCCTACTGTATGTTGCATGTAATGGGGTTTTCTCTTCATCGCTGTTGTAGAACCCATCTTCCATTGTTGACAATCTCCCGTCGCAATTCTTCTCTCTCTCTTGAAAGCTCGCATCTCGTGAGCCATAGCGAAGCCATAGCCAGGCTCTAGGGGTACCTCTTGAGTCTAAACTAATACTTTCATCCACTCGGATGGTTTTCTCGTTGTTAAAAGTATCTCGGGTTCGCCCTCACCGAAAGGTGTGTATGCCTTATGGCTCCATAGGGGTTTATTTTTTCCCCAGAAATAAATTATCGGGGCTTCATCCCCCTTTTTTTCTTTTTTCTTTTTTCTTTTTTTTAATTTAAATTTTAAAGAAGAAGAAAAAGAAGAAAGAAGTATGAAAAAAAAACAGTTAGTCGGCCGCGAAGGCTTACAGTGGGGAAACCGCCCGCTAACCATGTTCAACCTATTCTCACTTAAACCAAAGTATTCCGCGTGCCCGACATGCAGTACGTCATGAATCAGCAAGTAGGATGCACAGTTTGTCAAATGACGTCCATCTACGAGTCGGTTATAACCATAACCCATCCCAAATTTGGTCGTCTACTTTTGGCAAACAGAGTTGCTGTTTGAAATCTAGTCATTCAACAACTTAATTAGCTTTTAACGTTGACAGATTATTCATTTATAATGTCCAAAAATATGCTGGCAGTCTGAGTCAAACCACTCAAATATATAACTCTAGCACATACTACACGTAAAGATCCCATTGTAGCAGCCTGCTTCTTACCGTCCATGACCTAAAAATAAGCCCAATTGTTTAATGTTCTCAGAGACCACCCTAAGTTCCTACCGTCTGTCCCTCTCAATCAATCTATGCAGTGCTGGAGATACCCATTTCTCTTCATGAATTTAGTGGAACAAAGAATTTGCGACATGTGTATATATAGTTTGCTTGGTGGATATATAATGCTTTCTTGTTTCCATGGAATGAAATAATATGAGATCTACTTATTGTTGTATATTAGTAGTAAAATCTTGATCTACTTTCAATTCTTCAAACACAAATATAGAGACATTAATTAAATCAATGTGGGGTGATGTCATTGAAAGAGCAAAGGGTTAAGTTTTGTAGATTTTTAATCTTCCAAATGTGCATGAGAAAGACAACCAATTGGACATGCTATAGATATGTGTTAGCTGTTTTGTCTCTTCAATCACTTTTTAATTTATTGGGGAAAAAATGTTAACTATAATGTATACCATCCATATAATGCTTGCTACCACAAAGTGTTTGCATCATGGGTGCAGAAATGCATCATAGACTCGCTTCAAAGTTCATTTGGAGGGTGAAAAGCTAGTGGGGGAAGTTAGGCAGTCATACATGGGTTGGTGTGAACAGAATTATGAGTTGACTCCATTTGTTGTTGAGTTCTTCAACACGATATCCAACCTACCCGGCATCGTTCTTGCATTGATTGGTTTTATCAACTGCATACACCAAAAGTTTGGGAAAAGGTTTACTATTCTCCATCTCATTTCCGTTGCGATTGGTATTGGGAGCATTTTCCTCCATCCTACATTTGACTATGTGTATGTTCCTCTCTAACTAATCTCCTATGTCTATAATGTCTTCTAAACTTTCAAAAATATATATATTTTTTTCTTTTTACAACTACAAACTCAAAAAGTGGGCCATTCTTTGTATGAGTATATAACCTTATTTATTTTCCATTTAATTAATTTGAAAACTAGTAATGTCAATACAATAAACAATATGATATTTTAAATCATATTTTATGTACTAAAGGTGTGTAAGTGATAAAATAATGATTAAGTTAAATGCAGTCTTCTGGATGTGTATGAAATATGATCATGTTTTGCTTAGTTTTGTTATATACATATAGCAATTTTATTTAAATATCATGTTTTACTTACATAGATATATGTATATATTTTAATTAGCTATATAAAATTGTTTATGTATTTTCTTAATCTAATAGTTTTACTTGATAAATTGTTGCAGTGACCAAAAGAGTGATGAGTTGCCATTGGTGTGGTTTGTTCTTCTCTACATCTACATACTCTACTCACCCGAATGGCATTTTTGGACCATAATTCCCACTTGTCTCTTGCTTTATGGGATTATCTTTACTATTGCACATTCTCAATTTCAATTTGTGTTAGGGTTTCAAGTTCATTATGGGTTTTTGGTGTTGATATGTCTTCCTCGGATGTTCAAGTACTATATAGATACCACAAATGTTCTAGCTCGACGATTGGCACACCAATACTTTGCCTGTCTTTTGTGCGGGAGTATTTGTTGGTTGGTGGATCAATACTTATGTGGTCGGGTGTCAACATTGCCCATTAATCCACAAGGTCGGGCCTTATTTCAAGTGTTTACTGGATTTAATTCCTATATTGGCAATACATTCCTAGAATACATTTGTGCTCAACAACTCCACAAAAATCCTAAGCTTCAATACATTGGAGGGTATATACCTTATGTAAAACTTACTAGACATGTCACCAATTATGAAGCAGCAACTAATAAATAAATAAAAATTACTGATACATCTAAAAAGCAACTTTTAAACCTTATTATTACCTTGTTTTGAGAAAACTGTCCAAATGAATAAACTCCTCAATGTGCATGGGATCATAGAGTCCATCCTTCAAATGTTCCCTCCATATTTGTTAACCTTCTTTATCTCTTATCATTATTTTTCTCCCAAAATTTTTACAAGCAAGTGTTAAATGTTAAGTGTTATGATGTTTTTTTCCTCACTCTTAATTTAGTAAGCAACCTTTGATAATTGCTAATTTTTCAAAGGCAACTTGGTCTAAGGTCGTGAAATGTATTTGTCAACTTTTTAGTTTTACTTTATATGGGGATCATTAATCAAACTCTTTAATCTCTAACATAGGACTATCAAAGCAGTTAGAGGATGAAAGATGGGATATGGTTCTTCCGGATGCAATCGATGCAAACATCGAGGAGGAGGAAACCGCAGAAGTAGAGGTTGCGGTTCATTGTGTGTCTTATTCAATTATTTGTGAGGTTTTGACCAATATATATATATATATAGTTTAAGAGCAACAGTATGAAGATGTTATCAAAGTAATCAAAAAAATCTAGCCTTGGAAAGAGAGAAGCCCACGTAACTAAGAGCCACTTCCCCTCGTGGCTAGCTACTGCCCCTTTTCAAGAGTGGCCCTATTAGCCTTGGATGAGACTATCACTAATGTTCAAGACTATTTGGCAATCAATATTGGATTCTTACTTTGTAGTTGATGAGCATATTTGAAAATCATTTTTTCTCCCATAAGCTTTGTACATTTTGGGTTTCAAGCTTTGTGTAAGTGTTCCTTCTAGTAAGTGTGATTTTTGAGAGATTGTTATTCTATATCATTTTTTATTATTTTTTAACAAACTTACAAACTTACAGAGGGTAGAGCCCTTGGAATTTAAATTAAAAGATAATCGAGGAAAAAATAACCTGTGAAGGCGAGTAATGAAGACTACCATCCCTAAACCAAAAAACTGAAAGAATAACATAGCAGGTGTAAAGACCCATGACGAACAAAATACACCAAGCTAAAATGGTCAGAGAAGGGAGAATGTTAACAATGAAATCAATATTTAAGATCTGATATGTATGTCCTACAAGCCTTAGTGGATCTCCATTTGCACAAACAATGTGTTACTGCATTCGCCCAAATTTATGATAGAATAGTTGAGATTGATAACCAATTGTAGATTATAAGAATGTTGAAATTTGTGAATATGTTATTTGTGGAGTTATTCTTTCTCGGAATTTTTTATTAGCATGCCTATGTTTAATTATTCAATAAATATAGTTCAACAAAGACAACTCACTAAGTAGAGTGGAAACAATTGTATAGACATTTTAAGAGGTTATATATTGCAATGACATGAATTATTTTTTCTTAAGTAAATATTCAATATTATTACCTATATGTAATAATAGTTTCATGATTGTCATAGTTCTATTATAAATAACTATTGTGTCATAATTTTTAATGAGTTTGTTTAACATCAAGAGACTGGAGACATATAGGGTACAAACCATCTGCAAGTGTAAGTGTAATAAGAGAGTGTCACCCCTCTCCAACCCACACAAACCACAAACACACATACGATCAATGAATTGGTCCATCCTCTGCAAACAATTGACGTCGATGTAGGTGCTTGCCACCTGTGCATGACAACTGTCGTTGGTGTGGGCTCTAGCTGATGTAAGTAATAAGATCCGATTGATTTGAGCTGTCACGCTCCTCACTGATCACTGCCTTCCAAGGTACGGTGACCCAAGCTAGCGTTTTATCGCGTTTACAACACCATTTCTCTCGCTTCATGTGGGATTCCTTGGTGCTGAGCCGCACATTGTTCTTCAGATTCTCAATTGGTTGTGTTGGAGCTTTAACTATCAGTAGCTTGGACTGACCTTTGTCGATACTTTCCCCACTAATCGTATCAGTTGTGTTCTCGACTTGTGGAGTGGGAGTCTCAATGTGGGTCATGTAGATCCGTTCTCTGTCCCCTCTCTTTCTCTCTCGTGCTTCTTCACACGGATGGATGAGGTCTACACTCTTTGAGGCATGGGCGAGGAAATAAGGTCGCTCACACCCATGGCAACAAGGCTGCGCCGCCAGGTTTTCTCTCTCCCTGCCTCTCTCCCTATCTCGTTTGAAGCATGGAAAACCATCGTGCATTCACAGAGCACAATTCCTTCTCACGAGGGTTTGGGTTTTTACTAAGAAAATTTCCCCATAGATGCGACCTAGATTTAACTGGATTCACAATCAGCGTATCCCAACTGATAACTTCCAATGTGATTGCAGCCGTTATTTGAACAATTGGTAACAATCTCGTCCCTTGGATTACACTCTTGATACTCACATTGCTTTTTGGTGGAGTTGACAACAAGGTTCGCACTTGTGACCTGAATTTGCAAGTTTCCAACCGAAGTCTGGGGGGTTTATATTTGGCTGTAAGTGCCAATAGTTGCTGGGTAAAATGCCCCATCTCCGATTCGCCAGAACAGAAAATAATCTTGATACAGGAAGCAGGCTTGCTCCGTGCTGTTGAGGTAAACAGTACAAATTGATTATTTTCAAACTAAGCACCTTCTATCTTTGCTTATGGAGCTCATGAGCTGGTTTTCATCCAAAGGAACCACCTAGATACGTAATCTGATAGAGGCTGGAAAGGATTTTTGCATTGACTTGAAAGCAAAGGCAGAAATTATGAGTAGCCTTGCCTCCTTGATCCCTCTTGGCCTCTCCCCCTCACACTAACGTTGCAAAAAGGTTGTTGTTAGAGGAAGGGGAACTATGGCAGATCCATGCTGAATTTGGCACCCAACTGGGATTATACAATTGTAGGTCAATGGTGAAGAGGCTCTGGTTTAAGTCTTACAGACGCAGTCGTGAGGCATTGATCAAGGGGTTTTCTTCTTGTTTCTTTGTTTGTTACATAAGTTCTTTGGGCTTCCCATGGTTGTTATGAAAGTTTCTTTCTTTATTTATATGTCTCTCTCCCTCTTGTTTTCTTCTTTCTCTTCAAGCGGGACTGTAACAGGTTGATCAGACTCAAAAAATTCCATGTGCAATAGACATGGGGACTATCGCCAGCTCACAATGGAAACCAAACTATAACTACGCCTTCCTCAACATTATAGACCAGCATTATTAGTCCTCTGTACCTCTCTGCTGTGTTTTCCACGTCACTCATGAAAGCTGTGGGTAACTTCAGAGTCGATGCTCACACTCTTTGGATGTACCCAGGAGGATGGAATAAGACACCTAGTGAGGATAGTCCAGTTGTACAACTCGTGAGATGGAGCTTTATTTCTTCATCTCAGGCAGATTTTGGGGTCTTTTCAGGGATTCCTCACTTGGAAAGCCATAGGACCTTCATGCTTTCTGTGGACACGATGATTTTTTTCCTTCATCTGAGGGTGGCCTCACCACAAGGCTACAACAAGCAATGTCTCATGGGTGCATCGTCTCTCTCTCTCAGGAAAGTGAGGTGGAGCAGGAGCTGAAGCTAGCTTTAGAGGAGGCGTGTCTGGAAGCTGGTGTCACACTTGCTCCTGCCACCTCTCCAATGGTTGGCCTTTCTTTCCCTTTCTCTGCCAGTGCATCATCAATTTCCAATTTGTTTCCTGTTTATTTTGAACTTGGTAGTAGAGGTGAATGAGTTTTAGAGGTTTTTGTTGAAACTTCAAAGGTGTCCTTGTGGTGTGAATGGAGGTAGGCATGGAGCCTGTTTGAGGACAACAATGACTCGCCTGGAATGGGAGAGCTGTTGGACTGGGTTTCTCTTACTCGACGTCGCAGCTCCTCCTCACTTTCCAAGTATTGGAAACATACGTCTCCTCTATCTGTTGAGAGACCTTTCACGGTGGGAGAACAGCCTGAGGAGGAGCTTACCGGGTAGGGTTTCGGACAAGCATGCTTTTTCACAGCTAGTTTCCACTTCAATTTCATTAGTCAGGGCTTGAGAAAATCCGGTGCCATAATTATTTACCTTCTTTGTTTGCCTCATCGTCTCTTAGCATCATAGATATAGGAACTGAGTCATCAATTCATCTTTGTAAATAGCCAGTATAAGATATCACGTCAACTTGGTTTGAGCATCTCAAGTGCAATATAGGAGCAATCCAGACGTTCTCACCTTCCACTTGCATGACACATTAGAGTATACCAGGTAGAAGAGCACAGATTGTAATGTAGCTTTTATTTTCATTCTTTTTGGATACCATATTATTTGCAATATATCTTGTTTTTGGTTGGTTCAAGAACCTCTTGCGAATTGGATTGTCCCCTGTGGAACCTGCAATGTGAATTTGAGTGAGATCAGATTGATTCTGCTAGTTGTGAATCTTGCAGGCCCAATGATGCACAATGTGCACAAGTGGAAGAGCACCCCTCACCAGGGATAACTTTGAAGGAGAGACTGGGGAACGCAACAGAACTTGATGTGGGGTCCAAGGATTTATCTTGGAATATGCTCCTCTCAGTCCATCCAATAGAGCACATGTCTGACAGTGATGAGAATCTCGGTGACTTTGGACCATCCGGAACTATTGAGGTACCCCCTTTTCTTATTTTCAAGTAACTTTTGATTAAGGGGAAAACGACCCAGATCAAACTTTGTGGAAAACGTCCAAACCTTGGCAAGCCAAGAAATACCGCTCAATGGCTGAAATGGTTGTTGGTCTTCTGCAGGTGACTGTGAACTCAGGTGGGGTGGTCTATTTTGCCTTGCTTCAAAATAGCCACGTGGAAAATGGAGAAGAAAAGCATGCACATACAAAGGCAAATGAAGCGGCTGCGGTCTTCAAGTTTGCACCGTCTAGGCTGGCTACACAGTCAGAGCGTCTGGGACTTGAACTGGCTCGGCACTTGGGTGTTGCAACTCCGCAGGTGAGAGGGAAAGAAGTGTATTAGGTCCACATAAGAGAGGACAAGAAATGAAATGGAACTTTATAATGTCCGCAGAAAGCTCAAAGAGCTTATGGGACAAAGGAAAGCAAGAACAAGAAAGAAAGACGAAGAGCCAGAAGCAGCCCAAAAGCAAAGAGAAAGAGAAGAAATGAAATGGAATGGTAGAAAGAAACGTACGACATCCACAAGAGTTCCAAAGGAAACAAATGAAATGAAATAGTACTTTACAATGTTCGTGGAAAGCTCAAAGAGCTTACAGGACAAAATGGAAAAAACAAGAGAGGAAACAAAATCAGAGCCAAAAAAACAGCCCAAAAGCAATTGTTGCTCAAGGGATTGTCTAAGGTGAAGGCCTCGTGCAGTAAGCTGCCAAGCATTTCTGATCCTCATAGTGGAAGACTTCAGTGAGAGATTGAGTTCCACGGAGTAGACAGTGGAATCTCCCACAGATCTCATATTATAGCTGGCAATTAAAGAAGAAACTGTGTTCTTCAGAAAGAAACAGAATTGGTTAGGTCCACTAAGGCCGAGAGGGCCTCTGGAATAGAAATACAAGAAGAATGAATGGAATGGAATGCTTTATAACGTCCGCGGAAAGCTCGTAGAGCTTATGGGACAAAATGGAAGAAAACATGAGAGAGGAACAAATCCAGAAACCACAATTAATGTTCTAGCGATTGTCTAAGGGTGAAGGCCTCGTGTAGGTAGGCTGCCACGCATTTTTGATCCTCATAGTGAAAGACATCAGTGAGAGTTTGGGTTCCACTGAATAAACAGTGAAATCTCCCACGGATCTCGTAGTATAGAGGGCAGTAGAAGAAGAAGTGTTCTTCAGTTTCAATTTCCTTGCTGCGCCCTATGCAAGCTGGACATAGGCGGTCCTCCCGTTGCAGGTTTTCCCATCTGCCAGTCTCTATCCGTAGGTTGTGGGAACCCACCCTGAACCGCCCAATGCCCTCAAGAGGGAAGGAGATAAGGGTGCTGAAAGGTAATTTGGTCTCAAGATTCTATCATCGCGGAGCACCAAGAATGTCTCTCGATAGAAGTGGAGCTTTGTCGTGAGATTGGGTAGCATCCAAGTTCTCTTGACATGTAATTCCATAAGCTCTCTCCGAATGAGTCTGTTGCGGTCATGTCTGGATGTGATGTCCACCTCATCTGGGTTCATTGGTAATAGGAAAGCAGTAGAAAGTCCGTTATGTTGAAATAAACTGTCCACTCGAGCATACCAGGAGTTCCTGAAACCTGCAGCTTTGAGCCTCATAGATGTTGTGAGGGCCCTTGCCACCAGCCCTTTGGGTGGAAGGGCCTGCAATCTATGGAGAAAGATTGTAAGCCTGAAGAGGGCCTCAGATTGCAATGGTACACATGCGAACTCTGCACCTAGGATCTGAGATGGAGTTGTGCTCCTGGCGCCAAGCATTGCTTGGAGAAAAGATGACTGTAATGGTTCCAAATTCTTTTCCCACCAGGAGACAGGGACACCAGGTGCCCAGAACTCACAACCATAGATGGTAGCAGGGCTGACGACGGTGTCAAACAGCCACTTTTTGGTCGGGGGATGCCGCAGATGTATTTGCTTGCATTTGGCCTGAAGGCGGACGGAGGCCGCCTTACCTTTAGTCAACCTGTCCAAGGCAGTAGCTGCAAAGTGAAACTTGGGGGAGTGGATAACCAGACCTAGGTACCGGTATGATTTCACAATCTCAATTTCCTGCTGGTTGAAGATGAATCTACGATCAGCCTGGCCATTGAAGACCATGATCTTGGTCTTGCTAAGATTGACCTGCATCCCATAGTCTTGCAGAACTGTTCCAAAATTTTGAGATGGCGTTGCAGAAAGACCGGGGATTGTGCCAAAAGGGCAACATCATCAGCATAGAGGAGATCTGATTGGGTTGGTCCCCCATCCAATGGGACCCCAACCCCATGGTTTTTTGATATGTAATTCTCCAAGGCGTCAATGTAGATCCCGAACAGGGTGGGTGAAAGGGGGCAGCCCTGTTTGACTCCAATGTTGCTGTGGATCTCGGCTGAGAATTCACCAGCGACGTTGACCATGCCAGTGACAATCTCATACATAGAAGAGATGGCACAAAGGATGTCTGGAGGGACTTCCACTCTATGGAGCCGTTGGAAGAGAAGGTCCCGAGGAACTGAATCAAAGGCTTTGTGAAAGTCCACGAAGCGAACATAGACCATTCTTTTGTCATAGCGTGCACTTTCCACCATAACTTGAAGAGTGAAGATGTGGTCAATAGTGGATCGGTTTCGACGGAAACCAGCCTGTCCCTCAGCACGAATGCGAGAGTACTCAGCCCAATCATCCAGTTCCATGGCCACTACTTCCCCAAACAGTTTAGCAAGTAATGAGGACACCATGATAGTATGATAGTTTGTCGGTGCGAGCCTGTCACCGCTCTTAAAAAGTGGGTGGATGATGCTCTTTGTCCACTCTGTTGGAAAGCCCCGTTGCACCACCTCATTGAAGAGGTTAGCTATAAAAGGGGCTAAAGTAGGTGCAGCATGCTTGATGAATTCACTCTGAAGTCCTGAAATGTCCACCGCTCTGCCATTTTGCAGCTTCTTGATTGCCTTACTGACATTGGCTGTAGTAAAGAGAGAGAAGATGAAAGTGTTTATTAGGTCCACAGGAGGCCTATGCGACATAGTAGGACTAGAAGAGGGAGAAAGACAAAAGGGAAAGGAATTTCTTATATCTGGAGGCCCAGAGGGCCCATAGGACTAAGTAGAACTACAAGTCCATATTAAAATACCCAAAAAACTCAATAGAGATTGTACTCTTAGCACATTTGCTGACATTAGCCTCTAGCCCCCAAAGATCAAAGTATCTCTTCGCGCAATCAATCAACTCCTGGAGATTGGTTGGAGTCTCCCCTATGCCTGCGAAGTCATCCGCAAACATAAGGGCTGGTATGGTGGTATCACCCACCCTTAACCCAAATCCCTCACTTTCCACATCCTCGAGGAGTTGATTGATAAAAACATTGAAGAGCAGAGGGGAGAGAGTACATCCTTGAGCTACACCTTGGTCTATGTCAAAGAAGTTGGACTTCTGTCCGTTAACAGTGACACAGCTTTTGGTGTGAGCATACAAGTTGTGGACAACTCTCCACATCTTTCCCTTGATCCCACAAGACCAGAGGCGGAACCATAGGCCATCTCTCCACACTGTGTCATAAGCCTTTTTGACATCCAGGAAAAAAACATAAGTGGGTTTCCCTTCTTTTTCCTTCCCTGGATAATCTGGCTTAGAGTGAAGATATGATCCACACAGCCCCTGTTTCGCCGAAAGCCAGCTTGGCCTTCGTGGAAACAACCTCTAGACTCCAGATCAACCTCGAGACGAGTACTTATAACTCTGCAGAATGTCTTGCCAACAGCATTGAGGAGCGTGATGCCATGGTAGTTCCCCGGTTCTTCTCTGTCACCCTTCTTGTATAGATTGACAATGACCCCCTGTCACCAGCGAAAGGGGATCATTTCAATCTTCCAGATAAGGTTAAAGAGGAGAACTAGGGCCTCTATCATGGGATCGCCACCGTGCTTGATAAGCTCGTTGACAATACCATCAGGTCCACCAGCTTTATATCCATTTAAATGTTCAATTGCTTCCACAATCTCAGAAGAACTAATGGGAGCGTTATAAGCCATTGAAATATACTCCAGTTCATCAGGGCTGTTGTGAATCATAGGAACAGTTTTTCCAACTGTGTCCCTCCATTCAGCGGAAGACCCCTCACTGTTAGACCTAGAAGTTCTGCCAAGGATACTGTAGTGATTTTCAAAGGTTTTGACAATGTCAACCGATGAAGTCACCACTGCAACTTTAGTAGTCTTCAGCGCTTGTACTTGCTGACCGTTTTTAGGCTTGTACAAACATTGAAGGGCCAACCAGAATTCTTGTCATTACCACCATGGTGGTTTGAGTTTATTTCACTGTATAACTTGTCCCAGTATAATTTCTTCTGAGACCTAACAAGCTGATTGATATCTTTACGGAGCTGGTAGTACCTCGCCCACAATTCTCTGTTGGTTTTCAAATTGCAGCACTCTTTATAAAGGGCTCGTCTCTCAGCTATCTTGAGTTTGATCTCATTGATTAACAGCTCTACCGCAGACAATTAGTTTCCTCCCAATGATCTTGTCAGCCACGGAGGAAACGAAACTCTCCCAAGAGTTCACTGCTCTTTCGACTTCATTTCTTGCGTTGTCAGAGCGAGACTGAGTTCTTGGAGCGATTGGACAAAATGAGGGAGAGCCTCTTGCAAGGCCTGGACGTACTCAGCCTTGACCTCCTCAATTTTTCTATGCGCCACTTCCGAATCGAACGTTTCACAGATCTCTTGGTGTTGGGAAAACACCTTTTGATCTCAGTCCAAACCAGGAAGTGGTCAGAGGTACCAATATCAGTTCTGTCGATCAACACATTGGCACACTGGGGAAACAAATTTTTGTCCATTATGATATAGTCCACAATGGAACGTTCCCCAGTTTGGGATTTCTCACGAGTCCACTGCACTTGGTCACCTCTTGTCCTGTTATTCAAGGTCAAAAGCTGAAGCTCTTCCAGACAGTTAATTAACCGTCTGCCATTAGAATTCAGCTCGTCCTCACCAAAAGGCCCAATGATATCGTCCTGATGGAGCCCTTTGCCCACCCGGGCACTGAAGTCACCCAATAGCACTACCTGACCTTTGGCAAGGAACGAAGCACAGTCCAGCTTTACATCTTCGAAGGCTTTGTCTGCGTCAGCACTAAGGGTCCCCTCTGTGGGCATGTAAACACAACCCACAAAGAGGTCCTTCGTACTCATGCCGCCCTTCAGATTCAGTTTTAGCCAGATACTATGCTCGTACCTCAAACCCTTGTTGATAATTTCACAATTATCAAACAAGAAATCACGGACAAAAAATCCAACCCCTTTTTGACCGCGTTTGGCAGAGGCTGCCTTGAGAGTACACATCCTACCTGCCCATTTATAACCATTGACATCTCCAACCAGTTTATCCGACGTTTCCCATGTTTCTTGCCCAGCACAGATATGAATATCATTAGTCCGAAGGACTTGTCCCACTTCGAGTTGTTTCCTTTGGTTAGTAAGCCCTGAGAAGTTGAAAGTGGCCAGCCGCAAGCCAGCCCTTTGCATGTGAATTGTTTGTCGTCTAGGTAGCTTTTGATTGCTCCTGGACGGCGAACCGTTCTGCAAAGGGGGGACAGTTACCCCATGTGTAGATTTTGCTCGTCTTGTGTAGACTTTGAGAATTGGTAAACCATTCAGGGTACCAAATCCTTCAGTTACACGACGCACAGGCTCTGCACACTTAGGGGCATATTGTCCGTCAGACTGCTTGGGGACAATTACCCCGTGTATAGATTTTGCTTGTCTTGTGTAGACTTTGAGGATTGGTAAACCATTTAGAGTACCAAATCCTTCAGTTACACGACGTTCAGGCTCTGCACACTTAGGGACAGATTGTCCATCTGACGGCTTGGGGACAATTACCCCATGTATAGAATTTGTTCGTCTTGTGTAAACCTTGAGGATTGGTAAACCATTCAGAGTACCAAATCCTTCAGATTCAGGACGTTCAGGTTCTGTACACTTAGGGGCATCTTGTCCTTCTGGCTGTTTGGATTCAACCTCATCCAGAGCATCAAACCGATTAGAAACTCTCAAGTTGAAGTCCTTGCCCTTGGTTGTCTTCCTAGAGTGCCCCATTGAATCACCAATGTCTAAGACCGCTCTCCAGCCAGTCAAGGGACGAACTTCTTTGAGATTGAATTGATGTGAGACTCTATTAGAAGCACTTTTGGACATTGCAACCTTCAACGTACCCCTGTTATCAAGTCTCGAGATGGAACCATTAGCCAAGAAATCCAAGCCTAAGCTAGAGCATGTAGTTTTAAAGGACACATCGTCCATCCTGGGATTCACCCCAAAAACTACACATGAAGCCCTAGATTTGGCATAAGTAACCAATTCCCAGGAATCACCCTGGGGAGTGTTGATGTTGATAGGAGCTAAAATATTGATTGATCTCGCAGGCTATAAGTTTAAGCACAGGAACCAACCCGAGCCCAAGTGCCGAGTATGCTATACAGAGCATACGACTGCCCAAATTGGGCGGAGGGGCTGCCCCCAAGCGGTAGGGGTCCGCTTGTTACCATTCAGAGATCACACTCCAGGGAGTTGCAGGGAATGGCCCGTAAAGAGGGAAAGGCCCCAAGCTTTCCAACTAAATCCAATGCACTACCTTACCTGGAGCAAAGCGCTTCAGGTCGAAACAAACAAGGACATGAGGTCACAAGGCCGGCATTTAGTCACAGAGACATTAATGTACTCCCGTATCAAGTCCACCCAATGGCAATAGGCTTCCTAGAGGACAGGGAGAGGAAACTCAATAGAGAGATCAAGAAATGAAATGAAATGAAATGAAATGGTGCTTTATAACGTCCGCGGAAAGCTCGTAGAGCTTATGGGACAAAATGGAAGAAAACATGAGAGAGGAACAAATCCAGAAACCACAATTAATGTTCTAGCGATTGTCTAAGGGTGAAGGCCTCGTGTAAGTAGGCTGCCACGCATTTTTGATCCTCATAGTGAAAGACATCAGTGAGAGTTTGGGTTCCACTGAATAAACAGTGAAATCTCCCACGGATCTCGTAGTATAGAGGGCAGTAGAAGAAGAAGTGTTCTTCAGTTTCAATTTCCTTGCTGCACCCTATGCAAGCTGGACATAGGCGGTCCTCCCGTTGCAGGTTTTCCCATCTGCCAGTCTCTATCCGTAGGTTGTGGGAAGAAAGAAGAACGAAAGAAACTTCTGACGTTTGTGAGAAGGAAAGAAACAGAGAAGAAAGACGCTTTATACCGGGCCCCTAGAGCCCATGGGACAAATAGAAAAACAAGAAACCACTTCAGAAACTGTCAAACAAACCCCCGAAGTTGAAGTGCCTCATGTGGATAGGCTGCCTGGCACTTCGGGGTCTCAAAGCTGAAGCTTCTGCCAAAGGGCCCAAGGGGTACAAGTAGCAAACAAAGAACACGTGATAACAAATCGTAGAACCACAGGATGGGAAGAAAACAGAGAATGTACTCATAAGATGTTGTTTGCCATAGACCATTGTGGCCATAGACCCCGGGCCCCAGGTTGGGCTGAACAAGAGGGAACAAACACTACCTTTGTGAGGGGATCACTCCAGTAGTTGGACGCTATAAACATTTAGTTCAGGCTTTCGAGATTTCCTCTAGAAAGCCCTTCACACAATCATCAATCTGCTGTGTGTCAGCTGCCCAGCAATAAGAACCCAACAGGGCCAGGGCTTTAGGCTCAGCCTTGAGATTTTGAAAGTTGTTGAATAGAGGTGCAGGGACTATGGTCTTGATGGTCCTGAAGATGGTTGCTCTTTGATGAGAATACCCCGGACACTATCAGAAAATGGATATTGTCTTCAGGACACCTGCACATTGGGCATTGACGATCTCCCTTCCTCTCTGCATATGTTTCTGTTCAAAGGTAGACTCCCCACCCTAAGCTTAAATTTCAGTCTAGTGCCAAGGGTAGGTAGGCCACTCAGATCATCCTGAAGATCCATGCCCATGTCACAGACTGGAAACAAGTTCAGGGTAGTTTTATGCCTAACTTCATTAGACAGGTAACTAGAGAGAGAGGGAGAGAAATGAAATGAAATGAAATGGTGCTTTATAACGTCCGCAGAAAGCTCATAGAGCTTATGGGACAAAATGAAAGAAAACATGAGAGAAGTGAATTGGACTTTTTTTCCCACAGAAATTTGGCATCTTTAGGGCTAAATCTATACTTTTGGTCAAGCAGGCGAGAGTGATCCACAGTAATACCCAAGAATGGAGCGAAATCAGGGCAGCCACTGAAAGGGCGAAGGAATTGGCCAAGTCAAATGAAGATGAGACTGGGGAGCAAACGTGTGAGGAATTTATTGAAGCCATGGACCTCAGCCGCTGCATGCTTGTTATGGGGTTCTCTCTCTTACTTCACCTGCTCTTTCTTATCCATGGATAGAACTTGAGGTTAATAGGAAAAGTTTCAGTCTAGATTTCTGGATGCCCAGTATGGGCATCTAATGGGTTATGTTTGCTTTTCCCTAGCATGGCTCTTTGAGCTTTCCGCGGACATTGTAAAGTAACATTTCATTTCTTTAATTCTTCTTCCCCTCTGTCCAGGGCATTGCATTGCCAATGTTTGCAGGCAATGGTCAATGAGTACTCCTCTTGAGCCATTGGTTGCTGCAGGTACATACAGGGGCGTCCTCTGCTTGAAAGCCCACAGGCCTTCTCACCTCAGGATGTTGCTATTGAAACTGCATCTGCACTGGGGCGGATCCTGGTCGTTGACTTGGTTCTTAGAAATGAGGATCGTCTTGTGTGCCATGAGCTTGGTTGGCGAGGGAATCCTGGGAACCTACTGGTCACTGATAAAGAACCACATGGCTTCCACTTGCTTACGCCCAGCAGCCACAACCTCAAGGGACGTTCACCAAAAGGACAGTTTCACAGACGTTCACAATCTTTCACAAAACAGTCGACCCGGTCAGCATTTGACCAGACAAGCCGGACTCTCAGTGTCACTAAGGCACAATCTCCAGAGCAGGGCCTGCTAGAGAGTTCCAGATCTCTTTCACTCCAGGTGCCTATCTACCGTTCTCTCTTGATCTTTCTTAAGTGTGGCTGATTATGTTGCCCTGTGTACTGCAGAATTGCTAAAGTCCACAGGCCATTATAAACTGAAGGGTTTCTCTGGTTGCATTCAGTACACCTCAGGTTGAGTGTCATGTACCCTGGTTGCTGAAACCTCACAATATGCAATGGGAGGTTTAGTGTCCTGCAATGACAAGAGTATGTAATAGCAACATTCACAAGGATGATGGATGAATACATTCTCTCATGTCAGATCTGTATCATATTAGCAACTAGAGCACAGTCCTCAACAGTTATTTCTAACTCCTAGCTTTTACACCGAGGCCCAACTGTCTATAACCTGATGCTGTTGACTGCTGTGATTTGGCAAATTTGGGGTAAGTTTTCATTCCCTGGTGGGTACAAACCCCACAGCTAGCTCCTGGACAGTTGATATCTCATGGGGCACTAATGACCTCACACATGGCCAATGTCAGCAGGGATTGGTGATATGAGTATGTCTCTCTCTTTATGTACTAAATTTTCAACAAAAGCAGAAAGAAACTACAGTGTCCACAGGGGGTCCCAAGGTCTCATTGTTCAAAGTGAAACATCAAGAAAACCCCTTCAGAAACCAGCAAATGACACCCAAATATGAATGCCTCATATAGGGTCAATCCCAGACCAAACTTTAGTAAGAAAACCTATTCAGGAGACTACCCAAAACCAAGAGATGCCACAAAGGTGCTCAGGGTCCCCTGGAGATGTTATTCTGTGCTCTTTCGTGCTGTCCTGCCTGTTTCCCTGAAAATATACAAGGTGGAGAAGAGCTATTGCAGGCATAATGTTTCATTTTATATTCTCAAGTGTACTCCTCATGATGAACAATGAACCGGAGTCCACCCGTTGACATGGGCTATGTGCTGTGGAGTCGAAACTTAAAAACTATATGTTCTCTTGTGCCTCAGGGAGAGCAGCTAGGGTTGTCAGTGGGCGCTACTCAATTGACTGAGGTAGCCACATTGAAAGGTGACATGGGTGAGGTTCTTCGTCGTGTTCAGAAACATGGCTGCATCCTTGTTGCTATTGACTCGGGGGTGCCACGGAGGCCCCCAGCTGGCAAGAGTGCAAATGATCGTCAGCTATACTCAAAGCTGGTGGAGCTTCTGCTTAATGATCAGGGAATGGCAGCAGAGCTACTGAAGGAAATCACTTGGGGTGCTTTGGGGTATGATGGATCCTCGAGCGCTGAGTTGGCACATCAGGAAACAACAGTTACAAGGGAATCTTCAGATCTACAAACTCCTGACAACGTTGACCAGCAGGAAGTTGTCAGGGCATTCCAAGGGGGAATGCGTGCTGCCATCAGAGACATGCAAATTCTACAAGTATTTCTCCTAAGATTATTCAGGAAATTGGATCAGCTACTAAGAAATTTTGTTGTCGATATGTCAAAGCAAGGGATTCTCAAGGATGGCGAAAAAAAGATGAGTCCTAACCAGGTTTCAACCCGAGAGTCACAGACTGCATCAACAGAGAGTTCACCGCTTGGAGATGAGGCAGTGAGTTCTCCAATAACGGATATCAACTCGCCAGAATCTCTGAGCCACTTGGCTTCAGACCAGAAGAGTGCTCAGCCTTCACCAAGTGAAAGGCGATCTGACTCCAGGAACCAGCTGGATGAGAATTTGTTGGGATCTCCAAACCTTCATAATCCTAAGGCACATTCTCCAGCTGCTATGAGGTCCCCACAGAGAACATCACCCCAGATGGGATTACCCCCAGTGGGTGCTTTGGGCAAGAATTCCCCTCGGAGGGCATCTCCGAGCACAAGTTCTCCTAAACGTGAAAACTGGCATGGAAAAGGGAGTCCAGGGCGCTTAACCCTCAAGCTGAAGGATGTGAACAAAACTGCTAAGGTCTCTCTTTCTTACTTCCTTTCTTACTTCCTTTCTTTCTTGTACCAGTTCATTTCATTTTATTTCTTCTTAGGTCTGTGCAAGAGAATGGGTCCATGGCCACAAGGCTACAAGAAGTTTCGTATAGTGAGTGTTCATATTATTTGCCCCTTCAATTATTGTGTTCTCTCCCTCCCTCTACTCCCTCTACCAATATGTAGTGCCCACTGGGGGTTTCACAGTTAATATCATATACAGAGAATTCAAATGTACTGACTTAGATACTACATTGTTCACAATGGAATACATAGAAAAGAGATCTCTTAGAGAGAAATTAGAGATACAGTTTTGGATTATGTGTAACTTTTAAGTTCTATATCATGTCGATCACCAAGCTCACTATGTTTCGAATGCAGGTGGATGATGAACTTAGCAAAAAGCTGGAATGGTGGGATGAGAAGCTCCGTTTTGCGGGTCAAACATTATGCCAGGAGCATGGTTTTACTACAGGCTTCTTAGAGGGCGGAGGTAGCCATAGCCTTGTTGATAGCTATGAGCTCAAGGTGATCATCTCTATGTGCCTGAAGAAAGTTGATGTATGTATGTATTTCACATCCATGCATAGTCTTTGTATCTCTCCAACCCATTTCAGAAAAATGGAAACTCCATGTCTGATCCATGAGTATGATGGTGAGGTTCGCCACATTTTTCATGCATTGTCATGAGTACTTCTCTGAACTAGGAGCCCTTTGGAAAAGCATCAAAGTAGTCCCTGCACCTCCATTTTCTCAGTTCAAGATACTCAAGACAATGTCCTCCTTGGATCTCAATTGGGTGAATATAGGCATCAAACAAATGCAATAGTGAATTGATCTCTGGAGACTACTAGAGAAAGCCTTCTATGATATAGTGGGTCCATGTTACTGTCCCCTCCCCTCCTCTTTTCTTCTCCGTCCGGACTGGTGCGGGGTCCAAAATCCCAAGGTTACGGCAAAGCATTGTCTTCTGAGAATAGTTCTCTCTCTCTCTGGCAGAAGGGGAAACATCCCAGGGGATATCTCTGTGTGTTGCTATAGGAAAGGTGTAAGGGTCTAGGGACCATCATAGCACTGTTGATGTACAACGTAGAGTCTCTGATTGCAGTTGCATTGTTCATCTAATGAAATTGGATTGGACATGCCAGGTGAGGTTGGAGCATGTGCTGGAGAGAATGGCATTGATTTTGGATGGGTCGGAGACAGAAAGGCCTTCTTGTGTGCTTCCTCATTTGTATATTGGGGGAGCTCTCGCTGCCAGGTCTGATTAACTGTTTTTAGATTTCTACCAGAAAACTAGGAATGCCAAGAAACAGCTGAACAGATGAAGTTTTAGCAGAGAGCCACTCTATTATGACCTACCTATCCAAGAGGAGTGACCAGGCTGACCCCCTCCAAGAACAACATAGCCAAAATGCAAAAAAAGAGACAGAACTGGCAGAAGCCAAACTTCATTGTCAACGGATCCAAATGGGGACAGGACAAGGGATAGGAAGCTTGAGACAGTGCTATGGCTAAACACTGGAAGACAATTTGACGTAGAAACAGTAAAACCTTTTGTAGTCAAAGAGAAATTGAAGCTAAAGCATAAACTGTCTCTGGAAGAGGCCATAAACTACCTGCAAGAATTCAAATCCATGTCCAGCAGAAGTAATTATAGGAAGGACACTGAGAAAAAAATGGTTTCCTCACTTTCACTTAAAATCAGTGAGTAAGCCTGTGGCCTCCTCGCCATGTGGCCTTAAGGGAACTTGTGCTCACAGTTGTCTTTGTAGTAAGAAGTAGTTTCAGAAAATTCTGTCTTTTATAGATCCAAGTATGATCTACCCGCTTTCAATTGCAAGGCATAGTAATACAACAATTCCATCGGTACGCAGATCAGTGCACACTTTGCTGCACTTGGGCCTCACCCATATTCTGTGTCTGTGCCCCTCTGAATTCAAATCTTCTGACTCTGGCGAGTCTACTAATCTATTCAAGTACCAACACTATCAGGTAGGTCTCTCTGTTAAAAGTCTTTTCCCCTCTCTGAATCTAGAGGTTCAATCGAGATCTGTGAACTCTAACTAACCATCTGCCAACTTCCGTTGATCACTGGGAGGTCTGCTCTGCAGTCCTCTCTCATTCCCTCTTACAAGATCCGTCCTGTTCTTGTACGCATACTGTGAGTAAGAAAACATGTCGATGGATGTACTATTCTTGTGACCTCTTCTTTGCAATGAACATTAGCAACTGGTTTTTTGTTGCTGATGCTTCATTTGACTGGAGCCAGCCCTTGATTGTTTTTAACCATGGGGTGATGCCTTTGCTGGATTGTTGTCCTTTGCCCTGTGGACTTATTACATTGCCTAAGTTTAATTTCTGGCAGGACATCGGTAGAGGAAATGCCTGACTGTTGTTGGATACTACTAGGAATTAGGTTGTCTTAAGGGAATCCTTGGGATACTGGAAAAGTGAGGCCTGTGAGAAATTCTCTTATGGCTTAAAAACTTGGTTCACAGCTAGTCGAGCACA
Source organism: Takakia lepidozioides (assembly GCA_030704615.1). Classification (NCBI taxonomy): domain Eukaryota; kingdom Viridiplantae; phylum Streptophyta; class Takakiopsida; order Takakiales; family Takakiaceae; genus Takakia; species Takakia lepidozioides. The sequence continues at coordinate 10,148,998 of CM060733.1, forward strand.
GATGTCCATGGATAGTGAGTCGTAAACCTGCTGTAGCAGGTGAGGGATGTGGTGGAGGAGGACATAACACTCTACTTTGAGGGAGTCTGTACTTTTGTGGATGCTGTGGAAGAGGAAGGGGGCAAGGTGCTGGTGCATTGCTTTGAAGGGAAGAGCCGGAGTGCTAGCATGGTACTTGCATATCTTATGATCCGCAAGTAAGTTTCAGCCCATTCAAGAGTTGGGGTGGACATGAGTGGCTGACTTTTTCTCATGCTTCACTGTCAGTATTGCCTTGTACCACCAAGAAGGTTTTTTCTGAGAGTTTGGTGGGTTTTTGAAGGGGTCACACATTAGCACAGGCATGGGCGATTCTGAGGGCTGTACATCGACGTTCGCAACCTAATGATGGTTTCATGAAGGTATCCCACACTATCTGTCAGCCCCGTGTCTTGCAATGTACAACATCAGTTACCAAGAGCTCAAACTTAAACGTACAGAGATCTTGTTTCAAGGTTTGGTGACTGGTGTAAGAAAGGCAATCATGGTAAATCTGCAAATGCAGGCACTTGCAGACCTGGACCAAAAGCTATATGGAAAGGCATCCATGGGTTTCCTGCAGAAACGACCAGTCGGGAAAAATTGCCCAGTTTGTGGGAAATTTGGAGGTTTCAGCATCAACTCATTGCAACAGCATTTCCAGCGTGCACATCCTGGATTGCCCTGGCCATCTTCCATTCCTTGATACATGTAGTTTGTCCCTTCTATTTCCACCTTCTGTGTGTCCCTCTTTGCAGCTGCCTGTTTAGTTAACCTGGTAGGAGGCATATGGCTGACATCATCATATCTTGTATGTAGATGATGCAGTAACTGTGGTAAGCATTGACATGCTTGTTGTGGTCAATAGACACTAGGGCAGCTGTCAATAGGTGGGATTGCTGTAGAGCTTATTTGGCAGATGGCTGCATGTCAGATCAGGGAGGGTCAACTCTTCAAAAGTCTCTCATCTTTGTAGCTAAAGCGAAGCATATCTCACATTTGTCAATGTCTGTATGCTGAATAATTTGCAACATACAAGAAGAGAGGCACATGGAATGTCCACACAGATCCCAGGTTTGCGAGATCGTTCTGGATTCCCTCGGCCGTAAATACTCACTGAAGGTCAGTTAGATGTTTGTCAAAACCTAGGTGGTAGCACTATACAATTTGAAGGGCGTAGAGTATGCAGTTCTTTTTGAAGCTGTTAGACCTATTTCATTACTTCTTGCCAACCATTTCAGCAAAATTCATCTAACGGCCTAGCTCTAGAGCACCTGCTCCAACCTCCCTATTGGTCACTCCCACCGTCTTTTTTTCCTTGACCTTCAAAATTTCCCGCCAGGTACTTAAAAGTGTTTGGATCTTTTATCTTTTAGTGGTTTTTCAAAACAGACAAATTCTGGTTTGACCATGCAAATTGGCTGTGTATATGATTTTGGCTGACTGTTTCCACACATCGAAAATGGCCTTCATAGCTTGGAGCTTCAAAATGTAAGTCCAGAACTCGCATACTGTTTTGAATGCATGCTTCACTTTTTATGTGAGACAAGGCTGCACAGAAAGGCTTGTGTTACACGGTGCTGATGATGGCCTAGAATGCGTCCAACCATCTTGCTTGTTTCATGAGTGGGTTTCTATTTCAACATCTAAGTAGGACTTGTTACTCGTTGTGAGCTTCATGGCTGCAATGTAATGTGGAACCGCTGCCAGGCTGCTGATTCCAGCCTGGACAGAAAATACAGTCTGTCACGGATGAATGTTATAGGGATAAGTGCTAATCCTCTACATTTTTTGCCAAGTTGTAGCACATACTTACCACCTCACCTTGTTGTGGGTGCAATCCACCGGTTGGCAGTAGTCCAGGACCAGTGTTGGACTAGTATCACAAAAATATGATACCAGACTTGTCCTAGTATCACAAGGGCCCATATTTCCCAAGACTGGTATGTTCCTGGTAGGGTAAGAGATCGTTGGAATGGGTTTGACCAAGTGCTCGACCGTTGATTTGGCGACAGGTCCATCCATGTAGCCACCCGATCTCCCAAGGCTAGCTGGTTGCTTTGCTGGTCTCTTTTTTCCATGTGATCCCACATTCCAAGCAGGCTTCACACACAAGAAAAGACTTGCTTGGCAGGTGATCGCAAAAACCAACCAGCTATAGCTGGTGAAAGTCAAAGATCGGTACCCTATCTCCCAACTTCCAGCTTTTCACGGAGAGTTGGGAGATTGGACCCGAGATAGGGTTTGGGAGGGTTTGGGTCCGGGTTTTGTACATAGAAGTGCAAGGTGGACATTCAAAACCCGGTCATGATGGAAGGACGCCCTAGGTGGGTATAGGAGGGATATCAACAACGAAAATTTGTGGATGTATAGTAGTAGGGTATCGATATGTGTTTTTTTCCATCTCATATAGGGGAAGAGGAAATTGCCTAGGTAGGTATGGAATATTCAATATATTCTAAAGAATATTCAATAACCTGGAAAAAGAAATGACTTTCACATTGGATGATCACAATTACAACACAATGCACTCATACAAAACCAAAATTGAGCTCACACAGATTGCACATTGAGTATCAAAAAGGTGCGCTAAAATGCTATGCTCATATAATTTGAGAGACTAAATGATGAGCCCTGGTGGTTCGGGGTTCAAACCCGTTGCCTTGCTCCGCGTGTGGGATTGTTCGTGACGGTATGTCTAGGCGTCACGAAAAACACAGACTTTCTTTCCAACTAAAAGGGGTCAAATTGTTGGCCAAAGCACCAGAGGACATAGAATCTCAAGATGACATATGGAGCAAAAGCATAGCTTGGTAACGCTTAAATCAGACACCTATAGACCTTTGAAACCACATATCCTCCGGTTCTGGTTTTTACAAAAAACCTCCGGTTTCGGTTTTTGCAGATTTTTTATGGAAACAACCATGGGTTCCGGTTGATTGTAAGAACTTCAAAGAAACGGTGGTTTTCATCAAATAACCAGCCGGGTAAATTTGGAACCCTAAATTTATATTTTTTAGGAGGCCCTGCTAGTTAGCAGAGCCCACCAAAGTGAGGTGGAGACGAAACCATAAGAGGCAGCCCTCACCCTCTTTATACCCTCAGGCTATTTGTAATCTACTCCTCCAAGGTCTCCCCTATAGAGCGCCTACCAAGAGACATGGACCCCACATTAATGGCTTCTCATGTGGTCCCCATATTAATTGTCGTGAAGCCTCCATGAGCCCTTATGCCATGCTATAGCCGCCATAGCCAGCCTCCATGGCGCTTTCATGCTCCACGTCCGCCATCTATGCGCGCCCTATGCTCCATGTCCCCATGATCCATCTCACGTCATCCTCAACTCATGGTTAGTTTAGGTTAATCATGTTTGGTTTGATGCCCTAATCACTTAAAAATCAAAAAGTGAGTTTAGATTTTGGTATTGTGATGGCGGCTGCCAAAGAGCGACGACTGTCATAGAGAGGTGTTTGGAGAGATGTTTGGAGAGGTGCCAAAGACAGGTGCTTATGAAATGCGTCACATTCATCTTTCCTTCAAGCTGAGTGAGAACTATGCTCATTCTTCTTTCATTCTTTCCTAACCCTTCATCATGATATTGAAGACAAGTGGATATGATGGAGACAAGTGAAAACATGTGTTTTGTCTCTCTTTATGTTACTTTGAAGAGAGAGATAATGAATGATGATATCACAACATTGTGGTTATGAACTTTTGCTTTCATAAACCCTAAAGATTATGACAACTCTGCTTTGATTCCCTAAACTGATCTAAGTTTAGGGTTATCTTCTAAGTTTCTACAATAAGAATGAGAGAGACATCACATCTCATTCTTTTTAGGTTTGAAACTTTAAATTTGTGTTTTTCAAACCCTAAAGCGCAAACTGAAAATCTCGGAATGATATGAAACAAATGATTTGGTTTTGTAACATATTCAGTTCATAAAATTTGAGTAGTAAATGTAGACCTTCATACTACAGTTAGTATTAGCTCAAAAACAAAATGTTTAGCTCAAAGCCATCCAATGTTTTAGGATTTGAAACTTTATTTTTGGTTTCGTAGCATGTTGAGACTATGAAACATGCAGCCAGCGGCTAGAAGCAGGCCAGAGGACTCGTTGCAGGGGAGTGGAGGAAGAAATCGTGGTGGAGACTAGGATTTGATTATTGACTCTTCTCTTTGTAGTTTGGATTGCTAAAGACATTCAATATGTCATTTTGAAATAGAACCTCTGATCTATTGGTGCATCCAATTTCCAACAATTCGCAAACTAAAATTTTGGTTTCATAGCATATTGGGAATGAAAAAATCTAAATTTTGGTTTCATAGCACATGAAAGATTTTTTTTTGTTTCATAGCAATTGTGATACACTATTTAGTCTAAATTAGTTTAAAATTAAATTTTGGTTTCATATATGTATCGGCTTGATTGTGATTTGAGTTTAGAGTAATATTTTTGAAGATTCTACATGTTATTAAATACATATGTGGTTTTTTAAGATTACCTATTTTTTGTCCACTCAGTTCATCATTTCAATATGCTATGAAACCAAAAATGAAGTTTCAAATCCTAAAACATTGGGTGGCTTTGACTAAACATTTTGTTTGAGAGCTAATACTGAATGTACTATGAAAGTCTACATTTACTATCTAGATTTTATGAACTGAATATGCTACAAAACCAAACTATTTGTTTCATATCTTCCTAAGATTTTCAGTTTGTGCTTTAGGGTTTGAAAAACACAAATTTAAAGTTTCAAACCTAAGAAAAATGAGAGATGGATGTCTGTCTCACTCTTATTGTAGAAACTTAGAAGATAACCCTAAACTTAAATCAGTTTAGGGGATCAAAACATAGTTGTCATAATCTTTAGGGTTTATGAAAGCAAAAGTTCCTAACCACAATGTTGTGATACCGTCATTCATTATCTCTCTCTTCAAAGTAACATAAAAAGAGACAAAACACATGTTTTCACTTATCTCTTTCATCATATCCACTTGTCTTCAACATCATGATGAAGGGTTAGGAAAGAATGAAAGAGTGAAAAAAGAAGGAACATAATTCTCACTCACCTTGAAAGAAAGAGGAATGTGACACCTATCATTTGATGTAGCAACTTGGAATTTGACAATGTGACAATGCAATGTGAGAAACGTGACACCTCTCCATCAAAACCTCAAACTCATTTTTTGGTTTATATGTGATTAGGGCATCAAACCAAGCAATATTAACCTAAACTAACCATAAATTGAGGAGGGCATGGGATGGATCATAGGGATATGGAGCATAGGGCGCGCATGGATGGCAGATGTGGAGCATGAGGCACCATGGCTGTAGTGCAATTAAAGTGAGGCCACATGAGGAGCCATTAATGTGGGATCCACATAAATGTCCCCTACGCTATGTAGGGAGACCTTGGAGGAGTACCTAGATTACAAAGACCATGAGGCCTATTTATATAGTGTGTCAACTATCTGGTGGAGCCTTCTAGAAGGGCCCACCGCCTCATCCTCATTTTGGAAAGCTTCTATGCTAGCTTCTATGTGGCCTCCATTCCTTCTTTCTCGTTTTACTTGACACCACACAAGCCAGACTACCCTTACTGTCATCCCATTCGTCCGATCCTCCATCGCTTATTTTTGGACCTTCAAAAGAATCCCTCGTTAATGAAATTGCTCTACATATTCACTTTGAAGGCCGATAGGACCGGTGAATTTCTGGAACTTAGAAAATCTACTTGAAAATTATAAAGGAAACCCCACTTGAATTGGATTACGGATGAGGTAAAATTCCTCGCCCATTTGAGGGCAGGAGTCAACATCTAGGAAAGCACGTGACACACGTGGGTAGAAACATTATCTGTAATTAAAAAGGGGCCAAAACAATTTGGGGTTATATATATGACAAATTTTGCCAACTCCCCAGGGCAAAATTAGCATAGAATCTGTGGATTAATGGGATTTCTGGACAGGAAGATCCTCAAAATGACTAAGGGATGGGAGGATAGATCCTAACCTTGCAGTGGTACATGCAGGGTTGCGTTGCATGCTATGTGGGCATGCTCGTGGTGCCGCCACTATGCTGGTGTGTGATCAATGCTCAAGAGGTTGGCACATGGGATGCTTGACACCACCTCTTGAGAGGGTTCCTCATAGAGATTGGTTATGTCCACACTGCTTGGGATAGTGACAGTGGATATGACTAGTGGCAGCTCACAAGACATAGGAGGCCAAGCTCATATGAGTCAATACCCAAGATCTCAGGCTCAAGTTCACAGGTTGCAAGACGGCGACTAACGATGGGGCAACTCTTGTACCCGGCCTCTTGATCTATTGAGTTTGAGTGTAGTAGGGACAGTGGTGGAGGACTTAGTAAGGCTATAGCCACTATCACATCTTGTGGATACTTGGACTTAGAGGGACCTAAGCGCCAGCTAGGGGGGCGATTGTGATGGGCTAATGGTGGCTAGTGGCAGCCTAGTGTTGGACTAGTGGCTACACTAGTGGTGGCGAGTGGCAGCCTAGTGGTGGACTAGTGGCTGCACTAGTGGTGGCGAGTGGCAGCCTAGTGGTGGACTAGTGGCTGCACTAGTGGTGGCGAGTGGCAGCCTAGTGGTGACTAGTGGCTGTCTAGTAGAAGCCTAGTGGTGCACTAGTGGTGGACTAGTGATAAACTAGTGTTTGGTGTGCACATATGTTGTGTGGTTTTGGACAACAATGTAGTTGTATAGCGATATGTATGCGCACGACAATCAGTTTATGTACAGAGAGACAGAGTAGATTCTCAGTGGAGGCCAAAATAGAATCTGTGATATGTAATGAAACGATCTGTAAATGTGTAAATTGGAATGAGAAAGTGACTTGGAAAAATCAGATCGTGGACAAGGACCGGAAAGGAATAGGAGGAACGTAACAACCTCATTGGCTGCATTACGGGTTTGCAACTCACCGAGCTGTCCTTTTGCAGCTGTGAGCTTGATACTCAAATCCCTGCACATCATTCGGTGCCTGCAGGACCATCTGCTTCAGAGCTAGAGCCTTTTCCAGGGCTGTTGTTTGCTTTTGGGTGTAGGTTGTCTGTAGATTCTCACTGGCCCTGTTAATAGATGCATTCTCCATCTCATGTTGTGATTCTACCGGTTCTGACTAGAACTTCGTCAATCGCTCCATTTCAGCGAAGCCGTCCAATTCCCGTCTGTTGTCAGAACTGCTGTGGCTGCTGGTCTTTCTTTTCTTGAATTGATCAGCCATGCGTTTCTAATATACAATTGGGCGGTGTCCCATGCGAACCCCTTGATGGCGAGGTTACTCTGAAAGAGGTTATTTTTTCTCTCACTATTAAGGGGCCCGATTCGTGAGCTGTCACTCCTAGGTGTTTCCCTTTAAAAATAAATATATTAACCATACCAGTGTTGATCTGGTATTAGGTTTAGGACATACCAAACTGGTCCTGGTACCAGACCAATCAGAAAACTTTCATACCAGTTTGTTCTATATAATGGTGGATGTATTTTTTTTTCCAGATACTGGTATGAGTATGAGTGTCATGACCACAATACCAACTGGTATGAGATATCAATTCTGGTATCATTCCAAAGCCATCTTGACTTAAAGTTTAAGTGAAAATAAATACAATAAACATTAAGTAAATATAAATAAATACATGTATGTACACATAAATTAGTATAGTACACAGAATAAATGAGGAAGATGGGGGGGGGGTATTGGTATTGTGGCTGGTATGAGAAAACGGATACTAGCCTGGTCTGGTATATGACCTGGTATTCTCCCAAATAATACCAAACTAGTCTGGTATCTACAGTCGGCCCTCCATATCTATGACCTCCATAAGCATTAAAAAACTATATGTGTTAGCATGATTCTTACTCCCTACTTGGGTGAACTAAGCAAGCGTTAAGTGTTTAATTGTTAACAACTGGTTACTCCCCTCTGTGTATAATGACCATGTGTATGTGTTAAAGTGCTCTTCATTCACTCAAGTGAAGTCTTTGATCAACTCAAGTGTGCATATAAAGGAGCTTAATAATAGAGACTCCACTGGACAAACATCAAGTGAAAGCTGAAAGCTTGAAACATTACATCATTTCTTGCAGCAGAGGTCGACCATTATGCACTTGGTAGACAAATTAGAGAAATTTGCAAAGGGTGTAGAGATGTTGAGAATGTCACATTCACATCAGATATGTATAGATTCTTTCTTCCAACCTTCACTGCCTATAGTTTGTGATTTTTCCCTTCTTGTAGTTCTATTAACGTGCATTTGTTTTAGGGCTCCCCATGTAAGAGAACTTTATAAATGTTACTTTTCATTGATCCTAAATTTGTATATGTTAAAGTGTTACAATCCTTTAAGTGTTACAATTTTTCTTACTCCCAAAGATTAACACATATGGAGGGCTGACTGTAATACCAGTGCATATACATGTGCATATACCATACCAACACCTCGCCAAGGAAGAATTCATAAATTATGAAAGGGCTACCGGAAGGTGGACACCTTTGTGACACCAATCCATGGACTGAACCCACAACCACTTCTGAGGCGGTATGTTCATGTTCCCATTAGCCTACCACTGGGCTCCAACTTAGTGTGGTATAAGCTTGTCCCCATTCCCTTTAGGCTAGGTGCTGTCCCTTGAGCCTTTGCCTCATGCCAAGGTTTTTTCTTTTTCTTTTTTCTTGTTCTTTCTTACATTATTTTCTCTTCCCTCAGAGATCTGATCTAAGTCAAAAGGGAAGCGCCTATACTCTATCCTTTTAAACCTATATAATCAAACTTTGAAGCTACTATCAGCCAGTAGCTCAGTTGGACAGTACACTGAGTGCCACCCAGGTGATTGTGGGGTCAAACCCTGTTACATGTGTTGTGTTCTTCTCCCCACTACCCTTGGCCTGTGGCCCATGCAGAAGTAGTACATATCATTACAGACGGTGTACCAATTCAGGACAAAATAGCAACATTGATTTAGAGGACATGCCCTTGGATGTGGGCCCACATGCAGCCGCCACATTTATTCCCACACCCTCTATGTGTCCCTTCCCCTTTAGCTGGTTTTATTTGATGATTGATTTGGCAACCAAGTTTGACATGTCATGAAAAAAAACATGTATATATGTTAGCCATTCAACAGATGGGCGATGCTCCCACGTCGGAGCTGCCGTGACGCTGGGCATGACAAGCAAGATGCTGTCCCCGGGCGTTGGTTTTGAGTGATGCAAGCACACTTCATCCGATGCCCTGCTCTGCCGCTGGTCCCACAGTGCAGGGACTGTAGTCTGCAGCGCGGTGTGAGGAATCTTGAGCGGATGACCCGGGAGACCATCCTTGGTGTGGTTGGGTTGTTGCAGGGACGCGGATAACAGTGAAGTAGCGGATAGGAGGTAGGGTACGTGTGTGCATGCTGCCATGTAATGTCAAAATCTTTTCACACTTGTTCAACTGGAAAGAAATGGGATCGAGAGAGATGGGTTGTGTGTAGTGGGATGGGATGGTAGGGTCGTTGTGATCTACAAGTTTGCCTATCCAGGAATTAAGGAATCCAGAGAGACGTGCTCGTGGGGGCTTCCCAAGGAGGCGAGGGGAGGAAAACGAACAGCGAAGGAAAATGGAGGGACCGAAGATAGATCTTGGAAGGTGAGGAGCAACATCGAGGAGGAAAGGAGATTCGAAATGGTGATGAGAAAAGTGGGCAAATATGAAATTGGCCGCACGATCGGTGAGGGGACTTTTGCGAAAGTCAAATTCGCCCAGAACACCGAGACGGGAGAGAGTGTGGCTTTGAAAGTTTTGGATAAAGAGACTGTTCTCAAGCACAAGATGGTGGATCAGGTGTGCTCATCAATCCCGCGACATTTGTAGCGTTCTCGAGATAAACCTTGTGTTTTAGGATTTTAGCAGTAAGTAAATGCTGGTCAGATTTCATACCCTGGTGGAGATATGCATCTGCTTTTTGGCTGCTGTGGGCGAGGCAGTACGAAACGTACTTCAACTTGTCAAGATGAGTACATTGAAACGCTTCTTACATTTCTGCATTCGTTCTGATTCTGTCTCCTGCGGAGGAGTGTCTGTACGGTTGCATTTATCATATCTTCTCGCTAAATTCGTGCAACACAGGAATGAGGGCGGTATATATTTCGCCTGTTGGATTTTGTGAACTCTCACGTGCTAGGGCTCACATTTGATAAATATTCGTTGTTGACTCATCTGTCAAACACATGGAATTTTTAGGCCACCCAGTGTTTTTCTACTTGAATCACATGGTTAACTTCCCTTCGCCCGGCAATATGTCCAGTCGTGTGTTTTTTGTCAAAGAGGTTGGTGTTTCTGCCAGCAGACATTCCAGCTCCACTGTAAATGAAGTTTCTTAATTGCCCATGCATTCTATGATTTCTTGAATTAGGGCAAGTACTGCAAAAAAACTACGACTTACAGGAAGATCCTCATCATGTGATGCCGGTATCGCTGTCACTAGGACTGTGATTTGCTAGCATGGTGGGTATTGCATAAGTGTCATTAACGAGGATCTGAGTGTGATGGAAAAATTGCTTGTTCACCCATGTGAAATTACCAAGGAACTGCGCAGCTCTTGCATGATGTATGCGACTGGCCACTAGCTTTCAATGTGGTGGGATTGTGGAATTTAGAAGTTCAAGCAAGCTGAATAAGTCTGAATTGGTCTGTCTGGCTTGTAGATAAAGCGGGAGATTTGTATAATGAAGCTTGTACGACATCCAAATGTGGTGCGGTTGCATGAGGTATATGAAATGGAGCTAACAGGGAAGCAATTTTATGTGAGTGTTAGAACCTGTTATGTTGTGGATGGCAAAGTTGCTGTACTTTGAGCACCCGCTTTACTTTGGTAACTGAATGCGTTCAGGTGCTGGCTAGTCGTACCAAGATCTACATTATCCTTGAGTTTGTGACTGGCGGAGAGCTTTTTGATAAAATTGTAAGTCTCTTGACTCCCTTCTTGCCGATCTCCAAGTTTGTGCTGCAAGATTGATTCATGCCTGAAGGCCTTAGGCAATTTTGTATCTGTCATCTTTTTGGTTCAGCAATAGGAAGTGTTCACTTAAAGAAATTCCAAGGGCCATCTGTGCTAATCCAATGTAAGTTTCAGTGGTATCCTTTGCTGAGGAAGAGGGTGGGTGGTTTCACGGTTGAAGCCAGTTCTAGGCACTCTGGATTGCATTTGCATAAGAAATTGATGGACAGTTGCTAAAGCTGGTACTGAAAGTCTGGCAGGTGCATCAAGGCAAGCTTAGCGAAATTGAGTCACGCAGGTATTTTCAGCAACTCATTGATGCCGTGGACTACTGCCACAGCAAGGGTGTATCACATCGTGATTTGAAGGTATTCATTTGCACATAGGTATGGAGATTCTCTGGTATGGGATTATTTTGACACAAATGAAGTTGACATACGAAACATGCTTGATGCTTCTCGTAGAACCAGCTGATTGCCTTTTATAGTTTTCACCATACCTGGTTGTTTTTGTTGTTAAGCTTCATAGAGGGGAATAATTTTAAAGAGAGTGAAGTCACACTAGTCTTGGAAATCTTGGATGAAACATTGCTAACTTGTTCAGTTTCATTGTAGATACTGGGTTTGGACACTGAGGATTTGAGACTCTTGCTGGGATGTTAGTGATTTTCTTGATGGATGAGAGTTTACATGTAAAAAATAGTCGGAGTAGCTCACAGGACTTCATTGTTCACTTGGTAAGTGGCCACTTGCCACACCCATACATACTACACTACCTGCTACTTTTTCACAGGTCTGGTTGGAAACTTTCTCATGGTTCCATTAGACGGATGTGGATACTGTATGTACTAATTGGTTTAGAACTTCGGGAAACGGAGTGAAACTAGGGATGAATGCTCTTGAATCTAAATGACTTTTAGGACTGTGGTGGAATCTTAGAAACTCTCTGACAGGCTTTTGGGAATATTTGCTACAGTGACTTCCTGTTTCCCAGTTTCACCTCTGTGTGCTGGCAGCCAGAAAATCTTCTTCTGGATTCTCGCGGGAATTTAAAAATTTCAGATTTCGGCTTGAGTGCACTTCCACAGCAAGTGCGGGTAAGGCCTGACCTATGATGACTTGTTTGAGTGTTATAAGTGGTAACTGACTTTTAGGAGTGGTTGATGTATCAGACTTTCTCATTTTGATCTTGTGAAAGATTTTCTTAGTTAGCATCTTTATTTTGCCTTTTGTTTAAATCAAGGTAAGTCCCACTACTGGAGTGAGCCCCCCCTTACAAAGTTAGTGTCAATTGCCTCTTGTTTCGCCCAAACTGGCCACAAGGGTACGGCAAGCGACAATGAGTACATTTCATTTTGCCTTTGCTGCTATAAGAATGTACTCATGCTGTTCCCTGCGAATGATGGCTTGCCATAGCCTTACAGCCATTCACCCCACGGGAAACTAACCCTCCCGGAGCCTTTTGTGGGGTTTGTGCACCCACCAGGGTTTAGCTTATCCCCACGGCTCAGCTGCAGGTATCAACTTATTTTCCTGCAACTGCCATTAAGGGGCTCACAGAGGCACTTGTCCGCATGCAAACTCAACAGCCTGGTTGCAGAGTTATTGGTTCTAGTTTAAGTTTTGCTACCATAAGATAGGTTGGTAAGGAGGATGGAACCTGGATTGCTGCAGGAAGATGGACTTCTGCATACTACTTGTGGTACTCCCAATTATGTAGCTCCTGAGGTATGTCACCCTGCTGTCAACCTCTTTGTTCTTACCATGGTAAGTTGGTGTCAACTTGATGCACATTCACCTTTTCTTGTCGTAAAGTCGTCTGTGTGTTCATGGTTGATCTTGCCTTGTGCTGCTCGGCCCCAATATTTCTCTGAAAAAGATGCCAGATTGAAGGTGGTGGGACAACTCGGCACACTCTGTTAGGCCTTGTGGTGCCTGTTTATAAAAGTGTTCAGGCTGAGATGGCTAGCTCTGGAGTTTACAGGAGGGGTGGCATGCATGAGCAATGTAGCTACCTGAGAATCGGTTCTGCTGGACATGGGCAGGTCCTTAACGACAAGGGCTATGATGGTGCAGTGGCCGACATCTGGTCGTGTGGCGTCATCCTCTATGTTCTGATGGCTGGCTTTCTTCCTTTTGACGAAGCTGATCTGGTTACTCTCTACCGCAAGGTGGCGCTCTACTTTCCTTGGAATTGCTTAGCTTGGGAGGGATATACTGATGGCAAGGTGCTATGGGAGCTCAGAGCCATCGCAACCAAGTAGGGACTATGTTATTAGGTAGGGTGGGACCCTGGTACCTAGACCAGTGTATCCATGTACCGCAATCTACGAGGATCATGATTGAAACATGTTATGCAGGGGTCAAATACAGGGCCCTAGTTTGTGTCGGATCAAATTCAAACGACTCTCTGCAAGTGCAGGCACTATGATCATTGAGTCGTACCAAGCCGATCTTTTTAGAAGCCCTAACTGCTTGGAAGCAGCCCTTCTATAAAACTAGCGAGCTTGAACTGAGCTCAGAGTATCTTGCTTGAGCCAGCAGTTCTCTTGCATCAACTGCTTGCGTAACATATTTGACAAACCCTCCTCGGTTCTGCTTTGAATGTGGTCTTCAGCTCAGGTTCTACTCCCCCTCCTCAGGTAGAATCATGTAACAAATCTGGATCCTGTTTTAGTGATTAGTTTTGGGTCTCACATTGTTTTGTGTAATATTGATTAATCAACTCAAAAAGGGTGCTCAATTGCTATCGCACAATTGCCATCGTTGATATCATTGCTATTGTTGCAAAAACTGTCAGTTGCAAGTAGAGACCTGTAACACTGGACATCGGTAGTTCGGAATCAAACTCAGAAGCAGGTACCTGACCTACGGCAATGGTCACCCCAGGCCTGTGACAGAAGCAAACATACATGCAGGTCTCTGTAGCTTCATCAAAGGAGACAAGGCTTAGCTTTTATTCCTCATGTAGGGCTCCAAAGTATGGTGTGCACACTCTCTTGCTAGCTAGAGACAGCTGGCTACCTACAATTTACTTCACTTTGTGATGTGTGCTGAAAGAGCACCTGTATCAGGTATCTGGACTTGGTATAGTGCCTGCCTTATATCAGCGAATTATCAGCGACCGAAGTATGGGCCATGGGTACCATAAAACTTCCCTGCACCTTGTCGAACTAGGAGAATACCTGAATACCTGATTTCTCGCCCAAGGATTGTGCAATCAAGGGAGAGCTCATGTTGGATATCCATCCTAAAACGTGAAAAATACCAGGGTTTGTCGTTTCCAACACCCTTGACTTTGAGGCCAGGGGTGCCACAGAAGGGATGTTCATGTCAGGTACGGACATGACTTATATACTGTGCAAGAGCTGGGTGGTTGGCAGATCCAGGGGGCAGAGTTTTCATGCCCAGCTTGGTTCTCACCTGGAGCCAAAAAATTAATATCACGAATTTTGGATCCATATCCACACACTGTGAGTCATCTGAACCTTAGGTTGCATGTGTCTAGCGATGTTGATCTTCCTTGAAGCTGTTCGAGTGACCTCCTTCTATGCCTTGATCACATAGGCTGCTTAAAGAAGAATGAAGTTAAGTAGAAGCTAGGCTATTTGGCACGATTCATGTGGGATGGGGCAGCTAGACAGTCATGAGTGGTGATGAGAGAGGTTCAACATGTCTGTGCTAGAGACAAATTGAAGCTGACACAAGGGCAGAGTCTGCAGCGCATGAAGGTGGCGGGGATTCGTAAGGATGAGTGGTTCAAGAAGAACTATACTCCGGTGCGCTTGTATGATGATGAGGATATCACTCTGGACGATGTCCAGGCTGTCTTCAATGACTCCGAGGTGAGCCTTGCCTGTCGCAGAAGCTCACGGTTTGCAGAAGGAATGTCTATATGCCATCTACCTATGCAGGGCAAGAGAACGAAGTTAGCAGTACTTCTTGGAAGCTGAATGTTGTAAAACCCCGCATTCTCTCGCACGGAAACTCAATTACCATCAGTATTGAATGGCGGGTCAAGGCAGAAGTTGGCTAGGCCTTCCCACAGAGCAGCCTGCTATAGGCAAGAGTTCTAGCAATATGTGTTGTAAATACCAAACACCCATTCGGTTGAAATGTTGAGCCTGTCACGATGTATAGAGAACATTTTACTTTCTGTGAGAGTCCCAGTTTAAAATACCTTGTGTGGGAGTCTTCTAATTCATGTGCTCACGTTTAAATCAAGTTTGTGCCAGGTTATGTTGGGGATTTCCCTCTTGCTTTGATCTTCTTAGCATTTTTACCACGTCACCAAAACATATTTGTGGGTAGTCCAAGTTGCAACTAGTCAATGTGTGTTTGTCTTTTGCATACAGGCTGTTTGTGCTTGGAATTTGATCAAGTGTTTGCGTAATTTGGGTGATTCAGGAGCAATATGTGAAGGAGCAGAAAGAGGTCAAGGACTTAGGTCCCTCCATGATGAATGCCTTTGAGCTCATCAGTCTTTCCCAAGGGCTAAACCTGTCTGCTCTCTTTGATAGGCGCCAGGTATGTAAGCAAGCAGCGTTATAAGCATCATAAGCCAACCAGCCTGCTAAAGCTGATTATGCAGACTAGGATGAGGAGGTTGGGTTGCTTGGGAAGGGAGAGAGCTCTCATGGACTGCTATGATATTTCATTTCTTTGCACAGGATCATGTCAAGCGTCAAACACGCTTCACTTCAAAAAAACCAGCTAAGGATATTATTGCCAGGATGGAAGCAACTGCCAAGGCAATGGGCTTCAGTGTACATACCCGCAACTACAAGGTACTTTCAGACAAAAGAATGGACCAACATTGGATAGAAAACAGGGCTATTGTAGAAGCCATCTACAAAGGGTAGCATGTTGGTGCCCAAAGAAATGTGCCATGTTTCTTAGAAAGACTTCCCGCTGCTCCTTGTTTGTCTGAACTTCATTGCTTAGTTGAGCTGCTTGATGGTGCATGCACAAATTTGACATGATGTTTGGCAATCACGCATTCTCTGCTACGAAGCAGGTTAGCCAAGTCGTGTGGAAGAGCTTTCTAATGCAAGAGTCTGGGGTGGATGTTGGGGGCCAGATGAGGCTCGAGGGGCTCAGTGCAGGAAGGACAGGCCAGCTGGCTGTTGCTGTGGAGGTTGTCTCTCATTGGCTTCTCCTTCTCAACCAGTTGCATCCATGAGTGCTGTGCACATGTGTAGTTACTGAAGACCTGATTGTGGGAATGAACAGGTCTTTGAAGTGGCTCCCTCTCTCTACATGATTGAGGTGCGGAAGGCTGTGGGCGATACTCTGGAATATCATAAGGTACTTGATCCATATGTTTGTACACCCATATGTGGGGTGTTAAGATTATGTTCATGTAAGTGAACAGGTGGTTGGTTCCATTGAAGTGGTGGTAAGTATGATCATGGATGTGTGTGCAGTTTTACAAAAGCTTCTGTGCACAGTTGAAGGACATTACCTGGAAGTCAGCTATGGATCTTAATCAAAGTGAGTGCAAGGGGTGATAATAATGGGAAGTGGAAAGCCCCATGCATTTCAAGATTGTCTGCTTGTGGCATCATACAGCAACTTCATTGAGAACTCCTGGGTGCTGATAGCTGGCTACACCACGTCCACTGTTATGTACAATTCAGCTTTGGGGCCAGCACACCCTACTACCATTTGGGGGACTAGGAGAGATTGTTGTGAAGGGGCAAGACCATCTAATGCCCAATCCTGGCAATGATTTAGCATGTTAGGAAGCAGAGAGAAAGATGAGGATGATTAATCTAGGTCATAGACTGCAACAAGAAACCTGTATAGCCTCTCAGGAAGATGAGTGTTGTGCTTGAACGTTGTACATTAGTCATTTGGGTGGTTGAGATCTCAAGCTGTATGTGCACATATTCTCCCTGTGTCCCTGTTGGGTCTTAGTGTTTGCTTCAATCAAGCATATGGCGTGTGTACAACAATGTGAACAGTGTTACTTTTAAGATTGTTTGGTGTTGACCACCTAAATACTCACCTTCTCTGTTGACTAGTTAGTGCTTGTAGGCATATGTATGCTCTGCACCACTGCTTGACGTGAAGATTGTGGAACACTTTCTAGTAGGCTTGACATGCTCAACTGCTATACATTCTGGTCATGTCAACTTTCTGAGAACCTTACGCCATAGTGTGCAACAACCTGAGCTAGGGACTGTAATCAACAAAGTCTGAAGTTTGACTATAGGACTAGATCATGTAGACAATATCTTTGACCCATGGCTAGGCCTTGTTACTAAAGGAAAGCCACCAAGGGGCTGTATCGAAAGCATAAAGGGCTTCATGGTTGGAGCTGCCAGAGGTTCCTCCCTCAAAAGGCAGTCTCATCCTTCCATGGACTCTTCCAAGCTCTTCCCCATTATGGCAGCAATCTTGGTTACAACACAGTCAGTGGTGTGTCCTGCACTGTCTTGTTGGGAACTTGGATAGTATAGCAAGGTGACATAGCCCAAGCAAATGCTGGTGATTTCACCTATGTCAAATTTGAAGTTGTGTGTAACATATTGAATGTGCTCAAGATTTTGTTAGCTGTACCCTTGTGGCCACAGAAGCTGTGTAACATGTAGAATGTCCTCATACGACATTTTACAGCGGCCTTGTTGCCATTGATCCCACTCCCAGCTTGGACGGAACAAGCACAAGCGGGAACAGACACTACCTTTGGGGGGGGCCCTCTAGTAGTGGGCTTACTTTGATATAAAGGTTGAATTCTGTCAAAGCTAGCATATATTATGGTGTCACTTCACCCCCCATGGGCTACTGTCTTCCATTTGCCCTAAAGGCCGTAACCAGGGCAATGCGGTTGCCCAAACCTCCCCAAAGGACTCACATGTACCCACACATTATCTGACTGGTTGACCCAATGACTCAAAAGGAGTTGTATGCTTCTAGGACATCCAATTCGACAAACTGATGTTCTTTTTAAAGAAGGGAAGTAGCCCTTAGAAAATTTATGAAAGGGGAGAAAAACAAGTGGCTCGTCGCGTAATGGCTCCTCTTAGTTGATGAGATATGTTGGTAGCAAGACGGAAGTCTTCTCTGTCTCTCTTATGTTGGTAGCAAAGATATTTTGAAAACAAACAATCAATTCTTCTTCATGATTTCAACTCCTCGTGGGTGTGCAACATCCTTTGCATGTGATATTCGGATTCAAATGGAGCTTGGTCCTCCAGCTTTCTCAATAGCTAGAGGCTCTCATAATTTGTGGAATTCTTCTGCACACCCTGACGACAAAATAAACTGAAGACTTAGGCATCATACAAATATGAACTCAAAACCAGAGGTGGTAATGAAAGCGCATTTGAATTTTGAGCCATTCGTAGGAAACGCCGGATGGCTGTCACCTAATCCACTACAATCAATTATTGAGGTTAATAATTCTGTGCCACGAAAATAATTGGAAGTATTTATGAATTCCCTTCATATGCAACTACAATTCAAAAATTATAAGCACAGCGATGTATGGCTCTCAATTAGATCACATTTGGATCAATGTGCCTCACTGATATTACTTATATTGTATCAAACAAGCGGCTAGTCGCATAATGGCGCCACCCTAATTTTTAGTTTCAACCTAATTACAGAATTGGAAGGCTAAAGTTGGCTGTCCTTATTTATTTATTTTATTGAAAAAAAAATTAGAACATTCCATCAGCACTCACAATTGCCTCCCCAGGATAACAATTGATTATGATTATGATTATTCTATTATGAGTATGATTTCTAAAAAGTATGAATTTTAGAATCAAAAGATTTTGTGTTTACACCTCGACAGAAAATAACACTAATAACTTAACCCTTAAGTTCCCAAGCCCTTTTTTGACTTTTTACCAATTTTGGGTACCAGCTGCAGTAAATTGCCCCTAGAAACCTACCAAAATCCATCCAGAGATTCCAGCCTTATAGCAGCTCATTTATGCATAACATACCAAAAAATGAGCCAAGTCCACTGAGGAAAATGTGAGATTATAGCGTTGGCCCGGACCTCAAATATCATGTCCCAAAGAAAAAGTGAGAAAGAAATTGGTTTGACCAAATCAAAATCTAGCTTTATCCAATTTTGCTTGCCCCAAGACCCACCATTTCCAAATCAATAGTGGAGTGGCTCTGACCCCACTAAATTGCAGGTCCAACTGATTTTTTCACCTATGGTTGCTATTCATGCAATTACATGGGGGTTGAAATCTCAAAATTGATAAGAGAAAATGTGCCTCGACATGAAGTACTTTTTTTTCTACAAAATTTTTAAAAGCCAATGGTGGACGTGTGTATGTAATGCTCATACACCACAAGTGAAGTGCTTTTTCCAAAATTGCTAATTTTCTGCCAAAAGTGCAATCTGTTTTGGGCTTGTTTACCTGCCACATCAGCGGTCAACAAGCCCTTTTTCAGGCCCCAAAACGTAAATGAGAGATCTAAGATATTTTTTGTAGGTCGAAGCTTTTGTTTTTTTTTTAATTCTGTTTTTGCATCATACTCGAGACAAATCCCTTGTCATTAAAGCTTCAGGAGTGGGCCCCATCAGATTAGATCTGCAAAAATTAGGTCGAACTGCAAATTCAAAGTTACGCTTGGGAACTTGAGGGTTAAATGCAATGAACAAATGCGAAAAGACAAAACTGAATGTGATGGAATTGAAGGTAAAAACTAAAAACCTGAATAGAACTGAATGTAATGGAATTCCATGTGATAAAACTCAAAGGAACTGAATATAATGGAGCTGAAGGGAACCGAATATAATGGAAGGCATTATAATAAAATTGAGAGAAAGTTAATATGATAAATTTGCGGGGATAATTTTGCGGGGAACTAAATAATATGTAGAGCAGTTTCATTCGGCCCTGATTTTAGAGTGGTCCAGGAATTACTGTGGCCCAGGAATTAGAGGGGGGCGCTTAATGTAATAAGGCCAAGTGCATTAAGGAATGAGATAGGGGGTCCAAAAAAAGAAGGGAGGAATTGACCAAATTTAGAATAGAGAGTCTTGTAAGGTTCACATGTGTCCAGGGCCTTCTACAAGGGTCCCAAGGTGGGCGAGCTTCTAGAAGGTCCCACCGCCCTGAGAAGGTATATAAGGGAGGTCCCCCTCTTACTACCTACTAACTTAGTAAATAGTGGGCTGTGCAAAGGTAGGGCCCCCCAAAAAAAACAGCAAACATGAATCAATTAATTAATAAAAACATGAATATGAGAGGGCATTGTGGTTTCTATTATTAATTGATTCATGTTTGCTGTTTTTTTATGGGGGCCCTGCCTTTGAATATGAATATGAGAGGGTAATGTGGTTTCTATTAATTAATTGATTCATGTTTGCTGTTTTTTTTTGGGGGCTCTGCCTTTGCAGACCCCACTATTTATTAATTTAGTAGGTAATAAGTTAGTAGGTAGTAAAAAGGGGGGCTCCCTTATATACCCTGGGCCCTGGGACCTTCTAGAAGCCAGCCAACCCTGGGACCCTTCTAGAAAGCCCTGGACACATGTCAACCCTACAAGACTCCATATTCTAAATTTGGCCAATTCCTCCCTTCACTTTTTGGACCCCCTCATCTCATTCCTTAATACAAGTGGCCTTCCTACATAAGCGCCCCACTCTAATTCATGGGCCACAGTAATTCCTGGACCACTCTAGAATCAGGGCCCGAATGAAACTGCTCTACATATTGAATACGATGAACTGAATACGATGAACTGAATACGATGAATAAGATGACCGGGCTCAGTACTTATATGGAAAAGCTCGGGAGCTCCTGGCATAAGTCGAATCAGACAGACATGCCGAGTTTTCTTCTGAATTCTGATGAGGCAGTGAAACCCTCCTTCACACCAGTTTGAAGAGAAATGGGAATCCCTTGCCACTGCCACTTGAGCACCATCTCCTGTAATAGCACTCATGATATCAGAAAGGATCTCTTTGCCCTTTTCCAGGGTTGTTACATTGGCACATGCATTGCAAACGCAAGCGAACGTGATCTGGTTGGGCTTCAACACTTCCTGCAACATCTGCTCATCTGTCTCCAAAGCTTCCATTCCACATCCATGCTGGGCATATCCTGCAAGCATTGCATTCCATGACACCACATTTCGTTCAGCCATTTAGTCAACCACACCCTTTACATCCTTGATGCTCCTACATTTGACATACGTCCACAACGGCAGTGTCTAAAATCATATTTGGCACAATTCCAGCTTTTAAAATGTCAGCATGCACCTCTTTACCCGGTAGAAAGAAAGAAGAAACTTATGTAACATCCACAGAGGCGAGGGACAGGTATAACAAGCCAAGAACCACTTGATAAGTCATCAAATGTTCCCCCCAAGATGAAGTGCCTCAAGCATGTAGTCACAAGTTCTTACATAGGGTAGGCAACTTGCTGCAATCAATGGATGACTCACCTTTGCCGTGCAGCTCCGGGCAATACAGCAGCAGGCCCAGAGTGGCCTTCTAGAAGACTCTTCTAGAGGCCTGGTGAGTGGCTGTGTCTAGTTGTCAAGTTGGTTGCATGTATGTGTATGCTCTCTCTCCTATTTTCGTGGAGTCCTTCACCGTACAGGGCTAAGACTATGTGTGCTACCTATAGTCATAACAAGAACTGAAACCAATTGAACCAGGCCAGACCACAAGTAGAAGAATAACTAGGACTATACCTGCTCACTGACGGCCAGTCTTTCAAGGCCTTGGTGCACTATCTGCAGCTTCACTTTCTATCCTGCCCACACATGCCAACACAATTGATGTCCCTTTCCATTCATAACAGGGATAAAGTGGCCCATATGATGTCCACAGGTACCGAGGCTATCCTGTGTACTCTGTCAAGAAGGGGGCTCGAGGGACTCAAGGAGAGAAAGAATCTCTAAAACGTAGAGAGAGAGAGATAATTAAATTTCTTGGGCACTCCTTCAACGGTAGACAATACCTTATACAACTTCCAGGCTGATCAACATCATTGAAAGACATCATAAGCAGAGCATTATCCTGCCTCAACACATGAAGATTTATGAGAAATGTATATGATGCTGCACAGCACATGTAGCATAAACCAGTATTGAGTGAAGGAGGGAGCTTGAAGCACCAAGCATGGTGACCCGCATAGTACAAAGTTGATAGGTGAATAGAAGAGCTTGAGGGTTTCCCCGATCATGGGTTGGAACTGCAACCAATTTCCCTTAGGAGTTCGTTTGGGCCTTCTTGCAGCCTGCACAACGCCTGCCACTAGCAGCGCACCTTGGAATTAAACACGCTCTTGCATCCTTAGTGCTCCCACATTCGGCATACATGTCCACGAGGGTATTGTTGAATGATGTTTGGGACAATTCCAGCTTTGATGATGGCTCGAGCGAGCGAGACCGAAGGAGCCCGCAGAGAAGCTAGGAATCGCGCGGAGCACGGGAAAGAAACAGCGCACAGAGTCGGGCTCTCTCGTTTCCTAACCTAAATTTCTCAAAACCTAAATTTCTCTTGCAAGCTCTCTCCTTTCATGTGCAAGTATGCTTGTATCTTTCCTTTCCTTATCACTTGAGAAAGATGGGCTCGAGTCTGTGAGTGCCAGGTTCAAGTTAGTTGTAGCACTTGTGTTTTCAGATCATGAAAAATGGTTCAGCCTAGAGTACAGGGATCCGTGCATGAACCTATCCAAAGCGGATAGAGTGCAAAGGCGAACAAGTTGCATGTTTGTCATGGATAGAGAGGTGGATAGCCTATGTTGAAGAGCGGCGTTGCATAGCTCAACGCTATGGCAACCAAGTTTGGGCTTCCAGTGTGAAGCGGAGGAGATGTTGGCCACAAGTGGGCGAACTGGTGGTCGTCTTCTTCAGCTGCAGGCCGAGTTAAGGAGCTGCAGGAATGTGGGCTGCGCATGGAAGCTAGCTTGTTGCAGGTTGGAGATGATATGATCAGCTCCAGGTATTTTTGCCTGAAACTGGTTGTTGCGGGTAGAAGAGGAGCAGCCAAATGGTGGAGCTGCGAGGGGATGCATCGCAGCCCGTTGGGAGCTTCAGCTCCAAGCTCATGAAGAGGTATGAGTGAAGAGAGGGGGCTGGTCCCTCTTGTATGCAAATCAGTGCACTTGTGAAGCATGTGCTGAGTTGGAGTTTCAATCTCAAACTCAGCAGTGTAAGGGCTCTTGGAGTGGCAAGAGCTGGGCTAGAAGGGCAGCAACGAGGCGCCCTAGAGCCAGGGGATATGCATGAGAACTACAGGTACACCAAAGTTGTAAAGATGTGTATTTTCAGATTTGTTTTTGTAAGCTTCATGGAGAAAATTGAGCTTGTTGGGCAGCATATGGCTTGCTTGTTGAGTTAGGGGCACTTCTAGTAGGTCGTGAGAGCTCAGGAGTGCAGGGCGACAGGGCTGATGGCTCCGCAGAAGCCATAGTTCGTCAGCAGCAGGTGCAGGAACAAACCCCAGTTCGGGTAGAGCTCGGGAACAAACCTGAAAGTCATACTCTTGAAGTATGAGTGCCCACCGTGCAAGCTTCCCCGTAAGCTTGTCTAACTCCATCAACCACTTGAGTGGTTGGTGATCTGTGACAAGGGTAAAAAGATTGTCACGCCCCATGGATGTGAGCCGAGTTCAAGCTTTCATGGGGTTAGCAAACTGTTATAGACGGTTTGTTAAGGGATTTAGTGCCATTGCAAAGGCTCTAACCAAACTGACCAAGGTGGACCAGAAGTGGCAGTGGGAAGATGAGCAAGAACAAGCTTTTCAAGAGCTCAAGGCGAGGTTGACCTCGGCGCCCATCTTGAGACGACCTATCAGGGGGCGTTCTTTTCAGCTGCATACAGATTGGAGCATGTTGGGGCTTGGAGCGATGCTCACACAGGTGGATGATGAGGGAAGAGAGTTCGTAGTGGCTTATGCTAGCCGCTCGAACAATGCTGCAGAGTCTAAGTATAGCTCATATGAGGGAGAATGCTTAGCTGCAGTGTGGGCCGTGACACACTTCAGGTGTGAGGGTGGCATCAAGTTAGTCCACCATAGCCGTGGACGATGAGCCCGTGACCCCACTGCAGCTGCATCCAGCAACACTGCTGACCCAAGCCACGACCGGACTTGATGCACACTGGCCATCACCCTGGCCCGAGAATTGCCCATCAGTGGCACATTCTCCAAGATATATGCTGGAGATACAGCTTGATGAAGTTGTAAGTGGCACAAAACCCGCACCATCTCCCAAAACAGACCCGACCTCAAGTCTTGCAATCCATTGTCATGCCCGGCTGATGAATGCCCTTGGCAGGGCCAACCTGCTCCAAATCCTGCGCCCCCAGCAACGAAATGTCTGCTGGCAAGGCCTGCTGATATCCACGAACTACAGACACTGGCAACAACTCAGGGTACTGCTGCACCAACTGAGCAACATGACGTAGGGGGACGCGTCGTGCAATCTTATCCTTCTCCACATACAAATAACGCCGAACTCGTACACCTGCCTGTAGAAAAGCAGCCAACCCGGTGTTGATCCCGCTAAACAAGTCTAGAAGGAAAATGCCTTCATCCGGACACTGCCACACGATCGGTGTGGTGTCCAATGGTGACAACTGAGGTGGTCCTGGTGCAATCCCCGCACTGTCCTCCTCTCATGACGATACAAAAACCTCTACCCAGGCTTGTTGCGCACGACAATCAGCAACCCGCTGCAAATCCTTGCTCGAGCCCCACATTGGAGTGTGAGCAACCATGGCAGACAACTCCGCCATACCATACATGTCATCCTGCTCTCCCGGAGGTGACACATCCTCTGAATGAGTGTTGCCATCCAACAACTCTCCAGGCCAAGTCACTGAAGCTATGAATGCTGCCAATGTTGGCATCTTGCCTCGCTGGGCAACCACAACTCCTCCTATGAACGTCACAGGGAGCTGCACATGCCGGCCCTCCCTTGATTGCCATCCAGACCTTTAGGAAGCTGATTCCCCCCAAAAATCCAGGGTGAAGCCCATATGGTACAAACACTGCCCCACCAACAAGGTCATCGTACGAGACCACGTCTGTCACAATGGCCTTGGCTCTCATCACTGAGCCATCTGTAGGATGATCCGGCTGTAGTCTGATAGCCAACTCATGCCGTGTCATGCCCCGAGCCTGCTCTGATCCTCCCAGAGATGTCTGTATCTGGAAAGGGCATGGCTCCATATCCGCCTCCATGAGGCCCAAGCCTGCAATAGCAGCTCTGCCCAACATCAATGGCTGAGCTCTCGAGTCCAACAAGACTCGCAGTGGCCGGTACCTCTTGGCTACCGGTCCGCTCAAACAGAGAATGTCATCTTGGTTGTCTATCATGACAACTCCAGGTGTCACCATGGCGTGCTCAATGGCTGACCTAGCTGACAGCTCTATCAACCTGGCAGCTGCTACTTGCCATGGCGCCGCCGTGGCAGTCTTGACCCTCACATCCGATGATCCCTCCGGCACTACACCTTCCACTATCTCCGCACAAGATGAAGTAACCTCCCCACTCTCACAGAGTGTAGCTGCCAGCCTGAACACCTCAGCTGGTCTTACCCCCGGCGTCGCAATCATGGTAGCTGAGAACAATGGAGCCTGGCACACAACTGTGGCCGCCCCCAGCAGCACACTAGCTGTCGTAGCCTTGGCAACACCAGATAGTGGTGTTGCCCGTGTAGCTCTCCCCAATGACATAGTAACCTCCGCCTCGGTAACCGTCGGGCGAGAACTAGGTGCCATGGACGGCGTCGACACTGTCTCCGCCAATGTGAATGACTGAGGAAGCCTGGCCTTACGGCTTGCCTCCCCACGCTGTGGATCCAACTCCACCTCTGCACCCCGTGGCTCAGGAACTCGTGCTGCTCATTGAGTCACTGCCGCAACTGACTCCACTTGCACTAGTGGTAGTCATGTCCCGCACATAGTGGTAGTGGTAGTGATGCCCGACACTAGTGGTAGTGGTGCTCCACCCACAGTGGTAGTGATAGTGCTGCCCCGCATATGAATCCCATGCCCCCCATGTCTCCTCCCTCGGGAGCAGGAGGTGGACCATCCGGCCTTGGAGCCGGTACCACCTGAGTTGTGGCCATGGCAGCGAGCCTCTGCTCTAGCTGCTGAAGCCGGTTGGCCATGCCTTGGTCACCACCTTGACCTCCGCGTCCTTGGCCATGTTGAGCTTGCCCTTGGCCTGCACCTCGTACCTGGCCACCTCGTTCTCTCTGGGCTGCTCCACCTCGCCCCCGGCCACCATTGTTCCCTTGGAACTGGCCTTGACGCAACTTAGATGCAAACCATAGCACTGGGCCTCTCTATGCCCGTACTTGCCACAATGCCCACACTACACCTGTGCAGGCTGTGCAGGTGCCAAACCATTGCCTCCCTCTGGGCAATCCTTCTTGACATGGGGTCCCCCACATGTTCAACACACCACATCCGCCCGTTGTTGGCCAGCAATGAAGGAGAGACCCCTGCATCTGAGGTCCTCTCTGCCCTTCCCTGGGCTTCACTTGAGCCCCCTTGTTGCCTTGAGCACGTTGAGGTAGTGGCGGGCTAGGAGCACCACTACCCCGTGGTGCTTCATTAGCAAATCCCACCATGACCACTCGTTCCTCCACCATGTTGAGCTCTATCCGCTCTGCCAGCAAAAACACATTTGCTAAGGTGGGTTGGGCCGCTTGTAGGAGAGTTGCATCCCGCACCTTTCTCCTCCGCTCCTTGTCCAATATCCCATACCAGAATTGGACTGCCTGAGCCTCCGTAACCCCTTGGGTTACATTAATCAAGCGCCTCATGCAAGTGAAAGCCTCCCTCAAGCTCTCAGTAGGCTTCCATTGGAACTCTTGCAAGCTCCTCAACTTCTCTGTCCTCACCTCTTGGTAGTTCCTTCTCAACTCTTTGAAGAACTCCACAACAGGGTTGAAGGCAGGCACCGCCATTGGTGCTGGTGCAGCGGTAGCTTGGGTGGACGTCGTAGCCTATGTACCACTAGTCCCACTGCTGCTCGTGGAAGCTGCCGGTGCAGCTGCCGGTATGGCTGCTACCCTTGTCCCTCTAGTGATGGAGACATAGTCGGGTGACCAGTACATCCTCCACTCCTCGATCTCAACATTGTGCCCCCGCATAAACTCATGGTAATCATCCATGGGCGGCCCCTCAAGGTGCTGAAACAACCCATTCCATGCCATGAAAGGCGTAAACAGTTGTGGATTGCGCATCTGCAGCAAGTCACACCAACTATCAAATTCTTGGAAAAAATCATCCAACTCAATGGTGCCCACCGCCCCAGAGTACCTTCGTGGCCACTTGCTGGCTCTATACATCTCCTCCATTGTGTCCCACAACAATGGCAAGGAAACAACTTGCACCGTCGGTGTGAGTCTTCCTGATTCACAATCCGTATCAGAACTTTCCGTAGAAGACACAGGAGGTGAAGGTGGCCTAAACCGCTCGTATACCCCCTAGTATCGCTAGTGCTCGTACCGGCACTTTTCCCAGCAACTAGTGGCACCTCTGTGTTGACAAACTGACTCTCAACCGGTCATGAATATGTCCCTAACCCCCTCTCCACAAGGTAACCGGGTAGAGAACCTGATGCGGCTTATGGTTTGGAATTGCACCTGCACGGCTTGCATCCCCCGCAGGCACTCCTATGGTTGGCTGGTCATTACCTCCAACCTCACCACAGGAGAAACAAAGATGGTCTGACTAGTCATCAACCCAGTCTCACCATCGATAACATGCTCTAGGGTGGGATCGGCGATCAAGCCCAAGTCCACCACCTATAAAATCAAGCGCTCACACAAAACTAGCATGGCGCACAATCAAGCATGCAGGTGTGGAGGGGATCCAAACACAAAAATGAAAACAACAACTCCCCCACACCAAAAATCTCTCCACAGTGTCGCTCCTGCAAGGACACCCCAACCCAAACCCGGATTGACTCTTGCCTCCACCTACGGAAATGTCTCGGCCTACAGAGAAGGTAGAAAGCTACGAGGAAGGGAAGCTAAAACAATGCCTATCCCTAGCACGCTCTCATCCCAACACCCTCTTTTTTCCTCTCTTCTCTCACTTGCATGACCATGAGAGCATCTTGTAGACACTCCTCAAACCGCTCTTCACGAGCTCATGAAACTTGGCCTCTAAGGCCCCGTGCAAGCCTCCACAGGGTCTACCAGTGCCTCCTTACGTCCACCAGCCATTCCTCAGAATGGAACCACCTCAGGAAACCACGCCATTCACTGAAGGTTAAAAAATGGAGCAAATAGAGGTACATATAGGCCCCAACAACATTCTGTCCAAAGGAATTACCTGCAGGCTGGTCTTCCCCATAGTTAAGAATTGGGCTGAAAACCCGAAAATATTATCTGCAGGGAAGTAATCCCCTTTGTTAAAACACAACAGGAGGCAATTCCGACTTTTCTGCTGGATCAGCTAGCTCAAAACTGTTGTTCTTTAGAGCCCAGCCTCCCCATCAAGGTCCCACGAAACGAGTGAATTTTTATTTTTTTTTATTTTTTTTCCCCACTCTGCTTGTTCGCAGCCTTCCATGGCTCCAACCGCCACGACTCCTCACGGCCCGCCCTAGGCGCTCGTTGGCCATGGGCTGCCTTGTGATACCCCGTGGCACCATGCCCACGAGGCTTCACGGCCCGCCATCCCCACGATCTGGTCACTGTACCCACCCAATGTATCTGCACCACGACTTCCAACGGTCACGGTCAACGGTCACGACCTGGGCTCATGGTATCTCGTGATACCGGCCCACCACGGCCACTATTCCCTGCATTCCCTGGAACTCCCAACGAGTTCCCATGCATTCCTGGGGCGTTTCCGGGGGTGCATCGACCGGATTTGGTCAATCGGGATGCGGATGGGTTGAGTCGCAATCCATGCACGATCCAGCAGGATGACACTGAAGCTCGGTGGCATGGTGAGACGGACGAGGAGATGGTGCCCGGATGGCATGCATCTTCATTTTTGTGTATCTTGGCAGCGGAAGGCCAGTTTGGACCTGCAACAGGGATGACTCTAGATCAAGTGTCTGAGGACCCTGAGGCCAGCAATGAGCAAGGTGGCGCCAAAGATATACATGAGGATTCAGCTGTGTTGGACTATCTTCGCCCTGGAGACACGACAGCCCATGGGACTGCCAAGGAGAGGGATCGGATTCCTAAACGAGCCAAGAGGTTCAAGTGGGAGGGGACACACCTGCTCCGAGTGTGGGAGGATGGTCAAGTGAGGATTGTGCCTCACCCGCACAGCGGGCACGGTTAGTGCGGCATGCCCACGAGGAGTTGGGGCATTTTGGGGTGCGACGCACTCATAGTCTACTGCAGGGGCAGTATTGGTGGCGTGGTATGCACACAGAGGTGCAACAATTTGTGGCTAGGTGCATGGGTATGGACGGATTTATACAGTGCTGTCTATTGGCTCAGTTCTTCATGGCAAAGAATATTAGGTTACTGTGGGGAATTTCCCTACGTGAACTTGTCCGGATTTTGTAAACGATGCGTGAAGGGCGCTCTTGTGCTGAGAGGGAAGTGGGTCCCTGCAAGCATCCAATATTAACA